>VXAX01000259.1:192203-583872 GCA_013399835.1 Leptocoma aspasia
TATTTTCTTTTTTTTTTTTTTTTCCCTGTAAGGGCTGTTATGTGTACTCAGAACAACTTATTAGACATCACTGAAGTTTTGCAAAGGCTGCTGAGGTTCAGAGGATACTGTATGATGAAACCATTCAGGAAAAATGTGTTGTGCCTTGCCCCCAGTTTTGGTGCCTGTATTTTTGTGTTTTTTTTTTTTTTTTAAGCTTAAGACAGGAAAAGATTTTACATATTCTTACTATTCCAATATTTGTCCAATATTGCATTTTACTACCTGTGCTTATCAGTAGAAAGTAAGAGCAATAATGTATCTTCCTGAGAAATCAAATTTCAAAATGAACTGTGAAAGGGGTTGGTTAAATAAAAAGTCAGTTTCTCTCAATCTCTCTGTGCTTGAGTCTGTCTTTTATGGCCATCCAATTATATAGGATGACCAGATTTTTCCTTCAGTTTCTTTCTTCTTTCTTCCTTTATGCCATGCTCTTTGGTGAGTGCTTTATCTTTTCCCTATTCTGTGTCCATGACCAAAGGGCATACAAACTATGAAGGTTTTAAAAACTGTAGAATAATTTGTTATTATCATCACCCCTTCTCCTAGATATACAGAACAATAAATGAGATAGATGTTGTTAGGAAAACGTGTTTTTTTATCATATACACTATTTATATAAAAGAAATTATTTTATAATAGGACATGATTAATAATGAAACACAAAGAATTGGTTATCAACAGGTTAAAAAGAAGAAATTGTTAGATCTCTTGTGTGAATTCAGTCCCACAGCCCTAAGCAAGTCAGGCCACCCTCTAGTGGACTGAAGTGAGATGTGGTTCTCATTTCACACTTATCTGCTTTGAAGAAAGGCTCATGATCTTCTCTATACAAGAGTACGAAACATTTCTGAAGATTAGTAAATGGTCTGAATTACTGTACTTTTTGCAACAACAATAGCACCAAAATTTTACAATAAAATAGTTGCTATTTTATGAATACTGGGTCTCATCTCAATTCACTTTGAGTCAGATCTTGGACTGCATTATTTTTGTTTTTATTTGGTAAGAAAATAATTTAATCCTTCCTATCACTTATTATGAAAAGTGAATTAAATTAATGCCACCATTCTGAATAAATTTCAGGTTGTTATAATTGGTTAGGGCAAATTTTACAAAACTACTTCTGTTAGACTCACCGGTACGTACACTGTGGCTCTGTTAAGGCAGTCTTTTCCTTCTGCCTCAAATTTTTGAATACTGCACTTAAGCTAACTATAGTGAGCAAAGTGTTAAATTTTTTCAAAGATGTGTGCTGTTTATTTTTCATCCAAGTGAGTGGGACTGTTTCATAGATGAAATAATAGCATA
This sequence comes from Leptocoma aspasia, assembly GCA_013399835.1. NCBI lineage: Eukaryota > Metazoa > Chordata > Aves > Passeriformes > Nectariniidae > Leptocoma > Leptocoma aspasia. The sequence continues at coordinate 193,554 of VXAX01000259.1, forward strand.
TATGTGACTGATTAAATGCAAATAGGTGAGATACTCTAGGCCAGGGAAAGGCCAAGTGACCTTTTTATTTTCTCTCATTCTTTGTTATTGGATATTGTTATTGCATTTGGATATTCAATTTTTTTTAATGTGAATTAAAGAGTTATAACAAACTCTGGAGCTAACCCATCTTTAAAGATGGGGCTAACCCATCTTTAGTTACCTTTCAGGTCTTCTTGCCTGAGGTTGGGACAGGGAAAACTAAGATCAGAAAGAAGTCACATCACCTTTCTGTAGCCTCAGGGCTCATTGGTGAAACCTTGTTTCTCCTTTACCCCCACGAGATGGCTCTTGGAGCCTCTGATATATGTAATGTTCACCACCATGAGCTGCAAATGCAAGCCATTTTAAAATTCCAAGTCAACCTATAAGCTTTCCCTGCTGCACAGCATAATGTCCTGTGTTGGATGGGATGTTTTAAGTAAGCAGAACCCAAAGCTAGAAGAGTAAGACTTCTTGCCATTGTAGATCCCACAAGAAAAATGGAAATCCTTCCAGATCTCAGGCATCTCCTACCTGTCCCCCACAAAAGGCATTAACCTGTGCTACAGGGGTGGGATTGTGGGCAGAGTAAGAGACAATAATATTTCAAAAAGTTTGGACAAAGTTGAAAATGTTCTTTCAAAGACAACTAAAAACTGCTAGATCTCATATCTCATCCAGTGGAGAAACAGTTGATCTGGAGAAAGGTAAATAGATAGGGACTAGCATTGCCCTATGTGAAATCTTTCTTGGGTTGTTCCCCTAGCCTCCTCATGAACTCACTGTCATTCATTCAAAATCTGGCTTTCTAATTAACATGAGAATCATGCAAAAACATATTCAGTGATTTGACATGTGAAATTAAGATTAGAGAAGTGCTTCATTTTGGTTGATTGGTATGGACTGTGTAATTAGAGGGCTAGATAATTAAATCAACTAAAGTATACTTGCATAAAGAAAGTGAGTTCTTATGATAGACTATATATGCAATAAAAGTACTTCCTTGATAGGCATACATTTACATATTAGTTAAATTGTTATTAAGTCATACTAAAATTCTGTTTTGTAAAAAAAAGTGAAGTAATTGAATTTTATGATTTAGGTAATGCTAAGGAATATTTTTTTCAAACTATCTGCAGGAGAAAAGTATCTTTTATAATCAAAACAATTATGATTATTAAAGTTCATTAAGTTATTTTTCTGCTGATTTCACTATGATGCTTGGTGGTTTTAAAATAGCAATGTAATCAATTTTTTGAAAATCATATATATAGCTTAATAGGTTACAGGATAGAAAAGAATTCTCTCAGACCGATAGAGAGACAATGGAATTAATGCAGACTAACTCCAGCAATTTATTTAGCATACATTTTATCTGATTACTGTGTGCATGTTAAATAAACTAAGAAATTATTTGTTTGTAATGGACAATAAACACAATCCATAAATCCCTTAGTTATTAAAATACAATGATTCTGTGTCTGCATTCTTCTCAAAATTGGAAAATGATTTCAAAACATTTTCCCCTTTTTCATTATGTAGAAAGGCAGAGCATCCTTGGGCCTCCATATCCTTTTTTTAGTGGTTGGGGGTTAACCATGACCATTTCTAGTGTTTTCAGTCTGTAAGAACACAGCTCTATTTAGAATGCAGCAAATGTAGTTAAAAACTACTAATAAATACTATGCAGTTACAGTAAAAATCCCACAAGTATTTGATTTAAATTCTAAGATGACATCCTTTATATCAGAAACTGGCAATTAATTTTTTTTAAAGTGTGCATTCATACAGATTACGTCCATGTGTAAAAGAGAACACTTTTGGAACAGCTTTATCGCTTATGACTACACCTGCTCCTAACCTGGTTTCTAAGGCACCATGACTACAAGGAGGAGGCTCAGTGGTGGCTTTTCTCACTTTCTTCTTGTAGCCCATAGAGTAAAAAAATAGGTGAGCTGGTGTTTTTTTTTTTTTTGGTTTGGTTTTTTGTTTTTTTTTTTTCCACTGATTAATCCTCACAAGTTCTGCAAAGCACACCCTTTTTATCTTCCATGTGGGTTGTGAGGAGGTATTCCTTTCTGAGTGAAAGTCAGTTTCAAAGAAATCTGTGTTGTGGTGTCATCAGTTAATTTATTAATCGACTTCTTAATTGTAGCTGGTTGTCATTGTCAAAGGAAGAGAGAAAAAAGAACCACCATTTCATGTAACCCTGTTCTGCCAGGATTTTCAGTGCAATGTCATCAACCTGACATAGTAATGTGCATTTTTAGATATTCTGGCAAGACTATTGATGTTTTCCTAAAAGGGCTGTGCTCCCATACAGACTAATTTTTATTAATGTGTATCTTTCCAAAATTGAATCATTTTTTTCAGTGATAAACAAAAGCAACATTTCTGGCTCTTGTTCTTTGTCTTTTTTGAAGATGAAAGGCTTGTTGCCAACAATGAATTCAAATTTCTAGAGTTGCACTTCGTAATGGAAAATGCTGTATCAGATTACTTAACCTGCTGTGAAATTTATTTTATCAGATCTGAGAGTTAGTGTTGATACAATAGAGCAAAAGCAGATGGAAACAAATCTGTAAAGAATTTCACATAAGGAAAAATTTACATATACACAAAGCCCCAGTTACTTCTTTGAATACTACGTAGGTAGTAGGTGCTATATGACTTGGCAAAATCTGGAACTGCATAGTAAAGAGCCTTATAGTACAGGCAAATTCAGTCATGTGTGATGGGGTTGAATGAAAGCAGGGGTGAGAAGCTGATCTTGGTGGTCAAGATATTTCCTATTCCAGAAAACCTGCCTATTCGTGTAGCAACTGTTTTCTATGAAACAAAAAGTATGAGATCCCAGGCAAAAGCTACAGTCTCTTTCCTCATTATAAGTCCCAGAGCCATAGTCAGCCTTCTGCAGGAGTGGCTTGAGGTCTGAAAAATCTTAACAAGTTTTATCCCTGCTGGGTCCAACATAGGGTGATATCTGAGTTCTAATTTTCATCCTTGACCCTATCTAAGTAGGCAAGAATCCCTGGCATACCAGTATCTGCAGAAGGCTGGAAGTGAGTCACGCATAGCAACCACAACCTTGCTGCATCACATGGGATTCTTAATGAAGACAGAGTAGTGAAAAGCAGCTAGAGAATCTTTATATGCAGCTGGATAAGGCAGATGAAATATCTGTGAAGCAATTTTCAAGCTCAGTGTGTATGTTTAAAAATTGATTTCATCTCAGTACGTTTATGTCTTACTTATGGTGACATCTTAGGTTTTGGAGCTTTCGTTAATTGGATATAACTTATTGGGATCTTCTCTATGGTGGATCTTTAAGACTGAGATACCCTTGTTGATTTCTTAGGGATCTGCTTGTTTGCAATCCTTGTTTGCAGGACCCAGAATGCACATGGAATACAGCAGTGAGTGTCAGAGCTCTTGGAGCTAATCTGTATCTAAGGCTGATGAAGAAAATAGTGGCAGTAATGATTTGAATGTAAGGCCTAGAATTTCCATCCTGGTGTCAATTTGTTGTAATTGGATGGTGATAGGTCTTGAAATTTCTGTCCTTATAGAGAAGCCATTTTCCTTTTCTTTGCTCATATCTATTTGCCTTTCTATGGAACATTAACTGATATTTTATCTGAAACAGGCTTGTACTTTTTCCGTTGACACTGTGTGGTGTGGCAAATAGTATGTGATCAGTGAAAGGGAACCTCCTTCTCCCAGAAATAATTTTATTTTAAATTTAGCCACCTTCCCTGATAATGCCAAATTTGTGGCAATAAATGCAATATATATAGTGTGTGTTTCTCAAGGGCAGAACTTCAGACTTGTATTTCTTAACTTTTTTGATGAAACTAAACAAACTATTTTTGTTGCATTTTATTGTGGTTTAATATTAAAATGAGTGGATAACAATAGAAATTCTAAATTATCTGCTTTTCATAACTATTTGCACAAGAGCTCTATTGGTGAATTAGAAAACTTTAGAATCACTAAGCTAAATATTAGAACTAGAATGTCATTTTGCTTTTAGTTGCTTTTACTCTGACAGAAGTATCAGTTATTTTCCCATGCCATCAATAGCATGAATTTCCCCTGGTGATGACAAGAAACAGCACGGATAAGTGCAGTGTGTGCTCAGAATATGGTTACCTAATGTTAGTTTAAATAAAGTACACTAAACTATGGGAGTGTAATGGGTACCTAAGTGAAGTCCTTAGTAGTTTAGTTATACAATTTTTTTTTTTTTCAACTTGCAGATCTAGAAAATTAATTAAAAGGTCACTGGAACATACAACATCCAAACTGATTAAAACCCAAACAATGTAACTAGATATGCAGTAAATGTCTTCCCTCTCATCTCTAGTTTCACTGCCAAAAACTGTTCACGTTAAATATTTTTATTTAAATGTAAAGCTATCTTTAAATCAATACGCTGGGGGTAGAAAGGATCACGTACACCATGACTTACTGGAGGAGGAGTTGTTTCAGAGGCTTTCACATAGTTTCCATTACTAAGGAAACTACTTATTTTGTCTGTGCATGTTTTGAATAGATCTCTCATTGGAAGTCTGGTGCTCAGACACAGGATTGCATTATAGCACTGAGAAAGAGGTAAAGCAAACAAAAGAGGCATAAAACAACTCCATCTTTAAGGAATATAGTGTATTGTATTACATGCTTATGAAAGTGTACATATCTAGATATATTTGAGAGATGTCTATATATATGTATGCATTTTGATTATTTTGTTCCTACAAAAAGCAACATGAAAATATTAATAAATTAGGCAGGGAAAGCAGATCTTGTTACTTCCTGTACTTTGCATGCCTCTCCTGTAAGGACATTTGAAAAATCTGGTGTACAATTTAGCTAGCAACAAGTATGAGTCCTGATTTTTATTTCCTGAAACAAAACATAGTATGAGGTCGAAATAGAAAGAAATCCCTACCCATGGTTTTGCATAAAACAAGGCTGCAAGGATGGCTCTGCATTCAACAGCTGATCAAACCTTTGCTTAGAAAGTGAGTCTCTTTTGGCAAAATTTGTGATGAAGTGTAAGACCTGGCTGCAAATACACACCCAACCATACTGATACATATGTTATAGCTGGGTCAGCACATTTTCCCCACATGAATAGCACATATATTCTCTGCTGACCAAACACTTGTATTAACAAATAATTGAATTAATTAACCCTCTATTACCAATTATGTATGCTCAGCTGATATGCTCAGAAACAAAAGGTTGCCTTAGTACATACAGCCAGATGAATCTGGTTTGATATGATTAAAGTATAAGTATTTAAATAACTTGAAACTGATTTCAAAGTATCCTCAAAGATGAGAATTGTTCACAAATAAGTTCAAAGTGTCAGAGAAATGTAGAAATACAGAAGATTACTAGAGATCTGTAGGGAAATGAAGTTTCTGGCCAATAAATGTTCTTATTCAATATGTTCTACTATATGAATTAGTTAATCAGTTAATTTTTTTGCCAAGCAGGATATTTCTATCCCAGAGACAAAGATGGAAATTCCCATCTTTAATGGCTACAAAGCCCTGGGCTCTGTAGGGTCGTGTGACAACAAAACCTGTGCTATAGAGAATTAATTTCCCCTATGTTTTTGTGTGTGTGTTAATGCCATATTTTGAAATTAAGGAACCCAAGTCATCAGTTATTGCTATCTAATATGTCTGATGAATAATTATTTGTAATATATGTTGCATAGTTCATGAGCCATTTTGGGTGACAAAAGTTTACTTTTAAACTCAAAGGGATTTATGTGTGTTTGTGTGCACAATTAAGAAGCAGCCTGTCCCTATAGATTTTTTGCTGTAACTCCTTGACTGTTAAATGCATAGGAAAATGACAGCTGTGGTAAAGCTGACATGTCCTTGTCTTGACTTAGTTGAATACTTTTGGGTGAAGCAAAGTAAATTAGATTACATAGAGATATCAGAACTCATTTGTCTTGGCTAAGAAATATCAATTTTTATTATTTCAGAATATTTGTGTTATTTCAATACTGTAGTGGCTATGTTTGCTTTCTGCTGTTGAATTGTAAGAATTCACAACATGTCTCAAGGAAAACTAAAAGCATTGCTATTCATTATCCTTTAGTTTATGTCTGCAGCAAGAAATAAAATCTTCAGTGTTTGGTAATACTGACCAGTTCCTTTATGGTGTAACTGGTGTGTTTCCAAGAGAGTGCATTCAGCCTCTAACTCCCATCAGTATTATCATAAAAGAGATGAAATCAATATTTTTTATAAAATAACAGGGATAGGTACTTTCAGAGAGTTAACATCTGTTTTATAACAAGACTGTTACCTGGTGAGGACCAGGACCATTTGATACTGAGAAATAATTAAGGGTTAATAATTTAATGGGGAATTCTAATTACTAGAGAAGAGAAACTAACACATTTACATATAACATATGTAACATATATGTATATATAACATATAACATATAACTGCATTCTATATAATGCAGTAGATAATATAAATTATTGTTTAGTGCCAAGCAAATCTTTTGATGACATCACTGTGACGAGAAGGCAGAGGACAGGTTGAATGGGAGAAGGAGGGTGGTTTTCCCACATAAGCAGCTCAGAGGAACATAGGAGTATCATTCAGAAAGGCTGGTTTCACTTTAATAATAGAAATGGGATTACACTCTAGGTAGTTGACAATGGAAGGTCATTTGGAGCCAATAAAATATAATTCTGCTTTAAATTGTGGGCTTTTTAGAAATAACTGAGAGGAAGAACGTATCTCTGTATTAGTGGTTGACCAAGACGTAAGAGCTCACAGGGTGGCACAGCTATTAAAAAAAGCAAATATGTCTCAGGATGCACCAGGATTATTGTTCAGAGTTGTACCAGGAGCAGTAAGGAGCTGGCCACTTCACTTAGAATAATTAATTCAGTTATGATTTTTTTGTGCTTGAAAATCATATGAACTCAAAATGGAACACATGCAATTAAATGCTATGCAGGTGACAGCAGAGCCCACATTACAGAGGGGTTTATAAAACCCTCTCTTGTGTAGTGTAGGGGAGTCAGGGGGAAAATAAGATTCTTGCTGATAAATACATCCTGCTGGTACATAATGAGGAAAAGGTAGCAGAAGAACAAAATTTGTGTGTGATTGTGATTAAATTTAAGTCTGGTTTGTTTTTTTTTTACCCCTGTGAGTCATCACATCCTGGGATAAATTTCCAATGGAAATAGTTTGCGTAGAAAATCAAAGCAAGAGTAATCCAAACCAACCATGACTCGGGTGAAATAAATCACTAGCAAAAACCTCTCTTCAAAGATACTGATTGGCATGTTTATAAAAGGGGTATGTTTACAAATAGCTGACTTCATGCCTACAGAAGAAGAAGCTAAATTTAATATTTTTGGAAGATCTTTCCAGTCCTTTTTTTGCTTATCAAAGATTAAGCCTACTTATCAGATTCCTATATAAATCCAGCCATTATCTGTGTGTTCTAAAATCTATTAAACTCTCTTTAATAATTCTGAATTTTTGTGACAATGGGAATTTCTAACTACTCAGCTGGTGGGAATACTCATTTTTCAATGTTAAAGCAGCTTTTCCCAATATTTACCCAGGTAAGTATAAATAAAGCAAATATGAGTTTAGTGTTTTACATTTACTTGCAATTATAAAGTAGTAGTTTACCTATCTCTGCATGAAAATAGTTCAGTGGCACTACAGAAAGTTCAGAAGAACAAAAGAAAATGAATATCCATATTTAAGTCTTTTATTTCCACTTTTCTAGATAGTTCTGGAAACAATAATCCTTTTGATAATACTTTCTGAAACAAATTGCCAGGCCTTAGATTTTATCCAAAATTTTGTTCCAATCTGCCACTTTGATCACGAAGTAGAAGGCTCACTCAGGTGGTCAAGTATTCTCATCAGTTTCTTTTTCTGGTTGGTTTTTTTGGTTTGTTTGTTTGTTTGGGTTTTTTTTTTATTGTGACAGATAATCTGAATTCAGCTATAAGAAAGTAGCAAAAAAGCCTTAAATGCACAAAAAAATTCATATAAGCCTGACTATTTTGTATGCAAAATCCTATAGCCCCAAAATTGTCTAACTTTTTTAGTGTGATCTTTTAGCACTCCTAATTTTGCTGACATCTACTTTTTCTTTGAGTACTGTAAGAAATAGCTGCAATAAATCCGCTTTTTATATACATCTGTATTTCTTCCCTGGGCCTTAGGTTGAATTTTTCTTTAGCTAATAGGCCATTCATATGTTCAGCCATCTCCTGAAGTGGCTTTAATAGGCAGGTATATTTAACTCATTTCATGTTTTTCTACAGAGAGATATTCATCAAGGTAACAAACTTGATGATGGAAGAGCGTATTCTTCTCATTACTGCTAATTCGAATGTTATGCCAAATAGGCTTTCAGGAATCAGAACACAGATAGTTATGGCCTTAATGAAATAGTAATAACATTCAGCCTGGAAACCCAAGAAGTTAAAATGCATGGGTCGAAGAGGGAGAAATCAAACTGCTGATACATTCTCATATTTTCCTAACTGTACTCTCAGGACACATATTTTTGTCATGGCTTCTGTTATGTCACATGGAGAATATTGAACTAAACATAAAGGAGACTCAATATTGCTATTTAAAAATGTGCCTCAGGAGTAACCTAAATGGTGAATAATTTGGTACATCGGGCAGGAACACTAACTTTTGACCAGGAGAGGAAATTCTAGTAATTCCATTAATTTCACTAATCTCTCCTGAGACCGTCCTTGTTCTGGGTATGAGTGCAACTACTTTTGGAGAGAAGCCAAACTTCATTGCTGCCTACACTGCATTTAAAAGCCTTTAATTGAATATTCCTAACTGAGCTAATTATAAACTACCTTAGGCTTTGAATCTCACTTTCCACAGATTCATCTTTCCCGTGCCCAGTTTTTTCCTCCCCTTTGTGACTGTGTAAAGAACATGCAATTGCTTTCTCCCACCCTGCCCCTAATTTTTAGAAAAAGCATTTCACCTTTCTTTTCTCTGAAGTCTTCTCCACTGACTGTTCTGGTCTTTGTCTTTGCTAGCTTCTGTCCAGAGGGAGCAGACAGTCGTCTGCTTCCTCTTTCAAGGTGTCTTATGCATCACACACTTTCAAGGATGTCAGAGGCAGGTCTGTGTGTAATCTATTCCTTTCTTTGGCTGTGGCAGAAAGACTCCTGTAATCTTGGCTTGGACATTGGTCTGAGATGGTCTGCCTTAGTAGGGCTCAACACATGGCCAGTGTGACCCTAGGACATTGCTGTCAGTCTAAGACCTGCTTAATAGGCTCTGTTTCTGTGGATTTCCCTTCTTTGCCGTAAAGTATGTGCATAGGACAGGCACAAGAAACACTGATGGACAAGTGCTGCCTAAGCAATAGCTGCCCCTCACTGTCCTGGAATCCTGCTACAGCCCCGTTTCTCAGTTTAAATAATGGAAAGGTAAAATCATGGATGCCGTCCATTTTTCTTCTTTTTGGTGGAAAAGAGATGAAGCAAGGTATATAATTTTTTCATGGGTAAATGTTTTGGAAGCTTGTAAGGCATATGAATCGAAATGCCTGCATTCTGACTTCAATGAAGAGAAGAACTTTTACTTGGCATATACCAGTATGGCTTTTTCTTTGCCCATGATAAGCACAACTGTACTTCAAGGGTTCTAGGGTGCTGATGGCACCAAATATTCATTGTTTCTCTAGAGAAGCTTTGACTTAGTCTCTGCCTTGACTAAATTTTGGTTCTACAGAGCTTGAAGGCCTATGCTCATAATTTACTAAAACCCTTTTAAATATTTATTTAAAATTGGTCTGACATCTTCAGTGTATTTATGATCAACACCTATTTTGTGCTTTAAATAAATGTTCTGCAGCTTGCTTTTTTTAAAAAAGGGAATCTAAAGTTTATGATCTTGACTAAGGAGGAGTATGAATTATTATCTCTATTCTGTAGTTTTTATGGTTCTTCTGTGTGAACCTTAGCGGCAAAGGATTTTTAAAGCAAATCAAATAACAACAAATTAGGCTTTTATTATTTTACCCCCCTCTTCATATCTTAACACAGTAGAGTTAAGATATGCCAATTAATTGAGTTCAATACCAGAAATGGGCAGGGTCCAAAAAGGTGTGGAATTTAAAACCAAGTGTCCCAACACATAAGCTGTCTCTTGCACAGGTTTGTAACTGTGAATTACTAGCTTTGCCTGCATTAGTTTGGGCATAAACGTGTCACAACCTTTAAATAGTATGATTAATCAACCCTTTCAGAAGAGGTCTAGTATTCAAGAGCTCTAGAATACATAGAATTTTTTTTTGTTCTGAGACCCACACTTCTATTATTTTACCTGTGTGTAAATCCTGTGGATATCAAAATTTTCATAGACTTTTAAAAGGGTTTAAAGAAAGAGAGAAACTGCTTTTAAACAATGAAATACTATAGGTCTTTATTTTTGAAAGCATTCAATAGGCTCAATAAACATACCTCACCTTTAATAACATGTAATTCTGTATTTCAGTAGTTCAGTGGGATAATGCACTGGCTCTCTGAAGAGTTTGTGGAAATGAAACATTTAGCATTAGCATCATGGAGCTTAATTGGAAGTTAATTTGCAGTTATTTGTTGATAACATCTCAAGGAATCATAGAATCACTCTCACTTTCATTGACAAATCATTCCCAATCATACTTGTAGGGAATGAGATAGATGTTGTAGTAAAATGTTTTACATTATTGGGTTCAGAACTAAAATTGTAGAGAGAGAAATTTACTACTGGTTTTCTTGAAGCCATGAAAAATCTGAAATGGAGGCTTTCAGGGTAGCAGTTACTGCATATGCTGTGATCACTTTTCCAAGGTAAACTCTATATGCTTGGAAACCAAATTACCCATAAGCTAAAGAAAAAAGATAGTAAGGTACATATAAAACTGGGAGACACATATATAAGCAAAAACCCAGGCAAACTGTTGGCTTTTTTGAAGAGAATTTGTGAATTACTGATTCTATTGTTACCAGAAATTCACCTATAGATTTAAGAAATATTAATACAGAGGTATTTTAGAAAGATGTATAGAAGAAATAAGTTATTTTGAGATCTACAACTCATTAACACTTAATTTTCTGTATATCATCCTGGATGGAATTTACTGTAATCCTGTTTCTGTCCTGCTATTTTTCGTATGTGTGCATCCATGTGTGTGTGTGTATGATATGAATTTCTACTGAACTCTCTTTTAGATAACATTAGTGTATCTGCAGATGAGATGATCCCAGTACTTAGCTTAGAGTGTTAAATTGGCAAAGAACTCTGAAAATATTTTAAATTGTAATGGAAAAACAGCAACATTTTGATTGGTAAAACTGCCCTTGATTGCTATTTGTATAATTACCTGCAACAGTAATAGCAATAGTAGGGTGCATGCCATTAAAATAGAGATAAAAATATATATTTTCACAAGGATGTAAGGTGGCTCAGGAGGAGATAAATTTGTTAAGTTTTAATCCTGGAATCCATTTCACACATTCACAACAGTACTTTACATGTAACAGGAGACTTGTTTAAGAGCACAATAAATTTATATGCCAGGTACTGTTACCTTTTTATGCTTAGAAGTTGTGTTCTTTACCTTCCCCCTTATTACTGTTTCATTTGTTGTCTGTTTCCTATGTTAGTATTTGGCATGCATTGTCTGTTTTTTTCACTTATTCCAAATGAGGAAAATTGACATCTAGACTAAGAATATGTTCTGGTACCTCTAATATTTCTTTCGAAAACAGGAGTTAATTGTAACTGCTCCTTGTGTGTTTGTTAGTTTTGAAGTAGTGCTGAGTTTGAGTGGGTTTGCAAGTTGTACAAATTTTGGCCTTCAAGAAAACACCACTTAGTCTTTTTAATAACTTTTCTGTATTGCCAAAAGGTTAATTGTGTCAGAACCTGTTTTCCATTCTCAAGTCATGTGATAACTGTGGGACGTTTTCTCAGCTGCTACTTTGTAGATGGAGTTTTTTTCACAAGTCTCACTCTGCTGCCTTCTGTCCTCATTAAACTTTCATGATTTTTTTAAAGCAGAAGTTTGTCTTTATACAAGTAAGTAATTAAGTCATAAATATTTGGACAAGAGACTTTATTGAATGATATATTTCTATATCAGCAAGTATGCCTGCACTCTAATGTGACAAGATGGTCAATGCCTATTTCAGTGCTACAGAGTGGTGTTGCAGTATATTTCTTTTCGTCTGAAGGAAAGGCGTATTCTTCCCCTGAACTTTCCTAATTGACCCACGGGGCAATCACAATTACCATAAGCTCATATTGTGGAGTCTGGCTGAGTGGATAATTTAGATCTTCCCAACTCCTAAATACCTTTTGAAGAATTAAATTGGTATATTGTTTTTAACACTGAGTAGCAGTGACTTTGTATATGGAAAGCAGCTCAAATTTGTTGCCTAGTTGTTCATTATTTATACTACTTATTCTTAGATTGCATTACAATCCATTGGTAAAACACCTGAAAGGAGAAGAGATGGAAAAGAGCTGCATGGTTCTGTCTCCGTGTTTCTCTCCCTGCTGAGTGTTCCTGTTGGACTGCATATGTGCATGCAGTCACTCCCAGTGTCGCAGGCAGTCCTTGGCTCTGATGGGTGCAGGTGGCCTTTCACAAAGGGACTGCCGCAGGAATGCATTGCTGAAAGCAGGGAAGAGGAGCAGTAATAACACAGAAAGGAAAATATGAAAATGATCTGGTCCTTTGAGAGCAGCAAGCTCTTACCAGTCTGGTACTGAGGTGTAAAACAACCTTTGCAGATTAACTTCCTGGTTGCAGTTTTTCCAACCTTCTGCCATCAGCAGCTGCATTCCCACCCCCTGCACAGGCTCTTCTCTCTGACCCTTTGCTTAGCCCTGTCAGGATCGTGGCAACAGGTGAATGATGATCTATGTTCTTAGCATCCTGAACAGTGCAGTGCGTGATGGATCGAACAAGTGCTGCAGCCAGGAAAAGATAAAGGCTAATAGCAAGGAGGAGATGATGGCAGTCAGCTGTTAGACAGGCTGAGGCTAGTGAAGGACTACTGGGTAATGCCTCTGGAGCAGGCTGATGTGTCTGTGTCTTACATCGGTTGAAATAAGCGCGTCTTCCCTTCTGGGCTTGTTTCTGCCCTCATGTTGACTGTTGGCAGAACTCGTATGATAAACTGGATAGGGGAGCCAAAATGGAGCCACACTTTTTTCCACTCTTAGATTAGTTTAATTCAGATCAGTGCTACTGAAATTCGTATTGGCCTAATTTGGAGGCAATAGGAAATATTTCTCTGAGTGCAAAAATAAAGGCTGGAAGCTGGCTGATAGAAAACAATGTGAAAGTCAGATTAAAAAGTTAGAGAAGGAAGGGTAAGTGAAACAAAAAGTGTGTAGTACAAAGTCTAATTAGGAACTAATATGATTTTTCTGTTGTAAGCTGGGAGTTATAATTGAAAGTGTCAGAGGAAGAGAGAGATCTGGCTTTATTAGTCTCAGGGTGACTAAAGCCATAAGTGTGACATGGCAATGAAAGAAGACAAGTGTAAAGACATATCAGGATGTATTACAGCATCTTTAGGAGTGGAAAGAAAATATTAAAGGCAATGTACATGGTACTGGTGGGATTTAATCTGAAATTCTGTTTGTAGTTTGGGTCACATATGATCGAAACATGAATTCTAAAAGGAAGAAGTGCAAGATGGGTAGCGAGAGTTGAGGAAATAGAGATTCTGTCTTAGGTATTATTAGGAATTATTGTGTCTCCTTGTAGAATAAAGAAATGCACTCTCTTTTTATTCTACCCAAAGAGAAATGCACTGGCAAAGTAAGAATGTGTTTAAGCTGTAAAACAATGTTAGCAGAAGAACAAATGTGTATTTGCTGGCAATGATATCTTGTTTCATAGAAATTAGGGACAACAACCATCTGGGAGTAAAATTCTAGATTAATCAGTAAGTGTGCTGGGTAGCTTCTTTCTCCTAGTACTGCGAAACAGCTTGATATTTTTGTCACATGGAACATATAAAATACATAATTCTAAAGCCTGGAAAATAGACAGAAAATAAAGGCTCTTTCTGACTTAAAAAAAATTTAATCTCCTCTCACCCTATACTAGAAATGTTAGAGGGTAGAGGTGAATTGGGAGGAACTAGGAACATGCCTCTTTCATGGAGGAAAGAAATTGGATATAATTACTAATATTTAGTGAGGCTGAGGTTTATTTCCTAAGTCATAAAGGACAGATTTTATGAGTGAAAGTTGTGTATTGCAGTAATTCCTCCCTGAGGCCTTCAAAGCCCCAAAGGTCAGGCTGTACAAGGATATCTATAATGAGAAATGTAGTCCTCTTTAAGGGCTGTAAACAAATAAAAAGATTCCATTTTTTCAGTAGTTCATAACATTTATACAACTTATAACGCAAACAATATGTGTTTTCTTTAATAATTAATAACACTAAGTAATACATTACACTAAAAATAGATGGAAGAGCATATTCCTTTGGATATATTCTGCTTTTTTTTTTATTTGGTTACACCTCTATACACAAAAAAAAAAATTTTCTATAGATAATTTTCTATAAATATATTTTTTACCATTGGTGATAGAGATCTTGGCATTTTTCTTTTAGAAGAAAGGCGACATAGTAGTGTGCACTAAATGACTTCCTCCCATAGGTATGTGGACTGTTGCTTTTGTAACTATACACTTATTCCAAGAAGCCTCATTGTGTCTTTATTACTCCAGCTTTGCAGTGAAAAGTGTATTAAATAGGTTTATAGTCAATTCAGATATGACTGTCAATACATATGAAAGTTGTATATTTCTGTAGTTGTTAATCACATCCTGTTCTTGTTTCTGTTAAATAGTAAGGAATTTGAATGCATCAGTTCTCTGAGCACTCTGTATGTGAATAGTTTTGTGCACAAAAACAGAATAATGCTTGTTTTTATCTGTCCCTAACTCCACAATACCCTTAGGCTCAATTCAAGAAGGTATTCTAGCCAAGAGAGCCCTTTAGCACCATCCTTAAATGCTTTGCTGAAGCATGGCCAGTTAGAGGAGCTTGCTAACATTTCCTGTCATGGGCTATAGCCTACTCTTACACTCATCTGCTTTCTCTGCAGCTGATGGGTTTGCTTAATGCAGTTACTGCTACAAATCTAGATGCATTTAGGAGTCTTTTGCAAAGCACATCCTTTATCTCATAGCCTTTCATACTTTCTTTACTTGGTTCAGGGGCCCCAGTTTTCATTCTGGACCTCAGTGATTACAGAGTACTAATCATCTATTACTAGGTAGTAATTTAAAGTATGAGTGTGTAGGTATAATGGGGCTGGGTGACCAAGGCTGTTTTAATTTTTTTCCACTTGCTAATTTAATGCATTTAAATCTGTAAAACTGGTATTTCAGTAAAGATGTCTTTCGGTATTCAAAATATCTCTTGGCAGCACAGTGAGGTTAGTTTATGATAAGTATTCAAAACCTTTGAGCTAATTGTTTAATTAAACATCAATGCTGGCCAATATTGAGTCTCTGGAGGTTAGACAGAGAGGTGGGTCCATTCCAGAGTGAGGTCTTAATTCTCAAATCCATAGCAAGGATAAAAAATAATGTTGAATGTAATGTTTGTGTATAGTATAATAAACCCTTTGTATGCATTTTAAGGGGTTTTTTATAAGCAAAGAAGTGATATTATAACTCTCTGTGGATAGAGACTTGAGGCCTGTTCTTGGGAAAAATTTAACCTGAATAATATTTGTGTAGTGTTGAGCCTTTGTTTTGTAAGTGTTGTCAGTATTGTGCCTATCACTATTAATTGTTAAAGAAATTTTGGTTCGTTTGATTAAAAAGCTAAAACTATGTTATGCCACAAATGTAATTAAAAGTTTTTTAATAACATTTTGTTTTAATCCTGTTTTTCACTTGTGAACATTCTCTTGCTTGTTTCTCTTAAAAAATATTATGCTGAAATAGGTGAGAGAGTTCACAGTGGTTTTCTTACCTTTTAAATTTTCTATCTGTGTTCACAAATGTTGCATGATGTTGTAAGTGGCATTTAATTGTAACTGTAGTGTTTTTGTTAATATTAAGTAAGGAATAAAGGTAACTGTATGGATTTCAATACAGTAGAAGAGATATGGGCTTTATTAAAACAAGTGGGTTCAGTCTCTTGATGATGGACTTTCTTGCCGTGTTCTTTGTCCTTTTCCTTTTGTCCTCATCTGTTGCAACACTGTAGACATAAGCATATTGACTGTGGCTGTAGCAATAAATAATTCAATTTTGTCATTATAATTTTCCTAATTTTTCCTCTTCTAGTGTTTCTGTTGCTGTTCAGATTGAGAAATTTGCATTCTCAGTCTCTGAAAGGCCCTTTTGGCCACCACATCAACCCATTTACTTTATTCCATAAATTCCTGTGATGCTTTGAATATGATACATTTCCGTAAAGTGTTCCGCTAGTACTGATTATCCCTATCAGAAAAAGTAAAGCCCCAGTGATTTGGCTCACCCTTAAGTGTTACACTGTAAATTAATTTTGTAATTTTGTGTTTGTGTTTTTGTCATTATAAACCCAGGGGGCAGCTCAACCCCACACAACTGCTTGCTCACTTGCCTCGAAGTGGGATGAGGGAGAGAATCATATGGGTAAAGGTGACAAAACTCATGAGGTGAGAGAAAAAGGCAGTTTTACAGGTAAAGGGAAAACCATGCATGCAACCAAAAAAACCCTAAGGGATTACATCACCATTACCCATGGGCAGGCAGGTGTTCAGCCATGCCCAGGAAAGCAGAGCTCCATCATGCATGACAGTGACTGGGAAGACAAATGCCGACGCTCTGAATGTCCCCACCTTCCTTCTCCTTCCCTTGGCTCTGTATGCAGAGCACAACACTGCATGGTCTGGGACATCCCTGTGGCCAGCTGGGGTCAGGTGTCCTGGCTGTGTCCCCTCCGTGTGCACCCCCAGCCTCCTCACTGCTGGGGTGGGGTGAGAGGCAGAAAAGGCCTTGACTCTGGGTAAACTCTGCTCAGCAACAGCTGGAACATCCCTGTGTTATCAGCAGTTTCCAGCACTAGTCCAGAACACAGCTCCATACCAGCTACTGTGGAGAAAGTTAACTCTGTCCCAGGCAAAACCAGCAGAGTATGTGAGAAGGCAATATTCTAATAGAAGGACAAGCTCTCAGCTTGTGTCATAATAACTGCTTATTTTATTGGAAGTGAAGTTTGATTTAGCTTCAGGAATGCTGGCCTATATATCTTTGCCCATTGCTATGGGCAAATGGGAAAGAGGTCTCAAATGAATACTAAATTTTTTGCAGAATGTCTGCACAACTTCCACATGTAAAATTTTATAGTGGTGTTTTCATTAGTTGTGTTTCCTTTGAAAGTAAAACTACTGAAAATTGCTTGTGACTAGGGTGACATCATGAATTAGAAAGGACATGAATTTAATCTTTTGTAGAGACAGCTGTGTCTGGTATTTTAATATGGTTTTGAAGAGAAACAAAGGAAGGCTAATTAATGTTTATGTAAATTCTACAGATGACAGTGTTTAGCTACAGTCAGTTCTTTCCCATGGAAGCAAAGGATGGTTGTCCTGTCCATGTCTGTTGCAATGATTTAGGTCCTACCCAAACATATAATTAAAAAACTGAATGCTGTGGTTGCTAAAGACAAAAGCAATTAAAATAGAGACTGATGAGAAGAAGCTTCTGACAAAATAATTTTATCCTAAACAAAGAAAGAAATATTTCTGTTCAGATGGTGCTAAGAAATTGAATTGCAAAACACAGTGCCATTATTATGACCATGAAACAATTAATTTTGTTCTACAAAATTCCTAAACGAAATTCCTAAGTTTGATAACACTGATAAATACAGATGTGCCACTGAGAAGCATACTTTGCTTTATGGAAGTGGTGAAAAGCTTTGTCTACTTTTTCAAAGGTCTTGCCATGCTATTTTGAGTTCATATTTCTAGCAGGGGTAGTAAAAGAAGCTGAGCCAGGGGGAATAAGGACTCAGTGACCACCTGCATTATTGCTACCATGCTCAGCACACTTAGACTATTAGTCAAAGTTCTTTATACTCACTGTGTTATGTGCCAGCTATTGTTCATATCTTAATTAATTTGTACCTTTAAATTTTGAGTCTGTAACACAGAAATAATAATTTCTTCCAGTTTGCTCTGCAAATTGATTCTAAGATGCCTATAATTTTAAGCATTCCTAATTATATTATTACTGGTCTAGCTTTTATAAAAATCAGTGCTAAATGCTTTGTCATGAAGAGTTATGCAGTGGAAGAAAAATATGAAATCTGATGTGAAATCTAAAATGAAATCTGAAATATGAAATCTGTGTAGTTCTAAGGTTCACCTTTCACTAGGATTCAAATGGAAAAAAAAGGCCACAGAAACTCAGTAAAGGCAAGCAAATGCTCAAAAAATTGAGTTTAACAAGGATAGTAAGAGAAATTATATTATGGATTTCTTGACAGAATATTTATACCATAAAAATAATTATATAAAAGATTAAGAGAGAGGAAATAATTTTTAATACACATGGTTTGGGGCAAGTATGATAAAATTCAAACCAATTAAATATTTTTTATGTTTTTCTAATGGCTATATTTCATTGCAAAGCAGCTTGTCTTTGAAAATACCAAAGTGAGATCAGTAACTCTCCATGTCTCTTACAACAGAGGTAGAGATCACTAGGTCTTTTTTTGTTCCTAGATGTACCCTCCGCTTGAGAAATCTCTCTAAGAATGATCTCAGCTACTTATATTTAGTTGTGGCATGTCTTTCATCTCGAGGCATCATGTCTGAATTTGTTGCAGTTATTTGGTTTCTTTGCTGATAGTCCAGACTTAATATCGTATTTTTACTTTCTTATCCTATTTTACATTCCAAAATTCTTCAAAACACATAGAATAATTCAGTATTGTTTAAGACAAGAACCAGCTTTTCCATCTGGGTGAGTTATGATTTTTTCCTTGAAAATTGAAAAACATTGCTGTTAAACTGGTGTGGGGAGCCCCTGACTTAAAGAAGTTTTACTGGAGGCCAGTGAAGCTATCCACTGTATATAGTTAAATGTGCACTTAGACTGACTTTGTGTCGCTACAATTAGGAGTTTTGCTGTTGAGTTTTTCTTGTGACAGTGACATGGCAGCTGCAACGCATTACTTTTTCTGGGCAGAGGGATCAGTGACATTGGGACAGCCTTGGGTGTGAAGCGCTTCGATTGCCAGTTGAAATTAGGCCAAAGAAAGAAACATATCCGAAAACTTGCAATGAGATGAAATTTTCTTTTGCAGAGTGTTATATTTTTATGAAGTGAAAAATCAATATGTAGAGGAACATTAATTTTATTGCATGCTAAAACTTTAACGGAGTGAGAGAGCTTGGCTTCATGCAGCCTTTGTTGGAATAAAGACAGTTGGGATGAGTCTGCTCTAGTCCTCAGAGCTGCTTCTTTCCCAGGTGTGCCATATTTAGGTTTTGCCTATTACTGCAAATTACCACTTCATTGATTCTTGCTGATACTAAAGATCTATAGGTGCCATCTCATTTCACTCTAAAATTGAAATGCCTTTAGATCACTTTACATCAGATGATGTAAAGATAAGTTTTGGATACTCAATGTGACATTATAAAATAGAATTTAAGGGTTTAAAACGTCTTTAGATTTTAATAATGTAATTATTTTCTTTCCTTATTGCTTGAAAGCCAAAATTCTTTAACTAGGTATAAGATCAGTCATATAGTGAATCAATGTAAGCTAATTGTCATATTTGAGTAAACCATTTGTTTTCTATCTGCTAGACTGTGTTTCTTGGACCTGGCTTTCTAACAGATAATTTGCAATTTATCTGCTGTACAGGGTCTGTTCCACAGGTGATTGCTGTTGTGCATTTTTCATTCCTACGTGCTATGAGAGACATCTAGAATTCTGCACAAGATTAGAAATGTTTCTGATACTTTTAGCAGCTTGAACTATTAAACAGAACAGTGAAATGGCAATTTTAAGACTTTAATTGACAAACAAGATTGATAAAATATTTAAACAAAAAATATGCTAATTTGGCCTTATGTATCTAACAGTATATTCTTCTTTAAGAGGAAAAAATAGTTAAATTATTAATTGTGTCTAAGAATTCTCACCTCCTTATTTTGTATGAGTTCACTTAATTTAACTTTGACAAGTAGTAAAAGTATATAGAAACTGCATAAAAAGGTTTGTACTTGTGTTATTTTCAAAGCAAATATTTCTGTGTAATATCAGATGTCCATTTGTATGTATAGATGAGAAATGTAGATCTTGATTTCTACAGTTGTATCTCTAGTAATTCTGTATTTATTCTTTAAAATAACATGTATATACTTGCTGATACATAACAAAACTAAGTCATCAACTTTTTAAAGATTCAGGATTGATTGCTACAGTTCTTATAATTTCATTAAATGAACCATAGAAAACAGGACTGCCTGATGCCTGAGTTGCTTCTAATATAGCTACCTCTCATCAATGAAGAATCAGCTTTATCTAAATTATATCTGACAGTTTTCTGCCTAACCCAGACTTAATAGCTTTCAGTTACTGAGTGGTTTAAGCTAGAACATATTTCCTGAATTAAATTCAGTGATAGCATGGGAGTCAGTAGCAGAAGTCTAATGTCATTAAGTTGTGGAAATTTTTATTTTTTT
This sequence comes from Leptocoma aspasia, assembly GCA_013399835.1. NCBI lineage: Eukaryota > Metazoa > Chordata > Aves > Passeriformes > Nectariniidae > Leptocoma > Leptocoma aspasia. Next base: position 214,345 of record VXAX01000259.1, read on the forward strand.
TTTAACCATGCTGTCTCTTTTCAAACTATGCTACTGACATTTAGGAGTGAGATTGCACTTTTTCCATAATAAGACTTAAAGAAATAAAGAAAACTTTTTTTTTACAAAATCTGTTATGATTACAGACTACTATACAAGGGAGAGCGTTTATAATTTAGTATTTTGTAGATACTTCATTGTTATATAGATCTGTTCGACACAAATTTTCACTGTTGTGTGGTAGAAACAAAGACATTCTTTACTGACTGTAGATGCAATGCCATCCAAACATATATAAATCAATATCCCAAAATATTGTTAAAGATGATTCTCTGATGAGCAAAATTGAGGATAATGGAAGTTTTGCTTTAAGAGGGAAACATTAAATACGTGTTTGTATTATAAATATATCTGCTTCTCTGTGTGTGTTTATATATTGCATATATATACATATATATAGTTCAAATTACATGTTCAAATTATACATATGGTCAAGTTTTAGTTCATTGGGTTTTTTAAAAATAAATGTTTATAAATAAGCTAACAGATTAGAAGAGGATTAAAGAAATATCTGTGAAGTATTTTGTAGATATTAAGATCAAAGACTGGAAGGAATATGTAGGGTGTCCCCACACAGGATATTGATGCTAAAATTAAAAGAGAAAATATGGTACAATCTTGAAGAAAACATCTTCAGAAATATAGATTAATTAATATATAATTAATATAATTATATATTTCCTCTTGGAAATTATCTCCAAGAGGAATGATAAAAGTCCTGTTGTTTAGCACATTAAAAAGTTCACCAGTGGAATACTAGAAAATCTACCATGGAGAACAATCTTGCTCTAGTGCATAGAGAGCATAGGTGGCCTACTAGGCAATTTTATCTGTAATACATAATATTCTATTTTTTCTGTTCACATTTTAAGCACCTCTTTTCAAAAATGCCTCTTCTGTAGGCACTATTCTGAAAGGGTATACTGAGGAAAGCAAGAGCTGTAGAAAAAAGACAGCATTCATTTCATGTGCATTAATCAAATAGGCACCCAGTATGCTAGTACTCTCCCAACAATGAAAAACACTGTTGCCTCCCTACACAGAGGCAGAGGTTATAAATTTGGTAATAGGAAAAAAAATGATTTATGTACGGAATACATTGCTTTGCTTTAAATGGAGTGAGATCCTTAGGAAGAATTTTCATGTAGGTTTTATACAGCTATTTTAATATGAGCTAATGGAAGCCACCAGGACTGCACATAAAAATGAAAAAGACTAAAGGTATAAAGAATATCTTGTTTGAAATTTTAATTTGTTAAGAGATTAAACCAATTTATCTACCCTTAAGCATATGACCATTTAAATTTACTTCAGTAAGTCAATAAATTGTTGATGTAAGGCAAGTAATTCGGTATGTTGTGGCCCACTGGCTATTGTTATGGTCAAGTAAGATGTTTACCTAACATCATAACATAGTACTGGTACCTTCTTTGTATCTGGGAAAGATGCAGAAATGTGTTTGCAGCAGGCATGTCTTCTTCCTTGTCAGAAGACTGTCTTCATAGTTCTTTGTAATAGGAGTAGTGTTCCTCTTTGTTGCACTTACCCTGACAAATCAATTCAACCTTTGCCTTTCAGTTTTCTTTTTAGATCTTAAGTACCCAGCTGTACTATCTGGTACATTAAAAGTGGGAGGAAAAAATAAAGCTTGAAGTCAGAGTACAGGTAGTTTGAAAAAAGTATAGTCCACTTATGTTTGCCATATAATTTGATTGAGCCATTTGATCAAATAATTCAATCTTTGTAGGGAATGATTTCATGATGTATTTTAGAATGTCTGGTCAGTGAGAACTGCCTTAGAAAATGGAATAAGAATCACACTGGGAAATTTTAGCTGTCTGTTGCTCCTAATAGAATTCCGTATGAGTAACTCTGTTAGGTTCAGCTTCTGAACCTCAGAGGGTGTTTCTTTAAGCTGGTCAACGGAGGTGATTCTGTGTCTACTGCAGAGTTTCAAGTAGAATAACACTTATTAAAATTGGGTTTGTTTAGCAGGTGGTCCACCTTAATTAAATTAAAGCAATAATATTTAATCAAATCTTCCTTGAGAAATCACAAAGGCGCTGTTAAAAGTGGATCTCTAAGTTTAAGAATTTATCTGATTTTTAAAATTGTTTTATATTACCCAATAACTACAGCTGAAGTAACATAATTAGTAATCCACCATAGACTAGGAACTCAAAATAAAGATTACCACCTTTCTTCTGCATAGATAGAATGACAGAGGAGATTAGCATATTCTTTTCTGTTTAGTGTCTGTTCTGTCACTGATGAGTTGCTTTTCTTTTTACATTGGGCTTATGTTATTCTTAAGCATAAGTGGTTTAACAAGTGAATAACACATCTGAGCCCTTCAATGTTAAGAATTGTAAATGCAGCTATCCTGATTCAACATTTTTTTGATTAGCATCAATTCCACATTAGCACACATGACTAGTCATGCCAGTGCTTCCTTTGGATTGTTCCCTAGGCTTACAGGGAAAACTTGTAGGGAAAACTTTACCGGAAATTGCATGTGTTTTTCTATAGCCAAATGAAATGACTTGAAGAATTCCAGAGCATAAATCAAGATTAATTTCTGGGCATGTATAGCAAGGTGATCTTGAGATCAAAACATTAAAAAAAAAGAATGTAGTGCTCCTGATAAGAGGGATTTTTTAAAGATAATGGATGAGTTCTATTAAAAATGTAATTTAAAACTTTGAAAAGTTCTTTCTATTATTTAGGTATTTGTGAAGAATACCTAATATGTAATAATATTTCTGCATACAAATTAAAACTGGACTAGAATAGAAATTTCATTTAAAAATCTACAGTGTAAACATTGGAAAAATATTACAAGACAGTGATATAGTAAATCACCACATAGAGAACTAAAAAGATTGAAGAGTCTTTAGGGTGGCATTAAAATATATGTGGACTATTTTAAATGAAGACATAAGCATCTCTACGGACACGTGCAGAAAAGCAGGAAACAGGAATTATTTTTTCAAAGTTTGGTATTATGTTTGAAGATAATAAAGATTTCAGATCAAGAGTATGCTAATAATGTGATCTTGAAGTGTAGGTGGTGATTAGATATGGGATATAATCAGAGTTGTTTATAATAATTCTTTCCTTGAGTGAACTGATTATGTATAATTCTTTATATCTTAAAGAACAATTGTGAAGTAGTATAAATATTATGTGACTGAAGAAATTTAAATACTGTTAGTCACAGATACTCATGTCTATGGGAAATTTAATTAAAATCTAGACATTTTTACCATAATTGCTAGTCTTGTGATTGAAACACAATAGCTGATCTACATACTGCAGTGTTATGCCTACACTGAAAGTTTCGAACTGCCTCTTTGTCCTTCTTTACCGTACTAAAAGCAATATATCAACTAAATCTTGTGTTGTCAAGTTTTTATTTTTACTTTTCTCATGCAATAGTAACTGGCTCTCAATAGTAAAATAAATGTATTCCTTGTTCTGTTGGTTGTAAGTACTTATGGTAAGGGTAAAAAGTATTTAACCTCATTCCCACAATCTGCTATTCTTCCGGTAGACAAATCTGTTCCTTAGTCAGGGGAGGTTTGGCACTGAGGCTGAGGTGTGAACGAATCCATGAGTAAAGATGAGGTTACTGGGATTCAGTTCAGCCAACTCACGTGACTCAAAGTTGCAATGGGTAAGTTTGAACTGACAGCTGCAACTTTACATTTCATTTCATTTTTATGTATTTTCCTGAAGGTATTTTTGGTAGCATGTAAATAAAAGTGTTAGGTTGTTTCTTGCTAAGCACATTCAGAACTGTGAAGGTGCTGGTGTAAAGCGTTGTGTCCCAGCACACATTCATGCATTAATAGATAATTTTTTGAGAGAAGTGTTGCACATACTTGGCTAAGACCTTAAAATAAAGACAATAGAGTATGTTTTATGCATTAGGTTTCCATCAGAGTTTTCACTGTCTGAACATGTCTGAAATACCTAGGATCAGTATCCTAGTTCAGACTAAAGGGGTTGTAGCTGGAGGGGGATGAAGCCTCACTGATTCTAAGCCATTACAGTACACACTGATTTCTGTCATTATCATAATATGACAAACTTGGGAGATTTTCCAAAAACCTTTGTATTGTCTTCAGGTGAATTATAAATTTGCAGGCAGGAACTCGAGAGTCTTAGGATGTGACTCAGTTTCATTTTCCTTTAGTGTGAGTAAATATCATCTACTCAATTTCATAAAAAGGTCTGAGTGTAATGCACAATCTAGTCAGAATGAGAGTAACACCAACATACACTTCAGATTTTTTCTGAATGAATCATGGTTTAGTTGAACATAGTATCTTTGAGTTCTTCAGGATCTTTGCATGTTTTAAACACTAAAGCATCTGTACTTACCAAAACGCTCTTTGTGAATTACATGGTCGAGTTATGTGTTAAGTTGAAGCTACTCGCCTGATTTTTGGAAACACTACTCTTCTGCAGGTACCAGGCTGTTTTTCTGTTGACAGTAGATCCTCTGAAGGCTCTAAGAAGTATAGTTTCCTTTTTGAGTCATTTGCACTGTAATAGAAACACCCATTTTTTCCACTTTCTTACTTTGAATTACAATATTTTACTCTAGAAAAAGGCTTCCAAAAATAAGAAAAATGTAATGGGTTTACAGCAAACAAATTTACTTTTGCTCAAGACCCCTGAAACTATTACACATCATCACAGCCCCTAAAAAAGTTAATTTCATAATTACAACAAAATATAGCAGTGGCATCTGATTTAGCAATAGCACAGTCTTCATATAAATATTTTGTAGCTAAGGAAAAGGAATTGAAAATTCATCATAATTCTTGCAAATAAAAATATCTCTGTAATTTCTAAATGCATTAAAGAGAAGACATCAGCATATATTTATGCTGTTAATGCTATTTCACAGTTCAATCAGTTATCTTGCTGTGTAATAAAAGACCCTGAAATTAAAATGACCCCTCTTTTCAGAGTGTAACTGTAGGATTTTACTATAAGGCTGCTTTGATTTGATCTTACTCTTAGTGAAACAGAAAATGATATCCAGCTAATGCATCTGAAGTGGGTTGTTATACCATCCAAAGCTGTCTTGTGAAATTAATGGCTTCTGCTTCTCACCTCAATTTCATCTTATAATTCCCCAATTTCTTATGGCTTTTCTTTTCTCTTTTCTTTTCTTTTCTTTTCTTTTCTTTTCTTTTCTTTTCTTTTCTTTTCTTTTCTTTTCTTTTCTTTTCTTTTCTTTTCTTTTCTTTTCTTTTCTTTTCTTTTCTTTTCTTTTCTTTTCTTTTCTTTTCTTTTCTTTTCTTTTCTTTTCTTTCTTTTCTTTTCTTTTCTTTTCTTTTCTTTTCTTTTCTTTTCTTCTCTTCTCTTCTCTTCTCTTCTCTTCTCTTCTCTTCTCTTCTTTTCTCTTGCTTTTTGGTATCTTTTTGTTGATATTCTAAGTCAATCTGAATCGCTTGCTTCAGATACAGCACATATTTACAAAACAAAACAGACCCACTGTCATAGTTTGAGATGGGAGTGTNATTAGAAAAATTTGAAAATTAGGAAATTCTAAAATTGGTGAACGAAAACCACTACACAAGTTAGTGTTTCTGCCTAGTTTCAAACTGAAACCCTCACACNTCCCAGATGAGAGAGAAGATCTCTGTTCCCAGAGATGAAGTTAATATTTTCAAATAAGTAATAAAACCTTTGTTCTTTTAAACAACTCGTCTTTAAAACAGTAACCCCAAAGTTAACATAATCCATAAACACATAAACACTGAAAAAGTTGTAGAAATAAAAAGAACTTCACAAAACAGATTTTCCTCGGGCAGGTGCTCATAAAAACGTTAAAAACCACAAAAAAACTGTTTTTCCTCTTGTGGAGAAGTCTCCATAACATTAACAAAACAAAAAGTTCTCTCCCTAAGTAAACTAAAAAAAAACTATTTTAAAAGTAATAAACTAACTAAAAAATTTAAGTTTTGTTTCTTTACATTATCAATAAAAAATTATAAGAAGTTTTCTAAAAAGTTTATTTTAATTCTTACTTTTTTTCTTTCTTTTAGTTATTCTTAATAAACTTTCTTTATACTTCCTTAAAGTTTTAAATCTACTTTACCTTTCTCCTAATCCTATTTCACAACAAAAAGTAAATACACTAGTAATTAACCAACACTAAACCCACCACACTCAGTAGTACACTAAATTAGAAAAATTTGAAAATTAGGAAATTCTAAAATTGGTGAACGAAAACCACTACACAAGTTAGTGTTTCTGCCTAGTTTCAAACTGAAACCCTCACACCCACACAGATTTGAAAATGTCAGTAATATGATTAATGTTCTGTGCTATGTGTAGTAATTGAGGATTTTAATCTTTTGAAGCAACTAACAGCTTGATCAAGAGAATCAACAACAGAACAGCATAATATCAATTAATTCTTCCACTGTTAACTCCCTGCATTCCCAGTCTGATCAACCTGACAACAGTGTTCATGAATGGAAGCTAAATATCTTCTTCCTAGCTATAAGTAGTCATTAATGGTACCTCTTAGTCTACATGTATACTTTTTCCTCTGTAAAACAGTGTCATACAAATAAAATTTAAAAACAGGTATTTCTTTCTAGCTGCAAAACTGACACTTGTATTTCTTATTAAAATGTAACTAATGTATACTGCAGACTGTTTATACATATTCTAAATTAATAATGAGTTTCTTTTTGACCTTTCTTCTTTATAAAACTTATGAAAGTATGTTCTATTTCTCCTAATGTAAAATTTGCTGCTTTTAATAATTAAAAAAAAAAAAGAGGGCAATATTTATAGTGTAATTTCATTCACTAAACAAACACAAAGTCTGCAGTTGCCAAAATGATAGATTTCTGATTATGATCTTGTAACAGAAAATCCCTTTATATTTAGGAAATCCGTCCAAATCTTGTGTGTGCAGCATTCATATTCGCAGCTCCTTCCTGAGGAGACTGAATTCTTGTCTTGAAGTTAGAGTATTTAGGCTTTATCTGTCAGATTTCAGAGTCAGGTCTAAACTCTTGTGTTTAGTTCGGTGTATTTACCTCTAAAGTCTTTTTCCCCATGTCTTCTTGCAGTAAAGAGTAAAAAGAATGGTGATTTAGACCACTGCTAGAAATACTGTTTATTCAGTGGATCCCATGACCCCAGGTATCTTAAGATGGATTTCATTTTGTCTAGACTATGTCAGTTGTGTTATAATGTATATATGGACATCCTGGACATAAGGAACCAGGAAGAAACAAGGAAGAGAAATCATGGTACAAATTGAATAGTGAAACTAAATAATTGTTCCATACAGAATTTTTCTGCTTACACCATTTGATTTGAGGTAGATTTTTTCTCTCATTGTAGCATCTGCTGGCTTTTAGTGAGAAGAAACATAATCATTTTATTTCAATTATGAGTTAGATTAATCCGATTTAGCTCAATTGAAAGCGTCTGTAATAGCAAAAATGTTTCTTGTGAACTGCTGCTCATCACTGAAGTTTTAGAATGGTTCAACTCTGTTTCAATGCCCTACTTTTGGTTTGCACACTGGTCTGTTATTAATTACTACATAAATCAAAAAATACTTCTCCCCAGGTACTCATCCTTGAATCCCAACTGCATTGCCCATTCAACACTTTCTTTCAAATTTGCTAATGGCTTTTATGTCCCTAACCTTCCTTTTTTAGGCAGGTAATTGATTGTAAAGATTGTCATGACCATCATGATTCTAGCCCATATCTTCAGATCAACTTAACCAGAGTTAAGAATTGAGATCTCTTTGGTAGAAACCAGGTTGGCCATTTGCTTGCTTGGTTTAGTGACAATTGCTGGAAAAGATTATTAAATCCTTTGGCCACTTCTCTGCACTCTGTCAATATCTTTTCCTCTCTTTTGAATGGCAGGTAAATATTTTATTTTTTCTCGTGTGTTCATATTAATCTTGTTCCTTTCTTATTTGTATTCCATAATGTGTGTTGGCTTTTCTTATTTTGCACTGTGTGTTTTTGTGCTTGTCATACTTTATGCTTGTTGAAGATCTGTGCAATATCTGATTTTGTGTAATTCCCGCCTTTGTCTCCATTGGAAAAAATTACGCTTTTAACTTATTTTTGCTGGTTTTTCACTGGTTCATCCAAATTTCTTTGGCTTCTTGAAGTTAGTTGTTTTATTTTGCTGTTTATTTCTTCCCTTTTAAAGGAGTGTGAACTCTGTAAATTATTCATCAATGTCACCCAGTTTGCCTTCCACCCACCATGACATGCTCAACCAGCTAGTCCCTTAGGGTTAATATCCACCTCTAGAGCAGCCATTCCTCCATTTTTTCTTTCTAGCTCTTGTTCAACTGTAAATATAAACTATATGTGAAACTGTATAACCTTTAAAAAAACATATAGTATTTTTTAAAACTCATCAGTGTTTTTGAAGACTGCTGGCCATCATACCTTTTCCGGTATTTCTTTCCCAACATCTTTCCTTTTAGTTAGGATGCCATCTTTCTACCAAAGCTTGTGCTTTGCTTGGTTTGGCCAGTTGCTTTATGGCAAAAATATTCATGAACTTCATCTCACCATTGCTAATATTAATTTATTTTTTAAATGTTTATTATCATAACGTGTCTAAATTGTTCTGTTTTATACTGAGAGTAGGGCCATACATTTCCCTGTCAAGGATTCTCTTAATGAGGGATGCAGTGCCATTGAACATTACAGCAGTTAACAGTCTTAGTAGCAATGGTGGTAGCAACAGCTGTCAGGTGGTGCTGGATCATGAATCCTGTTTTATGAAACTCTGGCCAGTATAACTTGTTTAGAAACTGCCACAAATGCTCTTTCAAGAATTTTGATAGTAGTGGAAAAGCTGTTTCATGTGGTATATATAACATATTTTATAGAAGTGTTTCTAGTACCTCTCAGGGACATATTTTAGTGTCAAGATCAGCAGACAATTTTGTGGAAATTCTCATGTATGAAAATGAGCTGCTTTCTCCTGAAATGTGAATGTGAAGGTTGTTGTCTGTAATCGCATCCAGTGACTGACATTGACACAGAGATATCACAACAGTGTTGTCTTTGGTGATGCTTCATGTTTCTTTTCTGTATTCCAGTAACGTTTCTCAACTCTTAGGTGCTGTGAGAAAGACAGAATTTTTCATTCTTTTTGGCTCTACTGTCAAGGTCACTGATTTCCTTGGGTATTGCTTCTTATCGGTCCACTGGGAACCAGGGAAAAGTGAGTCAAGCGCTCATTTCACATGGGGCACTAGACAGCCATCAGATGGCTTGGGAGAATCTCCATTACTCATTTCAGCAGCTCTTTCATACCTGCTCGAACATTTATAGATGGTCTCTGTACCCTTAGCTAGTGGTTGGTTTTTGAGCATGATAGAAACCATTTGGCCTGCGCTGTGATTTCCTGGCACTGCTGTGAGAAATGAAAGTGGTGAGTTTTATTACCAACATCCCTCATGAGCCTTTAACCAACAACTCTGATGTCTGAGTATGCAAGCAGTGGATCATTGCATAAAAGAGGAATGATCTGAGCCTGGTGCCAGGCTCTGACCTAAAGCTGAAGAGCACAGTATGCCATTATCTTTCCCTGGAGCTGTGTAGTCCTGCCCAAGAATTTACTCTGACATTTGTCCTGTCTCTATAGATTAAGCAGTTTGCTGTTTGCTGCAGTCTCACTATCAGAGAGTAATGTGCTTTGTTTTTTATTTTTTCTTCTTTGCTTTCAACTTTTATTGCTATCTAGTAATGTAGCAATAATTTATTTACAATATATTTCCTCATATGCTTTATATATCTCATAATATAAACACAATTGAAAATATACTTTAAATGATTGATGTTGCAGTAGAAATAGAAAAATAAAATGGCTTTGGTCTCTAAAAGTAATGAAGTAGCTGATTTAATACAGTGCAAGTCTTCAGTGGGATTATATGGTTTGGTAAGCCTTGTTGTATCAAAAAAACCAATAAAAACCATTATACATATATAAACTCCACAACTATTGTAGGTGTTCAAGTGTTAAAAATAAAGACACTGCAATTTGGTTTAGTTCCTTGATAAATAATGTTTATGTGAGTGCAAAATCATAACTTCAAAATAGTAGTCTTACCTATGAATTAAGGTATTTCACAGTGTGATTAACACTTCTGTTTTAGAATTGTAGTGCCCAAGTAGCTGGAGGCATTATAGTTTGAATATTGACATTTACTATATCAGTGTTTTTTAAAACCATGTATTCATTGCACATGGACTCTGTCTCACATATCTTACTGAATTAAAAAAAAAAAGGGCTAGACCATGGAATTCTCAGTAGTGATATGGTATCTCCATAATATTATTCCCTACTTTCTATTTTTAGCTATTTCATTATCACCTGTTGAATGTATTTTACATATAATTCTTTCCTGGTTAAACATATACAGTAGAATCAGTCTTTAGATCCACAGAGTATATATAGAATGGGGAAAAAAAGGAGACAAATGTTTCTTCCTTTTGAGCAGGTTGCTATTTCAGTTGAACCTGAGAGTCGTCATGAAGGTCTTCATTATCTATAATAAGATTTTTTTAAGTGTCCCACATGTTCTTTCTCAGGTCAAGAAAAAAGAAATACATGAAAAGCTTTGATTTTTCTCCCTCCTTCCCTGCCTCAACCCAAAATTAGGCTATTGTCACTGACATCCCATTTTAGGGCATTTTTTTTCTTTCATGTTGGACATTCCTTTTACAACCTTTGCATGCACAGCTTTTGCCACAGCAGTGTGTCATATAACAGGTGCAGTTCAAAACTAAAGAAAAAGAAATATTTCTAAATTGAGAAAAGGAAAGAATTATATTACTGATATAAATAATTTTACAATCTTACCCTTAAAAGAGAAAAAACCTGAGGAAAATTTTCTAAGAGAATAAGATGCATGTGGGAAATTTGAGATAATTATTTAATGCTGTTTTGCTTTTTAAAGAACCTCTGTTCAGTCAGTTACAGCCATGCTTGCAGAATAGTATAGCTGCATTTTGCAATGCTCCCTTTCTATGTGGATTTTATGGTTAATTTCTTGTGTTGGTTTGTGTATTCTTTAGAGAATAATTATTTAAAAGGTTCAGAGCTGGTGGATTGCCTCTCTGCTGATTGCAACAGGTAGTTTGTGAAATTTGCAGACCAAATATGTCCTGAAAATATTGTTTGCTTGCTGCAATATAACTTGCTACTAGTATTCATTATTTGGAACTGTATGTAAAGTAGAGAGTGACTAGAAAACAACTATTATAGTATTATAAATACCACATGTATTATAGCTGGCAAAGCATTTTTTATGTTTATAAGATGTACTTCAAGAGTCATATTCAGAAATTTATTATCAAACAATATTCAACATTTTTTTTTCCTTTGTATTTGCCCAATTATGAAGGAAAGAAGCTTATAGGAGATTAGAGAGTGGCTGAACAGAATACTTTGTCAGATACTTGCTATTTCACATTTGTAGCTATTTGTTATTTGTCACATGATTTTTCAAAGTTTTTAAATTCTTGATCTTTCAATTTTTTCTCAATTTAAATTTCATTAGCTATTAAAGAAGATATCTTTAAGCCTTCCATTGACTGAGGAGCTCCCTGTACTTTCCCTACTTGTTACAGGTCTGCTATTTGAACTGACACTCAATGTAATCTAAATAAGCATTCTCAATGCTTTCAAAAGAATGGTCCATTTAATTCGTTTCATATTGGGACAAAAAAAAAGGCTGATAAAGTCAGAAGCTACATTTGAAAATCTTTTTGCAATTTTAGTCTCTGAAATTACTGTCTTGTATTTTGGGTTTTGTCATTTGGTAATAGTGCAAGTACTTACTAATCCTTTTATCTGACTAAGTATTTGAAGTTAGGGGAAGGAAAAAGAGATGTTTTGTTCTTTGCTGTTTCTTTTGAATTTGCTTCTTGTACTGGGTCTGTAGAAGAGTGCCTACGACCGTAGTCTTGGTGTAGTCATATAGCTCTGTAAAAGAAGTGCAAAATTGCCCTCTTTGTCTGGGAATCCCTGTTGGACACTTTTCTTACACTACCTTTTTGTGATTTAAAGTTTTGTATCTATGGGACAACCTGTATGAAATTTTCCCTAAAAAGTCTGAGACTCAAGTGGTCTAATTAAAACCAGGATTTATTAAAAGCACAGAAGCTGCTCAAGATTAGAAGAAATGTTTTGCATAGCATATGTAGCCTGACACTCTGTGAAGCTCATCTAGATCGGTCTCCCTAGAGTTTAGTTACAATGAATAAAAATACTTTGCACTTAGAGAAAAACCTTTTTTTTCTTTTTCTTCTCTGACTTTTTTTAAGGCAGCTTAGTTGCAGAAATCTTTCCTTTCAAGGGACTCAGCTTTTCTTTTTCTTCCTTACATTCTGCTCATTTGCATTTGTGACCTTTTCTGTTGTTATTCTTTTTCACATTGTTCTATCAAGTCACTATTAATGTATTTATGCCTTCCAAAGAGAGGTCACCCTCTTCCTAATGACAGAATTCAGCATCCTTCAGAGACTCTTGTTCAGAGTAATTGAACAACAGCTATGAGCTGGCATCCGGTCATGTCTGAAGTCGGGCTTGTCTCTGACAACTCAGTAGTCTTGATCAGTGAGTGAGAGAAGGATGTAGCAGAGCCAGCTGTGGATCAAACCCTTGTTGCTGAATGCCAACATTTGTGATCCCATTATTCGCTATTGCCAATAGGACTACTTTTCTTTGACAGTAGGAGGTCACTGAAAAAAACATGTCCATAAGAATTATTGCTATTTTATGCATTCCAAAAGTGGTTAAAGGAATCCAGATATGGCAGGATGTCACAAAACCCTTATTCTTTTTTTTCTTATTTCAATCAAAATGGCTTCACAAAGACTATGGAGTGATGCTGTTTCACTAAAAGCTGTGGTGTAATTACCAGCTGTATGAACCTGGAGAACAGGATATGGAATTTTTTTTTTTAATCCAAATTCACTTACTTTGAAAACATTTTTCTTCCTGGCTTTGTGGGGAAATGTTCAATCTGAATGTTCACAGAACATATGCCCAAAATGCTTTTTCCTTGTCTCAGGACTATCTTTTTATAGGAAAGAAGTATTATTTCTTAAACCACAAATCTCAGAACTTAGTAGACAAAACAAAAACCACAATTTGTATCTTGAAAAATTAGTCTAGTTTTAATAAAATTAAAAGAAAATAGGCAAACAGCAATATCATAATGGCAGCATTAGTGTTTATTTCTGATTGAGATGTGTATCTGAGTAATTTTTCATATGTAAAGCAAGGTATCATATCATGGTCCTTTCTCACATAGCACTGTTAAATATATTTAGCATTTACATACAGTACATGTGAGCTCAGTAGTTCATAATTGGGGGGTTCATCTTAATGGCATGGAATAAATCCATAGAACAGTGTGGATTCCACATACATAAGTACTGCTGGATCTACCCTGTGCACTGTACTCCTTGTGCTGGGATCAACAGGAACCAAGGCAGCAGCAGGAGCAGTCAAGAAAAGGAAATGAGCTGATCCTGGGGAGGTTCAGATTATTGCCATCTTTCTCAAGAGAATATACAAAAAGTTAGGGACCACTGACTTAACTCATAGGTATCCAACTGACTGAGCCCTGGGCTATAATTAAAGTACTCCTATGCAGAAGGAGAGATGCAGTGTGTTCAACCTATGTTCTCAGTATTGTTCTCTATATAAGAATGATTGTCTGACATTACAACTGAACTTTTCAAAAAAACCAGTTGAATCGAAAGTCAGGTGTTCATGGTAATGGAGCTCTGATTCTTGTAGGAGTTATTTTTTTTAAAAATCCATGGTTCTTTCTCTTCCAATAAGGGCTTTATAATGACTTCCTATCTATATATGTTTTGGTTTTAAGATGTATGGCTGTGGTAATCACTTTACTAAGCACTGACCCGCACCTAAGCCTTGTTTCACTGAACTTCTAATTTTATGTCCTAAGGTAGATCTTATTTTGAAATTTCTTGGCTATTTTTATACAAGTAAGTAACTTTTCTGTAATTGCCACCACAATAGCTAGCTTTCAGCCCTGTAATCTAGTCTAAGTTGCAACTTTTTTTTTTTACATGACCCACTCATAATGGCATTTGGGAGCAAACTGTTCAATACACCATGTCAACATTACTTTCTTATGTAATTATAGATTAGAAAAGAACCTTTGTTTTGAGGACTAGATACAGCTATTTTTTAAAAGCATACAGTGTTAGACATGACACAACAACTGAACTGGGAGCAGCAAATAATAAGTGCAGAGGTAAAATAGAGGATTTTAATAGTTTTCTTCAAGTAGGAAGAGGAAAGAAAGATAAGTGGCATTTATTTGAGATGAGAGACCAAGAACAGGGTAGTGTACATCAGACAGATAAGTAACTTCAGACTGTAATATGTTTTTTATTTAATTCTTAAAGGCATATCTTCCACTGCACAAATAATTCAGAACTGTTCAGTGTCAGTGGACAGTTTCAATCACTTTGAATGGGTTAAACAAAACCTAAGGATGTCTGTGCTGCTACAAACAGGAAAGTCATATGTTCCATCCAGAGAATTCCTATATTGAATAGAAAGGAATGCCTGTTTAAGGCTCTTCCTGAAAAATAAGTGACACTGATCCAAATTACATTGCTATTTAAATCAATTTCATTAGATTGGTGCAAGTTTCTCCATGTATACATTTGAATCTATTGCAAGTGATCTAGAGGAAATAAGATTACAATGTGGTCGGTTGCCTATTTCATGTCATTTATTTATAGACACCACAATATGATTTTGTATGTACAGCGAGGAAGTGATGCACAAGTCTATTATGTTCCTCTAGGAAGAGGGTGTAGGAGGCATGAAAAATAATTTTCAGAGGGTAGATTCAAGTTGCCTTATTGGTCATGTCTCACAACTCTCACTTAGAAGTGTTACTGAATTTGGTGCTTTTCAGTTTCCTAAGAGGAGGGAGGGCTGGATTGAGGGAGAGCAGTCTGCAAAAATCAGCAGCAAGGAAGAGGCTGAGGTGGAGGGAGCACAAGTCTTATGAGGTCTGAGGGAACTAGGATTGTTCAGCCTGGGTAAAGGAGGTAACCTGATTGCTCTCTACAACTGCCTGAAAGGATGCTGTACTGAGGTGGGGGTCAGTCTCTTCCCCCAGGTAGCAAGTGACAGGACAAGAGGAAATGGCCTCAAGTTGTGTCAGGGAGGTTTAGATTAGATATTGTGAAAAATTTCTTCATTGAAAAGATTTTCAAGCACTGGAACAGGCTGTTTAGAGAAATAGTAGAGCCACCATCCCTGGAAGGTTCAAAAACCATGTGGGTAGGGCACTTGAGGACATGGTTTAATGTTGAACATGGTGGTGATACTACATTGATGGTTGGACTTGATGATTTTAGAGGTCTTTTCCAACTTTAACTATTCTGTGATTCTATGTATATGCTATAACAGGGTGGAACTAACCTGGAATTCCTAATAGTTGAGCCTTAGTTATATTTTGAAATGTGGGAAAGTTGAATTTTTGACAGAATATTGAGAGTGTTCTTTGGCAAAAAAGCATGGGAGAGAATGGGAAAGTTTTTGAAGAATGATTGCCTGAAGGTTGAATGGAAGGATGATACCAAGTGCCAGTGTAGGTAGATTAATGTGTGTTGAGGTTAACCTATTATGAGCTTGTAACTTTGATATTGCATGTTGACTTTACATCCTGTTAAGGCACAATACCGTTTCCTGCAGAGGGTAATTCAGAACTTTGAAGCTAGATATTGGAGAATCTGACAGTGAAATAGTATCTCTGAAGGTCTAGATGTCACATATCAAAAAGTGATACACAGTGTCTCATTTGATGTTCATTGTCATTCATGCAGTTTTCATGAACTCTTACATATTTTAGTGAATGTTCATGTAGTGTGGTCAGCGGAGAAGTGTGAAGTATTCATGGATATACATGCATATTTAATAACTACTCCCAAAAGTAACTTCCTCTTCTGGCAAATTTTACATTCCAGCTCCCATACTTGTGAAACAAATACTGTAAGATTTGGCAGTCAGAGATGCACAGAAGACAGTTCTGGACCCTGGATAGGAAACTTTATGTTTGCAATGCGCATACATGCATGCTCCACTCTGAATAATGCACATCCAAAATTTCTTTAGACTCATCCATGGGAAATTTTTCTGTTCTGTCATCAATCTGATTATTACCTTCTGTTCTTTTTCCCACAGAAGCCTTCTTAACTAGATCCTGTGGAGTAACTGTTTTGTGCCAAACACCTGTACAGTCTGGCCCTAAAGCTAGTTAATCAGTCCAAAAAGATCTCTTTTAGGTCAAGAAGTGATTTTCCCATGGTATAAAGTCAAATCTCTTGCTCTGAAATTGTCATTATTTTTTGTTTAATAAGAAAGTAATGCCATAGGAAAGACTAGAAAATGCTCTTTGACACTATTTTTCAACTTCAGATACTTTTTTTGTATAAAATAAATTAAAGCTGGTTTTGATCATGGGCTGATGAAGAAAATGCAAAGATAATTTTGTGCATTTCAGTTTTCTCACATTTTAGCTTATCTTTTCCATAAGAAATTAAATAAAAACTGAGCTTATATACCGGTTATTGTAGTATTATTGTTATAAGGGTATATCAAAATCACTTGTCTCAAAGATGTGTCATTATAGCAGCAGTTCACATGCAACTATTTGCCAAAACAAACTTGAAAACATTATTCTGACTAGGAAAATTCTGTTCATTATAGCAGCAGTTGGAGGCATTTTCTGTAATTTTCCTCCAATGATGTTTAGGTTCCAAAGGGAGACTTGCAATGCTTGATAAACCTTAAAGAGAAATGACAATGTGGTTTCAAACGGTACCTTGAAGAAGAAGCTGCTAGAACATGTCTTAGGAACATGGATCAGAAATCTTTTGTTTTCCTTCACAGTGTTGCTTAAGATGGCTAGGAAGTGGACAAACAAATCTTACAGAATTCTATTGAATGTATTAAATGTTTGGAACATTTAAGCATAAATACGTATTTTAAAATATCAGAAGCAGGATTCCACATTAAATACTTGATATTAAATGATTTTGGTTGTTTCTGTCAAGTTTGTGCATGACAGAGACAGAGAGAAATGGGACTAAAATTTTTCGTTTTGTATGATGTGCTCATTTACTAGGACAAATCCTCTTTTCTCTATAGACGCACATATGGCAGAAGGAAGCAAAATAAATCTGGTTCCTCTTTGTAGAACGGAACAGGATGTGGAAAGCTTATGGCAGAGTGTAAGAGGACTGAGCCTTTCACATTAGGGACATATGCTTGAAGGGGATCCATCTGTACTCGGTGCAGACGTGTTATCAGGGCTCTGTGACTGCACTGGGCAGGAGCCAAGGCTGCTGCTGCTGCTGCTGCTGTCAGGGGCTCCAGCCTCCTCCCAGCAGGGCCTTGGAGCATGTGAGGCTTCTGCACCCCCTTGAGGGCTCCTTTGTCAGACTGACCTTCTTCAAATCGATGTTTAGTTCACTCTGTGTTTCCAGAAAATGATTTTTTAAAATTTGTCCTCAGATACTTGCTGTGAAAAAAGTCAAAATATCCATTCTTGACATGAGATCAAATGCCTCCCAGGAATATATTTTCATGGGTGAATTTTGAACCTTGTCATAGTAGAGAATTTTAATGGAAACTAAGGACAGAACTGTTAGTTTAGTGTGCAGTTGTAATGTGTTTTCTGAGCTGAATAGCACGCACAGTGCAGAGCTTTAAACTTAAGTGATAGGTAAATAGGAAAACAGGAACATTTCTTACTCTTGAACTTCTCTGTCCTTAAGCCTTCACTTAGCATGATGTTATTAACACTTTATTTTAATGGAGAATTGTTGGACTCCGGGTGAATAGAAAAGTTATTCAAATTCAAAAATACTAAGTTGCATAAAATAGCTACCATTCACTGACTGTAATTGTCTTTCATCAAAGGTCTTTTGAGGTAGTTTGAATCAAATTCAAAGCACACAGTTGCTGATTAAATATAATCTTTTCATTATGGGGAGAAGGAGGTTTATGTTTCTTGTTACTAGGTCATCTTGCCTTTATTTCATTTGCTTTCGTTTTTCTTGCCCATGTTGTCATTGTCAGACCCAAGCAATTGCTGTAGCAGAGCAGTTATAATAAATAACATAGGAAAAGAAATTCGATCATATTTATATGTAAACTGCAGAACTGACATGGTTTATTTTGACTAGCTGCTTCCCTGCTGCTTTCCAGGCATTGATAATACACTTCCATGTATTATCAGAACTGCCACAGTTGAGGTCAGTATGGATTAAACTTCACTACAGTATAGTAATAGTATGAGATTGCTCTTTCAATGCACTGAAATAAATGTTTTCATTACTTCCTTAAAATAAATGCATTTGGTGCCTTGAAGGTAAGCAAACCCATAAAACTATCATTAGAAGTCTTCACTGCGTGTAAATATTTTTTTGTTCCTAGTGAAATATTTTTACCCTTTTATTTGCCACAGTTTCTGTCCTATGCTACTCTTAATGCCAATAAGCACAATTTTTCTCAGGGCCAAAATCATATTTCAAAATCAATTTCTTGCTGTAGACTCAACAGCTCACTATTTCTGTAGTCACAATCTATCCTACTTTCCATGTGCTCCGCTCCTAGTCCAGTCTTGTTCTTAGACTAGAGTTATGGGGACTGTCTCCCACTGTGGAACATAGACAGACACACTCCAGCCACATCCCCATTCTATTTTAGTCCTAACTGCCCCTGAAAGGAAACCTGGGTGCCTGTGCCAGAGAAGACATCTACGTGTCACCAACTGTAGATGGTCAGGAGAGCAGAACTTCAGGACCATTGCAGAGGCCACCTCTTCTGTTCTAGACGTGGTGGTCAGGTTGTGTCAGTCTTAATCAGAATGCAAGAAAGCACAATGAGCACGCCAAATATGTCTCTGTGTCTGATAATAAACCAGTTAATAATAAATTCTCTAAATACTGACTAGAAATGAGATACATATGGATCTACATGTGTAGTGTAGGCTGAGAAGATTGTTTTCCTGCCTGTTCTTAGGGAAAAAAGAAAGCAGATTATTATAAGCAAAGATGCCCTCAATTCATTTTTCCAGCATTGTCTGGAATTCTTTATTGTAGTAGGCATAGCTACTCTGCTTGAGGAAGAAAGCATTTTTCCCAATGGTTTATTTAAATAAAAAGCATCCTGTCCTTTTTCTGCATTTCTGGCACAAAAAAAATTTGGTTTTGCAGTATCCACAAGAAATGTGTGTGTCTGTGTTGGTGTGGTGGTGGTGTTAACCATTGTCAATTTTCCTTTTGTGTCCTGCACAGTCACATCACTCTAGTCGGAGACTATAAGCCCTTCAAACAGATAAAAGCCTTTGTTTTCTGTGTTGACTGGTTTATACAGTGTTGGCAAATATTGCAAATAAGGAATAACTGTACATTATAAAAAGAAAATGGATTTTTATGGTAATTTAATTTTGTATAGGCAATACCAGAGTGGCTAACTGGGTATAAGTCATTCCAATAGAGAAAATGTATAAAAGGTGTGTCAGAATAAAAAGAGTGATGTTAGTTTCTCTTTAGAATAATACCAAAGAAGTTAAAATATATATGTAGTTTAGAGATAACAAAGTGATAAACCACAGAAGTGATATAAACTAAATCTTAATAATTTATTTTCAAGTTCTTTGGTGAATAATATTTTGTCTATTTTAGTCCTATGAAGTCTTTAATGTATCTTGGGAACCCTGCAATTATAGTTGAACAAAACACTCAGTCACTAACTGACTCTTATTATATATTATTATTAGGAGTTTAAAACCTAACTCTTACTCATAGCAATGATGAGAGGAAAAATGCCCACCAGTTTTGGCCTTGTGAAATTTGAAAGGAGTTGTAATTTCTTGTTTGGCTGAACATTTCCATGAGCTGGCCTTCATGAATCATCATCTTTTTAGTCTGTTTGCATGAATACAGCAAATTCCTGATTTTTCCATTTACCTTTTTTTTCCCTTGTTTCCTTTCTCTCTTCCTTGCCTTTGCCCGTACCCTTTCCTTGTCACGTGAGACCACAAAGCATCTTTAAGCTCATTTTGTTTTACATGCAAACTATTCAGTTTAGCCTTAAATTTAATAGAAGCTTTATATGATCCTGAGAAGGTTCTACTTTCCTATACGTTTGCCATCCATGAAGGAATTCAAACAGAAACTGGAATGCAATTGTATTTATATCTATATCTATATATTTATTAAATTAATGTAATGTGTACATATACGTGTATGCGGCATGTGATGTGGCATGTACACATTTGCTGAACATTTTTAGGAATAGTGGGGTATATCTCTCAGGTCACCCTGTGGTTTTGCACAGTGCAGCCTAAAACTGCCTGAGCAGAACAGCTCAGATTTCGCCTGGGTCAGGGATCTTTTCCAGAGAGATGAGACCAGTATCATTATTCCCTTTCCCTTAGCAAAGGGTGTCTGTTAAGAGCTGAGTAGAGAGCACCAACATGCTGCTTTTTTTGCTAATCTAAAGGCCCACTTAAAAATTTCTGTAGGTTATACAAGCAGATAGGTTGACCTCTTGGTGAGGTAGTTGAATCCATGACTTCCTGAATGTTTAGTGAAAGGGAGAACGTGACAGAGAGCCACTGATTTAGGTATAGTTAGGTAGTTATACACGTGTTATAGTTAACACGATTTTGAGTCTATCGTGTTAAATAAAATATCCTGCAAGTCATCTACAAGATCTTTTTATAAATAAAGGAATCATTCTGGAAACCACTCAAATGCTGTTACCACTGAATATGTTATATTTACCAATACTTCAAGCTACTAAAATTGTTGTAGAGCTATAATGATGCTGTGGGGTAATATGCTATATCCTTATTTCCCAGAGCTTTGGGAAGAGTAGTTAACATGCAGATGTGTCAAGTTCTTTTTTGCCCTTTCTTTAAAATCTAGCAAAAATTAAATAAATTCCACTGAGGTTTTTTGTTTTTTTTTTTACACAGACATTCTCTTAGAAATACATAACAAGTTATCTCAAGAAAAGCACTTAATATTCCTCATTGGTATGTGAATATAATTGATAGAACTAAGCAATGAAAAAAATGACATTTCAATAACTGTCCAATGCACCATGGATTTATTAGTCTTTTACTTGTAGCTATTTTGATCAAACTTGGATCTGACAAAGCATAAAAATAAATTAAGTCTGTAAGTGGGAATGGTTATTATTTTATATTTTGATGATAAGTAGTCTTGTAATAATTGCAGTCACTTAGAATTGTAGAAGTATAGAATATCCTGAGCTGAAAGGGACCCACAAGTATCATCAAATCCAACTCCTGGTTCTGCACAGGACCCTCAAGAGTCACACCTGTGCCTGAGAGCCTTGCCCAAACACTTCTTGAACTCTGTCAGGCTGGTGCTGTGACCATTCCCTGTTGTCACACACCATATTATTTTTTCTTCAATTGATGTTAATTAAAATTTATAAATAAATAAATAAATAAATAAAATAAAAGTCAAAACCATTAGAGATTCAGTGAAAATTATCGTTGTACTGCTGTTTACTTGTTTGCTTGAAAGCACAGGGCAGGTTAGTACTGCAGTTGCAGGACCGTGTTCAGATGTACAGCGTTTATACTACTGGTGAGTGCTCATTCTCAGCAGAGATTGATTTCACTGGGCAGACGAGTATAACTGCTCATCAATGTTGATAAAGGTTTTGCAGTTTCCCAATGTGATTAGATTACAGGCAGATACTACAGCTACCTCTGTGACTTGCAGTATGTAAGTCACCGTATCGCCAATCAGCGGCGTCTAAAAATACATGGGAAGTGTACAGTGGTGACTCAGGACTGACAATTGTATCCAGTTCATTATTTGTGTGTTTGCTACATGAGATGCCAGCTGTATAAAACTTGCTTCCACTTCTCAAAATGCAGAATATTTCAGCTGATTTTCTCTTATCTGAGAATCCAGCAGATGAACTACTATTTGATGAAATAACCAGATATTCTTCCTTAAGTTCCTGTCTGATTAGAGCATTTAGAGAAGCTGAAGCTGTGCTCATCAAATAACACTATCTGCATTTCCGAGGAAGTGATGAAAATGAATACAATTTGGTACTATCACAAAGTGTGTTGATCAGTAATGTTCTGGCATTTCTAGGGCAATAGTACGAAGTTTGCTCCCCGCACATGTAGGAAAAGGAACCTTAATAGACCCTTTGCTTCACAAAAATCTGTCTCTGGCTGTGTCTAGGATCAACATAACATACTTCAAAAAATTCTCAAGTTTTATCGTGTAATAGCTTACGTTTTTTGGGGTTTTTTGTCTTGTATATGAGGGCTCTTCTTTGGAAATTAATGCAACATTTGTCTAATCCCAGGCTAAATATCCTTTCTGTAATTTCTAACATTTTCTATCCTCATGGTGCTAAAATAAAGCAGTAAACACTTCTTTCCTTTTTTTTTTTGCTTCAATTTCTGCCCCCTAGTGTATATAATGTCATATAGTCTTGTGGGTTTGCTTTGTCAGACAAAACCAAGTTCCATTAGTTGTCTTTTGTGAAATTAGTGCAACTTTCAGTCTCACCATTACCTTTTCTTGTCATGTGTTCTGAATTGCCTCAGAATGGATAGCTGGATGTGTATGTGGTATCAAAGTGGTACTTTCTGTTCTTTATTGCAAATAGGTTACGTAGGTGTCTTTCACAGCTGCAACATGATGATGACTTGTAGTCACCTTGACAGACAATTATGCCACATTTTATTCTGCTGCTTTTTTGATCTTTTGGGATGTATGTTCATCTTGCATAGGTGTGAAAGGAAGAACTTAATTTTTTTTTTTTTTTGCTGTGTTTTTTAGGACAAGACTGCAAATATGTTGTTTATGAATTGTAATAAAAAAGCCTAGTACATCTTTAAGTGCAAACAAGCTGGTGATTACTAATGAGGTTTTAAACGCAACTATTTTAATAACGTGTGTAATATTTTTAAGGACATCTATTTTAGCAATGTGGACTTTTAACAGTAGTAATTTTTCTATTGAAAAATTCTTAAGAGCCACTCTCTCTGTACTTTTTTTTCTGTATTGAAAGAAACTGTTGTGATAGGCTCTTGTTTTTATAAGAATTATTTTATGTTGTACTGGATCTAGCCTTCCTCAAAAAGTACATATAGTTCTTCTCTTTGCCACTCACATCTGTGGAAAATGTCTTGAATACTCATCTACAGAAGCTAGAGCCATGACAATATGGTTAAATCTATAACTGACCAATTAGAGGTAAATTGCCAGTCAACCTATGGCTAGGTTGGCTTAATAAAGGGCATGATGATACAGGGATTTTATTTCCTAATTTTATACACCAGTAAAATAACATTTTTTTAAAATAAGTATTGCCTTAAAGCAGTGACACAGTACACAAATGTAGTCCAGAACTTATTTTTAATATCTTAATATCTCATTCAGTGCCTGTAGCATTGCACACAAACGACATAATTTCCTGTTTGCGCTGAGAGTGCTATATGTATGTAGAACAGATTTTCCTGAAGTTATTTTTGAAGTTTGCCTGACTTTGTCTGAACAATGCTATTTTCCTTCAAGTGTTCACTTGGACCCAGTCAACTGCAACCAGAATGCTTAGATGCCGCACATGGGCTGAAACCCATGACTCATCTTAGAATTGGTTAGCTCAGTAACTTCCTGCCTTTTAAAAATGTGAAAGCCTTTTACAATTTTCTGATGACATGCAGATGCTGGAATAGTGCTTCCAGTCTATTGAAGTCTTGCATTTCACCATCATCTTGTGCAGGCTCCTTAAAGTAACCTGTGGCCCTACCCCTTTCCCCCTCAGTTCCTGCGCCCCTGTTGCTCCCCCAGCTGAGCCCCAAGGTTTCATAAGTGACTTGCGTGTGCCCTCTGTGTCTTTAAAAGTTTTCATCTCTTATTGTTCGTATCTGAGGTCTGTGTGTTAGAGAGAGTGGCTGTAGGAAGGACCCCATCCAGGATTCCTGAAGTTTCTCTTCCTGGCGTATCAGTTTTTTTAGGGAGGGAAAATCTTTGAGTTTCAGAGAATTCAAACTGAGTCAGCATGCAGCCACCCAGGTCACAAAACTCAGGTTTTCCCCTGCTGTCCCGCCATACCCCTTTAATACTACATACATGCTAACCTGATGGTTCTTGTATCTATTTAGAGGACCTATAAAATATAGAGCAGTAGTCTGCTTGCTGCAATATAGCAGGGACAGCATTGACATGATCTAAGTGACAAAGTAGGACAATCATTTTTGGAGCAACATTCTGAGTGGATATGAGAGGAACAAGATTGCATTTGCTAAGGGCAGAGGAACTGATGCTGCAGCAAATGAGACATGCGATGCTGAGTGTGCAGTTGGGAGTTTTAAATGTGTGAATTTCCAGATATAACAGAATTAGAGAACAGAATATCTCAAAAGGAGAAGTTGTTTTGAAGAAAATACCCAAAGTTTATCTCACTTGAGGGTGAAGGAGGTAATAGACAAGGGCTGTATGATCTTGTGTTGAAACAAGCAAACAGGGCACAGCAGCATAACTGGAGAAGGAAGAGTGTCTTGAGATCAAGTCCATTGAACATTTTTGGGAAAGTGCTGGATTTGGAGATGAGCTGCAGTGTGGGTCAGCAAGAAAATGACAAATATGTGAGGAGGTTTGGAAGAAGATGATTCAATTAACTTAGAAATTAAAGCTAAGGCAATAGAAGAAGAGTATATAGAAACAAGAACTGAAAAGGGAGCTGATAGTGAACAGTTGAACATAAGTACATGGATATAAGTACATGGGCAGAAGTATATGGAAGGGACAGAAAAAAAGAAGGAAGTTACTGCTTTGCCATTCCAGAAGAAGAGATAATGGGTACAAGAAGTGATTTAGAGAAGAAGATCAACATATTTTCCTCACCATCTGTTCTGACAGTGGTAAGGCAAGTAAAGAAGTTATATCTCACTGTAAGGTCTGTGTCTTTAGAATTGATAAGAATTTGGAAAAAACAGAATATGTAAATGCTCTGGATAGCTGTCAGGTAGCACAACTGCAGCAGAGGTGTTATTCAGAAGTATTATGGCATCAGGAATAAGTTAGGTGCAGAAAAGCATATTTAGAGGAGGTATTACTGGAGCTTGAAGGAGATTGAGAGATCTAGATGTGTTCTGAAGGAAGATTAAGAGAATGGATCGCAATGTCATGGTGGAAAAGTGGTGGAAACCGTGGACATGTGAGTGTACTTTAGGGAGATAGGGGTCAGTGGGTAGAAAGGAGAACATTAAGGACTAGAAAGGAGAATATAGAGTGAGTCTCAGTAAAGGCATGTAATTTGTGCTTTTGCTGAGTGGTTATATGTTCTGTTTAGCAAGAAATTGTAGATACTTTGAAGTTTCCAGAAAACAGTGACATTCCATTACATGATTTAACATAATAATGTAAGGTATAAAACAATATGTAAAACGAGCACTATGCTTTGATTTGTTTTAATTATGTCAGCCTTGTCTACTTGCCTTATGAAAATGTAAAATTTAACATATGCTACCTTTATTTTGTGCCCTGGGAATAGGTTTCTTGCTCAAAATAGAAGATATTACTTCAACATATTTGGGCACATTGATTAAGAAGTCAGTTCAGTTTACCAGAACTGAAAATAAAATATATTGTTTACTTCATTTTAAGCAAACTTAATTACAGTATTTCTGGCTGTATAATTGCATTATTACCTTTGGTCAGTATGATGTGTTTGTCTTTTGTATTCATTCATGTGTTCATTCATGTATGTTACCTTTGCAAGATCCTGCAAGAACAAGACGTTTAACATATTTGTGTGTCAAAATATTTATGAATGCCACCACCTTTTAATTTTCATCCTTTAAAAAAATACATATCCTGAGAGATATGTAGCAATCAGAGTATGGTGAAAAAAACGATGGAAGATTTTCCTCCCTGTGTTAGCAAGACAAGCAGAATTTTTAGTTCTTATCAACAGAAAAATAGGTGTTTCATTAGAATGTGGGATTTCCATTGAGCTATATACATAAATGTGTTGTAGGTTAGTGTAATCTAACTTCTGCCCCTCCTCTGAGAGAGATTCCAAGGGTCACTCAGGCTATCTCCTAGCCTGGCACATGACATAGAAAAGTTGGTTATCTGTATCCACAGAAGATACCTCTGCATTCACATAAGAAATCAGAATGAAGAGTTAGACAAAGGGATTTCAGATACCGGAATAAAATAGAGTTCCTATGTAAATAAACAGACTGATGAATCAGTAACACATGAAGCCAAACTGATTGAACCCAAATTAAATGTGGCCAATTCAATTTCCTTGATTAACCATAAGAGAATTCAACAAAAATATATTTAAAGCTGTAATCTCCAAATGACAGTCAGAGTTATACTTAGAAAATGTTAAACCCAGAAAATTGTTATAAATAGATATATTTAGTACATTTGGGCTCCTCTTATGTAGGCTACATCTGAAATAGCACTACTGGAATCACTTTGTGAACTGTATGATCTCCACTTTTGAGTGCCTAGTAATTTGACAGTTCTATTATGTGAAATATGTAGTATTAGATGATATGTATCAGAATTGGAATAGGTAAATGCTGCTTGTGAACTGATGTACTTATTAAATGTGATGAGCAGTTCAGGTAATAAATGACATTGTAATAGCTAATATAGTATTAATGGTGGATATTCCTAAAGAATCACAAGTGGAAGAAAAAGTAGTAAATGAGGCAAATTAGGTAAAAAGACAATAATACTCTCTTTACAAACCTATAATAATGATAAATACTGAGTCTCAAACCAAGTAGATTTTTGTTAGGAATGTTTATGACAGACTAATTTTTTATGGCATCTTAGAATATCCTGAGTCAGAAGGGACCCACAAGAATCATCCAAGGCCAACTCATTTGTTCCCTTGAACATCACAGTATCACAAGTGTGGGTTTTCTGATTAAAATATTAGTGTTTTGGTATTTAGGACTTAATCTTTTTCTCTTCTTTTACAAGGCAAAGTAATCAAGATGCTGAGAAAGGGAAGAATAGTACTTAGCTGTAATTACTCAAGAAAATTAATTTAAATTGTGTAGGAGGTAATCCTTGAGTCATCACTGGCTTGTTTTGATAAAGATGTTGGTTATGTGCATAGATACCACTTTTAGTTTTTTCACTTATTTTTACTATATTAAATACAAGCCTTTGAAAACATCCAGAAATATTATACACGGTGATAAAAAAATTTAGAATTAATTTTCTTTATTTGTTACCTTTAAGTGTTTTTTCCCTAATCCCTAGTATCCCAGTATGATTAGTAGAGACTTACATTAAATTCATTATCAGAAATTAGATGAGTAAGCTGAAGAAGCTGTATGTTTTCCTCAATCCTTCAGAAATATACACTGTTATTAAAACAATAAAAAATAAAGAAACCAACACAATGAACAATGCACAAATACTAGCTATAAACAATAAAAGAATATGTGTAGAGTTTTAGACTGCTAAAGATGATATTTTAAAGTTGGTGAAGTGGTGAAAACACCAGTGATGGTTCTTCGTTGTAGCAGTCCTTACACTTCTTGCACCAGAATAGTACTGCGTATAAAAGTAACCAGAGATCTTCAGGATAAAAATTGGTTTTGAACCCTTCATTTAAGAAGCTTAAATATAGAAAAAAAGTTTAAAAATTAGTAGCATTCTCCATCTTTGGGTTGTGTTTTGTAGGAGATGGCCTTAGGCCTGAATCTGAAGCAGCTTGCATTTAATATGTTGTAGGAATCAAATGTCTTACCAGTCGTGGTGATGGTATTCCATCAGACCCTTTCATGTGATTTTATCTGAAACAGACACTGTATTTGACATTCTTGTATTCCAAATTCTGGTCCCTGCAATGTACCCAATCTCAGGGGTATCCAAAGAACAAATATGTAGTCACATTTCCTTTACTTCTTTGTCTGAATGTCACTAATATTTGTTCTTTTTAGTAAATTCACACATTAGCATATTTCAAGAATTTGTATTAAGTACAGAGTAGGCTAACAGAGCTTATTGTTGTTTTCCTTGGTCGCTATTATATCTGTTATGCATTTAACTTACTAAGCATTTACTAAAAACCTTTTTGATTTTCCTCAGATTTTATGAGAGACTGTTTCTTTGTTCTCACTTTCTTCTTTCTAGTCACAGTGTTCTCAGCTTGTTTTTTTGATTGTTTTAAAAATTAATTCAATGAATTTTCATTGATTTAATCTTAAAAATTCACTTACAGCTTTTAGTGGGCGTGGCCTGCAATCTATCGTTCAATAGTCATTTGGTTTACGTAGAACATTTATTTATGTATTATTTGCTATTAGTGCAGAGATTATTACCTGCGAATAGAAAAAAAGCAGTAATTTTTGGATAACACCAAGGTTAGGTTAAAGTTCAAGTAGCAACAAGTTTCTTATAATTATCTTTCATTTTTTATTTCCTTTCTGATACATTGAATATTGACCAAGAGGGTGGTAATTTTAACTATGTGATATGTAGCTGGATGTTAGCCAAATTAGTTTAACTCTGGGTATTGTATGTAAGTGACATACAAGGACAACACCAATACATTCCCTGTGACATTGGTAATCTGAATAAATATAAGAAGTAGTAGTAAGCCTCAATGTGTGCCTTAATCATAAGTCACTTGATATTGTCTTAGAATTTTGATGCTTTTGGATGAACTTTTCATATGAACAAATGCATGACTGATCTTATTAGAGCTGCCTAATGAATCTGCTGTATACTATAAAATTCTTGCCAAGACATTTAGAAATTCTGTTAACTAATAGAAAGGTGTGATGACAGAAATTATTTAGCAGAAGAAAATATTTGTTTTATTCAAATTTATTCTTAAAGGCATCAGTGAAAACAGGTTGTCTTTAAGATGTTTTGCTTGATATGTTGTTGGACGACAATAAAACATTCACACCACACTTACTGTAATAGTGAAGGAATAATTCTTCTACTTATTACTAACATGCAAGTCTGTGGTTTCAAATGCTGTAAGATATTGCTGTATTTCAATTTTGTTTCAAAAATTAATCAAGTGTCATTTGCTTGTCCATGGATTTCTCAGGTAGATCCCCAGGAGGTCTAAAACTCTCTTCTTTGGAACAGACAGCATTTAAAAGTATCTCTATGTCCTTTCAAAGAAGTCTGCATCAGGACTGATATGATTTATTTTTCTCAAAATTTGTCTTGAAAGCCACCTTTCAGTTTCTGAACACAAATGTAAACATCCTAGGGAAAAAAGAAATCTCTGTACCATATTCTTTAAAATTCATGAATTGGTTGGTTAAACTTCAAATCTTGAGCCACATTTGAAGACGAGACTATAGTTACAGTTAAATAGCTATTTATAGTTTTTCTTGTTATAGTCATTAGGATTTCAAATGAAAATTGAAAGGCTACAGGCTTGGTTTTGGCTTGGCTTAATGAGTGGAAATTTTTCCAACATGTATTTGCATGGGAGCTAAACCAAGTACTATAACTTATTTTGTATTAGGTTGCTCTGTCCTAGGAAAGAATACCATCTTAGTTTGATTTTTTTTGCAGAAGCAAGCAAATTGTCCTTGATATATAGCATTAAAAGTAAAAAGCTGCTTATTTGGAATTGAGTATCCAAAGTTCACTATAGGTAAGAAGTCTCTGTAATGTCATGCTGTTTGACTTTTGGTTTTTTTAAGAGTAGCTAATTTCTCCGGAATAGAGGCAAACTTCCCATTGCCATTCTTCTTGATCCCTTTATAATTAACAAAACAGAAGACATTAATTTTTCTTTGTATTATTGCTAATTATGTTTTTCTGTGCATTCTGGTAATTTTATATGCTGTTGAAAATATTTTCAAGTTGAAAATTCAGTTTTTAGTATTTTCAGTATTACAAAATAATTTTTGGTGTCTGTTGATTTCTAGTGTGTCCTTTTGTTTCCCATTCTATCTAACAATATCTCATTGTACCTCAAAATTAGAAAAAAGCTAAATTGAATGTAGGTTCTCAGTAAATAGCATCTTTGTGAAAAGGAAAAATACAGGCAGTTGCCAGTATGTTGAATAAAAGAAATAGATTTACTGCAGTGAAACTACAGAAACAAAAAATTATATTGAAAAAGAAAAATATTTTGCCAGAAGCCTTGTAATAAGCCTCAGTGAGAAAGGACAGGTAGTATGACTTATTTTGAGATATCACTTAATCCTTTCCCTTTAAAGAGTTACTTGGTTAGAATTCAATACTTTCCTCACTCCAGAGTAGGAATGGGTTGGTGTGCTGGTAGTCTAGCTCCATGCTTGCTTTGGGGATCACATAGGCAATTCCCAGAAAGACAATTGGCAGGACAGGGTATAATCTGTTCTTGAATATGGAGAACATTCCTCAGCCTTAGATGTCAGTGGGCCTATTTCCATGATTGTACCTTTTCTGGAAGAAAAGGAGTTATTAGCACTTGCACAGTGGAACACATTGTGAAAAGTGTGCTTGGTCTGTAATACCTGGCAAGTCACTTTGACAAATGAGCTCCTATGTAAACAGTGATTAATTGCAGAGATCTCTGAAATTTCCATTTCAATGATACATAATTTTTTAAATGAGGCGATTACTTTCTTTAAGTATTTAAATAGCCTGTATTTTACAAAAACTTTAAAACATTAAATATCTTTATGTGATTTTTCAACTTTCAAAAAATCCATTGTGAAGTTACTTGTGTAAACAACAGGTTTGTGCAGTAGGATATTACATATATGTTATCTGTCAAAACTGTTTGTTTGTGCAGGATTTTATTTCAGCAAATATAATTCAAAGTGAGAAAATGTATTTAGAAGTGTCTCATTGCCTTCTGTAATCTGCTAAATCACCTGTGGCCACACTGGCCATTTAGTGCTACATTAAATACTGTAAAAATATCCCCACTCCCACTTATAAGGGCAGATGGAACTCAATCTGAATGTCTGCTCAAGTTAGAGAAGACATGAATTGCTCTTTCTCTTAGAAGAAAAGTAAACCGAAATGGAACTACTTTGGAAATGTGAGAGTAAGATTCTACAGACAATTAATTACAGAGGGGAAAAAAAGAGCATAACCACTTCCCAAGTGTGGCCTGCAATCAGAGTCCTTTTAAGGTTTAATGAAGCAGAGTACTTGAAAATAGCAGGAATGTAGCTGAGGGAGTGAGTGGGTTGGTGATGTAAGGCAGAGTGTTGTTAAGCTCTACCCATATGATGATGAGGCATCGCTATCAGGACCCATTCCTTCCCCTGCTGTTACCATAATTATCATGCCCTGTGATGGCCATATCGAAAACTACACTTGGTGGATAACAGGCTCTTGGTTCTAGTAAAGTTGTTCACTTTTAACTTTGCTCGCCAACTAGAGTAAACTAAACCTCAGAATTGCTTAAACTGATTTAACCAAAGACTGTGCTTGTCTCAGTGTAATCAGAAAGCTACGAGGATTTGAGTTCTAACAATTAAAAAAAATTACTATCACTCTACATTAGTTGCTGCTCTCAGCGTTAATTAAAGACAAACCAAAACACTAATGCTTGAAACAAAACACAACCCACCCCCACCCCCCAAAATCTTTGTTACTAGTTTTGTGAATGCTGTTACTGATTTCTCACCTAAGCTTGTAAATTCTCCCAGAAGTTTGGTGACTTTATAAACCACCCCTGTTGTAATTGTCTAGCCATGCCATTGCCAGTTCCTGCAAGATAAAACTCTTTCTGCCTTCAGTCCTGTTTATCATCCATCCATTCCATCCCACAGTTTAGTGAAGCTTAGTCTCCTGCTCACTGACTGTCTAGATTTTAGCATGTGGTTGCTCATTGCCCTGAAGAGATGTCAAAACCTGTGAAACTTCCTCTTTTCTGCTCAAAGTAGCAATTTTCTTTCTTGCCCTAAGCGGCTCATCTAGTTTTTGGAATGATCTTACAGAAGCAATTGTTTTACTCAACACATGGAAGCTTTCATTTTTTTGCCATCCTCAAGGAATGGTAAAGAAGAAGAATCGAGAACATGCGTGGAAATGAACTAAATCTTTGTTAAACTGGTTTAAACTCTTCTGCATTGGAGAATTTGCATTTGTTTAATTAAAGTAATTAAAAATTTATTTCAGTTATGTTGAAGCCACTTTGTCATTGCTAATCAGTTCCTTGTAGTTCTTTAGAGCTATATGAATTAAGACAAAGGCATTCTGGCTTAGTGGGTGGCCTGACAGCATAGAGCCAAAACTGCAAACCCTCAGGGAAACGGGAACAGACAAGAACAGAAGGGGCACAGGGAGCAGTGGACAGCTGCGTGGCAGGGCAGTCCCTCAGACCTTGTGGACAGGCCTGCAGCCCCTGCAAAAAATATTTTATGTTACAACTGCTCCTTTTAAAAGGGTATGTAAGGCCCTGCTCTGTCTGCTCAAACAAATGTATAAATTTCTTGTATGGGGATATGTAGTGCTGCAGCCTGGGGGAGCTGTGGACTCTGGGGTAGAGAGGCCTTATGGAGACATCTGGATAGCCAGGGAGCAAGGCAGTAACCTACTGCCAGATTTGCCACCTGGGACAGGGTAATCCTGGTATTTGTACAAATAAGAAGCTGGAGAGGAGCACACAGAAAGAGATCTGTGGGTCCTGGTGGGTGGCAAGTTGAATGTGAGTCAGCAGTGCCCTGGCATCCAGGAGGGCCAACCCTGTCCTGGGGTGCATCAGGCACAGCATCACCAGCCGGGCAAGGGAGGGGATTGTCCTGCTCTGCTCTGCACTGGGGCAGCCTCACCTCCAGTGCTGGGGACAGTTTTGGGTGCCACAATATAAGAAAGATATAAAGCTATGAGGGTGTCCAAAGGAGGGCAGCAAAGATGGAGGGGTAGCATTTTGAGAAATGGCTGAGGTCACTGGTCTGTTCAGGCTGAAGAAGGGAACAGGGAAGGCTGAGGGGAGACCTCATTGCAGTCTACAACTTCCTCAAGATGGGCAGCAGAAGGGCTGGTGCTGATCTCTCTGGTGACCTGTGATAGGACACAAGGAAATGGAATGAAGGGGAAGTTCAGATTGAACATTAGGAAAAGGTTCTTCACCCAAAGGGTGCTTGGGCACTGGAACAGGTTCCTCAAGACAGTGGTCATGGCACCAAGCCTGAGAGAGTTCAAGGAGCATCAGGGCACGACTCTTAGTCATACAACTTAGTTTTAGATACTCCAGCAACAAGCAGGGATTTGGACTAGATGATCCTTATGGGTCCCTTCTAGCTTGAAATTTTACGAAAAGCAGTGTGGGATGAGGCCAGAGAGGTAGTTGGGGCAGCTGAGTGTCCAGCCTGCCAGACAAGTCTTCAGGCATGAAACCTGAAGTTTCTATAAGGTCTAGCCAGGAAGTCAAATTTGTGGATGAGTACTAGCAACATCCTATAAGTAAATAATGTATTTGTCTGTTAACTGTTACAAGAAGGTTCTACATTTCTCTGAGGGCAAAGCTGATGATATTGCTGGCTAATTGGCGGTCTAATAATTATCTCATCCTTGTTTTGATGCTGAATAAAGAAGTTCACAGATCATGCCAATTCACCAATGCAAGACTGAGTGATATAAGCTCCTACAAGTTATGTGTAACTCACCATAAGTGATCCTTCAGATAGATACCAATTGACAAAATCAATTTTTTTCTATATACCTTATGATTTTTGGACCCACTTTAAAGTAAGCAAAAGGAGCTCCTAACCAAGAAAATAATAAGGACCTCAGGCATCTTAAGTTGGGCATCTAGTACCACTGCTCATTTTGTAACATTTCACTTGAATATGCTAGTACTTTATAATTTTTGTATTATTATGAACTGATCAATTGAGTAGAGCACTGCATTTCCACACATGATAAAACGATTAAATACACAGCGCACATTAGTGTTTATATGGCTAATTTTCTTTCCAAAATTTATTATGCATTTAAGGGCTTGTTATATTCAAATGGAGAAGGTTTTTCTAATTCCATTCGTACATTTTCTGCTCCACTACATGAGTGATGAAATTGTTATTCAACAGTTGGGGAGAAAACTGCATCTGTCTCATTAAGATACTTACAGTCTAAAATTTTTTTGGAACGCAATCTCATTTAACTGCTGCAAGCAATATACAACTCATTTACAAATGAACTTAGTGTTAAAAATTCTAGTTTACACAAGTTTTTATTCCTTTTTTTGCCTTATCTCCAAAACCAATGCCTTGATGCCACTAATTTTTTAAGAAAAGAAAGAATACATTTTTGTTCAGAATATGATTAGGAGCTGTTACTGTAGCTTACAAAATTGTTCTTGAGGGAACTGTTAAATGTAATCTATAAACTTTCTACTTCTTTATATGTAGAGTTTTTGAAGGTAGGTTGTGACTTTCCATAAGATCTGAAATATTTTTTACCTTTTTGAGTATAGTTACAACTCTATTGACTTTTGCAAACACTGGACTACAGATCATCTAGCCAGAGTTGAGAACGCGTTTAAAAGACTCAATGTGATCTGAGATCTGGCAAACAATAATCTTGCAGAAATTTATTTACTCAACCGTCTGCTGGATGGACCAGAATTCAGCTGTTAGGGGTCTAAAAACTATTTTTATGCATCTCCTTTCATGTGACTCTTCAAATGAGACAAAGAACAGTTTTTACGTTATGCTTGTTTACTTCGTTGTTTGTTTGGGTCATATGCTGTAGGCTTCTTATTAGTCTATCTGACTTTTTAAAATTTTTCTACTTAGATGTCTATGTTCTTAATTCAAGCAAGTTAACCATTTCAATGCACCACAATATGAAAGTCAAGAGAGAAATCTGTTACTTATTCCTCAATTTCCCACTCTCACTAACACAAACAGATGCTACACCATTCTTTTAGGTTACACTCTGATTTGTTTTTTGCACTTTTTTTTTCTTTTATTTTTAAAATGAGGTTTTCCTTTGGCTCCATTTCTTCTAGTTCACCCAAAGTTTGCACCAGCTAATGTAAGCTAGTGGAGCAGAAGTAGGGACAAAGTTTAAAGGAATGAAGATGAATGACTATGGGAAGTAATGTGTGTGGACTGCAAGGTTTATTTTCCCCTGTTTAATTGTTTTCAAACAGGCAGCATTAAATTATTCATAAAGTAGCAATGGTGAAAGCAGAGTAAGTTTATAAAAGAAAAACGATCTTGCATGTCTTTGAGTTGGCTAACGACTCTCAGGATGTAAAACAGTTTTAAATGTTTCTCATCTGTGTCTTGAGAGAGAGAAGCTCTTCTAAAATTATACAGAGTTTGTCATGCATAAAGATGGGCATTGGAAGTTTTTCTATTTGACCCTATTCTGTACATCAAACTTAATTTTGAGAAAAAAATTTAAAGGATGTTGGACAACTTCAAATGTGAATATATAATATCAGAGGATAATTGTCATTAACCAGAGGAACAAAAATGCAATAGAAAGTGACCATTTATTAGAATCTTCAAATGAAAGTAGGATGCCAAGTTGTGTTTTAATCAATCATAAATTATTAGGCTCAATATCAAGTTACATGAGTGAAATCTCATGACCTGAAATCTCAGGCCTACATGTACATTATCGACATAGCTATTTCATGGCAGCTACCCATGTTTTCCTCTTTAGCTTCTGACAGAGAAAAAATAATTTGATCCTTCTTTTACTGGAAGTTAGAGTGACTTTGTCTTATAGCTGGTGCAGACTAGTAGCAATGATAAGTATAATTGCCATCAACCAGATAACAGACATATCCTATTTTTGTAGGGATGTAAGAAGTTTCATGTGATGGGGCATGGCTAGCGTGTACATACTAACCCTGCACATGTCAGACTCAAGGTTATTTCCCTTCCTTATTGACCCTAAAGTATATTGAACAAGGAAAGAACGAACTCTGATGAATAAGCTATGAAGTCACCCATTTGAGCCAAGATGATGCCGTATGTATTACCATAATGTTGAAGTTTAGCCACTAACAGCTTGCTTGCATTACAGAAGTTCAGCTCAGGCTGTGTCAGGTTTCTTTGAGATGCCTGTCCTTAAATCTATCTAAGATCTTGCCTTCAGATTCAGAACAGGCATTCATGCTATATTTTTTGTCATTGTAGATATCCCATGAAAATCCTGAAATGATGCAGGGTTTTCTTTCTAAAGCATAAGAACTGAAAAAGAGCACAAGTTAGCCACATCATTCTCCATATTTTTTTATCCAGCAGTGACTTTGTTACAGTCACAGTTAATCTGTTATCTAATTATCAATAAAGAGGTCTGTATAGAATGTTGTGTAATGTATATTCCTCTCTCCATTAAAGACAACATGTAATGATAATGGGGAGGTATTTCAACTATTTCTTTTATATATAATTCCCCATACTTTCTTTATGAAACAGAAGTATAATAAAGAAAGTTCAAACAAATATTTATTATTTTAGTGATTGCATTGACTAGAGTGACCCACCTGTGGGTGTTGCCCTTTGTGGAAACACGTGTGTGAGTGTACCAGAGGTGCAGAATCCCCCACCCTGTGAATGAATTGGCTTGTCTTTGTGGGGGATCAGAGGCATTTGCTCCTCACTACATCTAAAGAGTTAATACTGCCTAATCCTAGCACAGACACTCTTGTGAACATCTAATGGAAGAACAGCTTTCATTTCTTTTCTCCTCCAAGCTGATAAACAGGCAGGAATTTGAGGCATTCCCATTATGTTTTATATGACAGATTTGTACCACAAACATCCTTGCCTGCTGAGCACTCCTTGCCTGTCACTAGTTGTTTTGCTGCTGGCGAGTCATCTTGACAACTTGAACTGATCACAAAGCAGAGAAATATCTAGTGTTTCAAATGTGACAACTATTTTTTAATAACATTTTGATTATGTTCCAATTAGTCATTTATAAAACTTAGTGCCATTGCATAGTCTGCACAGCAAACTTGAATAGCATAGATGAGTACACTGGTAG
The DNA here is from genome assembly GCA_013399835.1 of Leptocoma aspasia. NCBI lineage: Eukaryota > Metazoa > Chordata > Aves > Passeriformes > Nectariniidae > Leptocoma > Leptocoma aspasia. The sequence continues at coordinate 251,457 of VXAX01000259.1, forward strand.
CTTTTTATCAAACATCATAAATCACGAATGTCAGTCACTTAGTGCTTTGAATGTACAGAAAGTTACATAAGTAGTAAGTCTTAGTATTGCTATTCAGTTAAAAAGAAACTTAACCTAATCTTACTGTTTCTGAATTATATAAATCCTTTAAACAAATCTCATAGATGCCTTTTTATAGCCTTGCACAGCTTCTTTCAGAGAAGTAAGGTTATACTTCTAATGTTATGGCTCTGAGAGCCTTACCATTATCCTACTTTCTAAACACATTGCCAGCTTGAATTTTAAGGAACTGTGTTAGTAACTGTTTCTGTAGTGATGCATCATTTGAAGCACATATGCAAAAGCTATCTTTAGATTTTGAGCCAGAAGTATTCAGCTAGTGTCTCAAAAAACACTACATCATACAGCTTAAATACATTCCAGCCTATATTTTATGCTTTTTGACTGCAACAAATACTGATCAGGAATGTGTAGTAGAATAACCTTTAGAGAATCAAAATTATAAGGTTAGGCTGTTCTAAATAATTAATTTGGTGATGCAGTAGTCACCAGTGTTGAAAAGAACTATGATTTCCCAATTTTTACTCTTATTCTTCTGCTGTTCATAACCCAAATAATTTGTATTGTTGTTCTTGCTTTCATACAATAAGGATGTGAAAGATCTTCTCTCAACCCCAGAAGCATGAAAGTCTGTGTTTCAAACTTGCTGTGGATATACACTTCTAATGAAAATGTAAAGGCTTAAAATTAGAATGGCAAAGGCAACAATGCCAAGTTTGAATCAGCTGAATTAACATTTTTGTGTTTCTAATTGATATTCTATGTCAACAGAAACAGTTAGCACATTTAAGAATTTGTCAAGATTGTCTGAAATATACAGAATAATATGTAAACTATGTATTTAAAATATTCAGTGGTAGAGCCAGTAGAAGTTCTGAAAAGTTTTGTTAATCCCAGGCCATGTCTTGCATTTTTCCCTCCCAAATTTTCATGCTGCTAATACTGCCAATACTTCCAGTCACTAAAAAGTAAAGAATTATTCTTCCATACCAATTTCTTGTACAAGCTTGTGTCATTAGTCTTTCTGGCTTGCATTTTACTTTGCTATCTTTCTCACTGTTTTCTGTGAGAGGACTTTCTCCTTTTTTTTTTTTTGTTCTATAAAACTTTCAAAATTAAGAAATTTTCTTTACAAAAACTCAAATCAAAGGATCAATGGGTTAAAAGAAACTTAAGACTGGCACAAAAATTTCAAATTTTAGTAAAACTGGAATTTGCCTTGCTCTCCATGGATCCAGCTTGAAAATGTGAAGATAAAAAACCATAAACAATTAGTTTGAACTTTAGTCCCATGGATAGAGGGTGAAGAGGATTTAGTTCTCAGAATGTGAAAAAAGTATCTGCAAAATTTAGTCTATTCTTTCCCCCTCCCTTCTTATCTCTTCTGCCAGTCTCTCCCTTATCTAGCAATATTCTGAGCAGCATGTCACTTCCTCAGAGAAAATGGTGACAGGGACCTTCTGTGGGAAACTGTCACATAGGTTTGGGTTTGACAGGCTGGATGGGGCTAGGATGGGGTTTGCTGCTGCCTGAGACTGAAGAATTCGTGTTGGGTGGAGTAAGCAGAGCAGACTGAAGCGTGGGAGGAGCAGGGAAGCAAGTGTGCAGACCAAACCCTGGGGCTGTGGGCACAGCTGGGGCAGAGAGAGAGCAGATTGGCCTTCATGGCAAAGGGGAGCACTGTCTAAAAAGCTTGTAAACTGCTATGGATGAAGGGAAAAAAAGCATTTGTTGATATTAATATTTTACTCATTTATGCTGTTCACTGTTGATGATACTTGTTTATTTAATCTTCCTTTCTTAATATTTTAAATAAATATATTTGCCATCATACAAGAGAAGAAATGTCTTACATCTCAGAATCCTAAAAAATCTCATGGCAAAAATCAACATGGGACACTGTTTTATTCTTGACAAACTCCTCAAAGTTCTTCATGCCTACTCAAGTGATCAAAGTCTCTTAAAACAGTATCTTTAGTTATTGTGAAGGGCTCCTTCTTCCTTCTGTGGAAGCACATAAGTAGAGGATAAAGCAATTAGTACCAAATGGAGCAAAATGTTTGATGACCTGCTGACACAGAAGATCACATTTTGGGATAGAATAGCATGTGGAAAAATCCCCCCTATTCAATTTGCCGTTGCCTCTCTTTGCTAAATCCTCAGAAGCAGGTCATAAATTCTATTACTACAAGGATTTCTGTCACACCAGCCAATCTATGGTTAATTCAGCTTGACGTCACCTGCAGTATGGACACCTGCTGTTAATTCTGTATCTAAGATAAAAGCAGAAGCTGTGAAGCAAAAAAATGCAACTTTAGGTTGGTTTCTTTTTATTGTGAGAGGTTTTACCTGTAATCTTTTTACTGTCCTTTTTTTTCAGCATGGCTTGTAACTTCTGCAAATGACATTTTGTAACTGTGGCTGTGTTTTGTAGGTTCTCACTTTTTTTTCTGTATTCTATTACAAAAAAATACTAAATTTTCAGCTATATAAATCAGTTATCCTTAGCAGCACTTTCTGTTTCTGAAATGTTTTTTGAGATAACTGTATACAAGTTCCAGTGAAGTTAACATTGCACAGTCTGAAAATAATTTATATATTCGTGTGCTTAGTGAGAGCTTAGAGATATTTCGTATTCTATCTTATGGAAAGGTTTTTTTAATGACTATGAATAGAGATAAAAATTTTTTTCTTAGTTAAACCTCCATCTTTACATTTTACTAGTGGGAAGACAATTGATTTTCATTCTGTTTGTCATAAATAGGGAAAAAAAGTATTTGTATTGCATGCAGCACTATTTAAAAAAAGAAAAATAATCCTGGAGTCAGTACTTCTATTGACCTTTGTAGGGAACTTTAAATTGGTGGTTTGTTTGGTTTTCTGTGAAGTGACATTGACATGTCTCTACTCTTTAACTATTTTTTACAAAGAAGGTATATTACAACTATATAAAAAGTATATAATAAATTGTTATTAGACTTTCCATTACCTCACTGTTAATACTTGCTTTCCTATGTTATTTGAAAAACAAAATCTGTTACAGATACTTATAAGGTAGATGAAACAATATTTTTAAGCAGTTTATCTTTAATCATTTAATGTTAAGATGGCTAGACTGAGCTGATGTGTGTCTTCTTTTGTAGTAATTGAGGAGAGAGATACTCCTCCGAAGACTGATTCATCCCACTTTAATTGTTACATTCTGTGCACTGACTATAACAGACTTAACTCATCTGAAAGGCTTAGTTGCTTGACTGTAGCTGAGGTTACATTTGAGAAAATAGCTCTAGCTACTTAGAATTATCAAGAAAGAGATTTTCACAACAGGTGCTTGAAACAGCATTAGAAAAATTTAAAAAGCAGTGAGCTGATGGAGTTTAGGTGATTTCAAAATAGATAAAAACTTTGGCTTCTTTAGCGTCATAATTTTTTTTACCTAAATATAGTGTTAATCCTATCTGACATGCTAACATTAGTCTCCAGGAGAGACAATATGAGAACCAGACTTCTTAATGTTTACTATCTCAAAAGAAATAATGTTTTGGTTCCTAGGTCACTGATGTTTTTAACACCTAAAAATGCATCCAGTACTATTTTTTGATAGTTGTGGTGGTGTTCTATAACTAGAGAAGTTTCTGGCACCCCATCAGAAAGTATTAATGATTAAAAATTGCTGCACCACGTGTGGTGTGTAGATACAATTGCCATTTTACGGTGAGCAACTGATTACTTAATTTTGTATGCTTGGAAGAGTTGCCACTGAACACAGGTCTAAACCTAGAATGGAAGAAGGTATAGAAGTGCATATTACAGCATGTACGATAATTTTTTTGATAATTTTAATAGGTAATGTGTAGATTATTTAGGTTATTTCCATCCAATATATGCCATATATCCATATGGCAATGTAAGAAGTATTTTCAAACATTTGATTACATTTTGCAGTTTTCTGTGCATTTTCCTCTGCTGTCTGTTGCAATGGAAGTAATATTTTATTTCCATTACTGAGTAGAATGTTTGGGTAGCTATGGTAAAGATGAAATGTGGCTCCTACACTACAGCATAGTGGTTAATGAAACAGTGCATATATTACTGTTTTTGACTCAAGCATAGAAACTCAGATATTCTCCTTCCTAGATCAGGCTAACTTCCTATTTGGTAGATAAATATTTCTATGTATGCTTCCAAAGTCAAAGGTTAAGCTAGAGCTTCTCAACCCTTTTGAAAAAGGTGAATATAAGGTGAAATGGCCGGTTAAAACAGCAAGTAATTAATTGAGTCTCCCTGTTAACAGGAAGAAGGTCAAGTGCACATAACTATTGTGATTACACAGCCTGCATTACAAGCAGCTGAGTCATTTAACCTGAAAGTGGTTAGTTTGGAAGGCTGAGAAACAATTAAATGTGATTTTACTTCAAATTATTAGCTATACTTCCAAGTTACTGTAGTATTTTAAGGTTTTTTTTTCAGAATCCCTTGTCATTTTGTTTTGCAGTACCAATTAATTTCATTGCTGTGAAGCATTTTAGAGTTTGAGTTTTCAATTGTCCTCCTTTTTTTTCTGTGTCTTACTGTAGCTAACTAGATGTAATTTTAAATGGTAATTTCTAATGGAGATGTATTTTATTTTTTATTACTTTTTACTTTCTCTTTTATATAGTTCTGAAAGTTTTTCAGATATACAGTTTTAATTGCCTGATCCAAAGTATAGAAAAAATGGCTTAATTTTGTCATGTAGGAATCATACATGTAGTCAATACTGGGAAGAATCCATAGTTATCCACTGAAAATGATTAAATTATTTGCGATATCCTTCCAACACCTATGAAAAACACTGAAAAGCTGATGCTGCTGATGTCTCATCATACAGTGAGGTTGCAATTCTATAGCATGCTGTAGATATACCAGGGAAAACTCAGTTGTTTTGAAATTATGCAGACTTTTATTAATTTCCCCCCAACTCCATCCTTAGTGTAGGAGATCTCTGCTAAATAATGTCTGGTACCAGGAGATAACATTATGGATGTTTATTTACGTGGAAGCTCCTTTTTCACTTCAGAGAGTTACTTCCTGCTCTGCTTGAAAGCTGAAGACTAAATCAGAATGTAGAGAGAAGGAAAGGAATGGAAGCCCATTAGAAAGGGAAGAAGGCAAACAAGCATGCAAGAATCACAGAATTGTCAAGATTGGTAAAGACCTCCAAGATGATTGAGCCCAACCCTTGACTGAACACCACTTTACTGACTAGGCCATAGCACTAAGTGCCACAAAATCACTTGTTTCTTGACCCCCTGTAAGTGCAGAGCTTGAGAGAATTGTTTACTTGCTCTAACTATGGCTGTGCAACAGTGTATGGCTCCTTTTCTGAGGCTTCATGCAGGTGTTCTATTCAGACTGTTATTTTTGTTTAGAGGCTGCTCAGAATTCACCAAGAAATTTCAAGGAATCATTGCTCTAGGTTATACACAAATAGTTTGAAATGTAAGAAAAATAAAACACTATCTTTCCCCCAGTGCACACTTGGAATCTATAATTATAAAAACTACTTTAATAAAAACAAAATGGTTTTTTGGCAGTGAATGATTTTGCTTTTTAACAGAGGTTTGACTAAGAAGTGTTAATGTAGAATGGAGTTAGGAATTACAGGATGTTCCTAGAAGCAGTTTTCCTCATATTTTTAATTATATTTTTGTGCATGTTTTGCACTGGAGATGCTGAGCAAATCAAGCATCACCAGAACTTATGCCTAACCAGTTGGTGCAACTGCTGTCTTTAAGTACTTTTTTTGTAAATTGTGAGTGAAAAATGGTGACTATTCAAGATATTTCACTAAACTAGTATTTATTAAGCCTGGGGCCTGCTTCCTCAAATTTAGCCCAAAGGAACTCCAGGAGCATTTGAGGAACTGTTTTTGATGCTCTCATTATCTGCTAACATTCTCAAAATTGCATATAATTTCTGCATAATATTTGTGTTTGAAAAAATTGCTAATCTAATCTATTTCACTTTCTCTGAAGGTATAACACAGCTTTAGGCTGGAAAGGGGTTCAAATATTGATACTGACAGGCAAGCATGGTCTCAAACAGTTTTTTTTAGTGTGGAATACCATTTGGAAAATGCCTCCTTTGAAGAGGTTGAAAGACAAAGGACAAAATGCAAATTACTTCATGACCTGCAATAAATTTAAATCATTCAAACAAAGAGAAGGGCCTTAGAAATGTCTTATCTGAGCAAAATAATCACATGGTTTATTTCTCATTCTATTAGTAGAAGCTAAAATACACTTAAAGGTGTTAATTCAGGAATAGGTTTTGTAAAGCAAACCTGGTGTGTTTTATCAGTAAATTTACAAAACAGCTAGATAAATATTATTTTGATACAGACTATAATGTAGATATTTGGTTTTTTCAAGCATTATAGCTCTATAGAATGTGAAGTGCGAGTATTGATCTGAACTTTATTGTTTAATTGTTTTAGCAAGCAGTTTACTCAGAGAAGGTTTAATTGTCACTTCTGGTATCTTTTCGACACCAGCTCCTAGGATGAAAAGGATGAGCATTTTGCCTGACTACACAAAAATAAATGGAATGTTAAGAAACAGGGAAGACATTTTTTGATTAAGCCAGGAAATAAGGCCACGTTGCTCTACTGAACTGATTGCTAAGCATAGTAATAATCCAAGATGAATAATGCTAGATTCCCATATGTGCTAATAAGAAAGCGAAAATGTCGGAGGAATTTTAAAAATAGTAAGAAAAAGGGGTCCCAGAACTGGAAAACTATGTGCTAAGAAGTTTAGGCAATTCTAGCTGATGAATCCAAGAGAAATTTAAGAACTGATGTACCCAAATCTTTCTTCATGAAGAAGAAATAAGATGTTGAGGAGTTTTCTGCCTTGGAGGAGAAGGCATGAAATTGAAATTGAACTAGGATAAATTCAATTTTGAATGCAGATGCAATTTCCTAATAGCAAGGATAATTAAACTGTGGAGTAATTTTCTCTGGATGTTAGTCTCATTGCAACTCAGAATGTTGAGACATGATACCATAGCGTTCTTTAAAAATGCTTTCTAATAGAATTAGGTTCTGCAAGAAAAACACAGAAAAAAATAATCTGTGGGCTACAGCATATAAATAAAGTGATCAGTATGGTCTCTTCTAGCATCAGAGCTTGCATCTGTGACAAAATATTTTGTACTTTAAGATAGTACATCCTGATTCTTCATACACTTGAATAAGACTAAAGGCTGTAGATGTGAAAAATAATTTATGTCTTAAGGCACCTCTAGTGACTATCTAAGTCACTAGATAGTCTTAGTGGCTATCTAATCACTAGATTAGATAGTCTTAGTGCCTATCTAATCTTACCAACCACTCAAGGCAGGTTAGACACTGAATTTGGGTCAGACTTTCCAGACCTGTGTCCCATTGAGCTCTGAGTATGTCTGTGGTTCTCAGCCTCTCAGGTCAAATTGCACCACTGGAATTTCCCTTGCTGCAACTCATGTTGTTTGCTAATCTCTTTTGCTGTGTACCTTTCCAAAAATTCTGAATTCCTAATTAGCAATTAGATAGATGACAATAACAATTAAACCCTTTGCCTAATTTCTCATCTGCACAAATCCAATTTCCTTTGCCACTGCTGTTACATTGCTATTCTGTTACTATTATTTTGGTGTTGTGAATACCTTTCTTGTACTGGTGGATCCAAACTGAACACAGATACTAAACCTGTTACAGCATAGATTTATTGCAGAAATTCTGTACAAGAGAAATTGATAAAAAGAATTACAACAAAAGCAAGAATAAAATGTTTGAACATTTTTTTCCTTCACGTTATATTGCATATTATTTGCCGCAATATAGAAATTGTGTCATAACCTATGATGTAATTAGATATCACATTTATTATGAGATTCTCTATCTGCATGAAGAAGCATGGAAGTTAGATGAAAGTTATGGACTGGGGAAAAAGTTAAACAAGCAGATTAAAATATTTGGCTTAGAAAACGTGCATATATTAAGTAAATTTCCATTCTTATGCAGTATTTAGAATTGTCTATGTTGGATCTGTTCTATCATAGCAATGTTGCTAGGAGGAATGAAAGAATGGATATTGCTACATATTTACTTCTGTACAGAGTTTGAACATCAGCTACTATGCTGGCAACAGGAAGTAAGGATGAATAACAGAAAAAAAGAAAGAGGTAGCTCCACTGTCACTGTTTCCTCTTCCTCCAAGCATGTTTTTAGGTAAAGTCACCAAAACTATACTGTGAGGTTCCCAATTCCTTAGGTATATTAATGCCATTTATTCTGGACTCCATATACATTTTAGTTACTTCTCTAGCTATTTATTTGATCCTCAAATGGGTTAAGGAGGAGACAAACAGCATATTTTTCCTCCTGCATCAATCCTGGAAATTCCCAGAACCGTAGACTCCAGCTATGCTAGAATTTTTGATGAGAGAGGAATTAATTTTGGGAAATTAAGAGCTCACTGAGTGAATGGCTTTGGATCACAATGTTAGGCTGAGATCTCAAAATTCCCTATTTTACGCAGTTAAGTCTTTTTATGTATCTGTCATTAACAGCATAAATAGAAGAAGAAATATTAATTTTTAAGAAGATGGTCTTCATTGTTTCAGTCTGTTTATACTACAACAGCACAGTCCTAATTTCTTCTGTTGCCACCATGTAAATGATGGTCAAATCACATAAAACTCAATTTGAAGTAATCTGAGAATAATCTGAAGACAAACTTTGAGGCTGCTGCCTAAACATCTTGCTTCTATCTCATAAAAAGTTAAGTAATTTTCTAACAGTAATATACATACTTATGCATGTACATAGATAAATAGATACATACATATAAAATTGAAAACTTTAGGCACTTTTCTCTGCAACTTTTTAATAAATGCCTGCTATTTGTCCTGTACTAGAAGATGCTAAGTTGGTATAAAAATTCCAACAATTTTCAAAGAGTGAGCACAAAATCTTTCCAGGTTGTCTGTGATAATGGATGGGTAACATTAAACACATGTAGGTCATTAAAGTATCTAATTGAAGCTATCCCTTTGAAATATATTGTCTGCTTTTTCATTGAGTTTACAGTATCAGGTCTCTTTCTAATGTAGGTACCAAGAAAATCGGAGTGTTTATTAAAGAGAAAAAATATTAATGTATGTTATAGTATTTATTTAGTTGAACCGTGCTTCACTTATTTTGCTGAGATCTTAGGACATTTTCTAAAAGATTTCTCTCTAGAAAAGCCTGCAGAAACTGAAGTTAAGGATGATTTGTTGTGGACCCTCTTGAGAAGAATGTAGTTAGAAAATTCAAAGAATGAAAGAAGTATCAAATGACACATTCAAAACAAAGAAATGTTATGAAAATTTTTTGTTTGCTCAAATGTTAATTAGCTCTTGGAGCAATTATTTAAAATTGGGCAGTGTCCACTAGAGTAAATAAATAATCCAAGTGATTGAAAGGGAGATGTTTAGGAGTAATATTGACTGAAATATTCAGTTGCTAAAAATGTAAAGAGAAAGTTTTCAGAGAATTGTCACCATTTCTATCTGACAATCGCTTGCTAAAAAGTGGATTTTTCTGCTGGCTATATAATATTTCCTGTTTTTCCTGGGAAACGTGCTTTGTAGCAGTGTGATCCCACACTGTTCTCTGCAGGGTTGAACATATATTATGTATTATCGTTTCCATTGCTTTAATTTTACATTAAAATATTACAGCCTGAGCTTAAATGGATTAAAAATTAATTAAATTAGCAGTGAAATAACTTTAAAAAATATTTTAAATTTATAACAGCGTATAATAAAGGTATGTTGTTTTTTCATAGACTGTACTTTGGTTGAGAGTAGGACATGGTCAATGCTCAAATGCATGCTCAACTAAGTAAGTGTTTCTTGCAAGGAGCAGCATCAGAAAGTGCTGTGGATATTCCATATATTTAAATCATATGAGCATCTAAAATATGATTAATTCCTCCCAAGATTGACATATAAAATATAATTGAACTGTGTGTTCCTACCTTAAGAAGGAACATTAAATGCAAAGCTGAACTGGAATATACAACTATTCGTGTAAAATTAATGCTAAATAAAATATTACCGTAAATTACATAATAATTTGAAAATTCGAGTGATGACTAGGGAATAAATATATGGTCTTTATTCATGTTCAGTGTTCCTCATTGCTTGTTTAAAATAAGGTTTCCAGGCTTGGTGAACTGTAAAGGGAAGTTATTTGATATTTTGAAATTCAAAATTAGGCTTCTTGAATTTTATTTCTTTACTTTGAGACAGAAATTTATTTCAAATGTATTGACATGCACACACAAGAAAAAATATTAAAACCTCAAACTAATTTTAAAATGTTTGGAATTTTTTTGGTGTAATATTAAAAAAAATGAATACAAATACGTCTGAATCCATTTTTCTTTTTAACTACTGGAACTGGAACTGAACCTCAAATGCCTTTAGTCATGCAGCAGTGTGGGCAAGCTTTCATCCAGACTTAGCTCAGCTTTGCTTTTTAAAGAAGTGTAATCTTAGTGTGCTACCATTTGACCAGACATGAGCTCAGAGACGGTTTTAGTCATGAAAACTGTAATATACACCTCTGTCCATGGTGTGTCTAGCAGACTGCACTTGAAGCCTTAATAGGGAGAGCCTCAACAGAAAATAAAATGTTTGTTCCTTCTTTGACTTTTCTATGTACAAGCAGCAAATAAAAAGAATTGTTTTTTAATAACAGGAAGATGTTCTTCTAAGTTTGCATAGTTAGATAATTAAAAGTGAAGAGTAAAAGAAAAGAGGTAACGTATAAAGAAAAGGAAAAATTTGTGGTGAATCTATATCTACACTAACCTATCAAAACTACAGTAGAATAACTCTTTTAATAGTCTATCTAATAATATGCATCCAGGAAGTTGGAATATTCAGGCTGAACATGCAAGTTCATCTTTGCTTTCTCATATTATTATGTAAGGTATGATCAGAATCTACTCAATTAAAGATGCTATGGGAAAATAACTTTAAGTGAAAACAGTGCATTCAGAAGCTGCCACTTTCATAAAATTTTGCAACTTTTATTTTTAAACTTCCACAATTCCCTAGGCAAGGCTAATGTAAATTAGTGATAGATATTAATATAACATAGAACGATTTTTTTTCTCCCAAACTGATTGAATGACATAAATGTGTAACACATTTTCCCACCAAATGATGGGGAATTCAAGTTTTAATACATTAATCTATTTGCAAAGGTACCCTCCCCACTGGTAGTGGGATGCTTTACTTTTAATGTTGTAGAGTGTATTTTTCATGATAAAAGGTGTGTTGATTATTGTGCTGTTTGTAAGCAGGCCATCAACTGCTTGCAATGATGGTTTGCAATGACAGGGATTGCAGTGGCTTCACTGTGGAACATAGTGACTGGTGCTGACTCAAGGAGAGCACAGAATCTTCTAATGACTTCTGTGGTGTCTATTTCTTTCCTTTTCTTAAAACAATGGGAATGTTACTGATTGTGTAATCTTATCCCCTGTCTCAGGTCTCCTAGAAATCCTGAACAGAAGATCATTAAACGAGTGATTGCTCTTGAAGGAGACATTATCAAGTAAGTGTTTTAAACCTTAGTCTCAGAGTCTTTATAGGAATAGTGCAGCTTTTAAGTGTATTTTAAATCAGTATCCTAGACAACGAGTATTTTCTAGCGTTTTCTGTCTATTATTAACAAGGATTTCAGCATTGTACCTGTCTGTTTTTTCATGAGAGGAGAAATGCTATACAAAACTACTCACTCTCTTGTGAAATGTACATGGGTACAAATAATGGTTGTTACTGAGAATATCTCTGTCACAAATCAAGGCAGGTAATTGTACAGCAGTTTTCAATGAGATTATAGGGCTGTGATTTTTCATTTAGAAACTCCAGCTGCTGTTTTGCACTGGGGTGGGCAAGTAAAAGTAGGCTTTTGTTTATTAGCTTGTTTCTTCAGGATCTCATGTTTGATATTTTATTTTATTTTATTTTACTTTATTTTATTTTATTTCATTTTATTTTATTTTATTTTATTTTTTGAGAAAAAGAACCCTCATAGATTACTGTCTTCACTGCAGTGTGTAGCCGTCTTAGGGAATATGGTGCAACTGATTTTGAGTAAATTATTCTATCAGAAAAAAAACCAACATTGTAGCAAGGGTAGACTCTAGAGTACTTCAAGACTTGGTTTACTCTGACAGATAGAGCTTCCTGCTGGGGCTGGGTGGAAATAAATTACCACTAGATGTAAATAAAAAAATCTTGTGGGTACAGTATTATTTTGAAGAAAATGCTTGCTTGAAAAGGTTTCTTTTTCCCAGGTACAGAATCGAATAGGCATAAAGGTGGGAGGGTAAATCCCTAGTTTCCCATACTAAGATGTGAATGACCTTGGGAGATCTCAGACAATATGGCAGACTGAAACTCAGTTCATTTAGATAATGATTCTTGCTCTGGTGTAGTGACTGCTTAAGAAATACTTGACAGCTGCAATTCAAATAAAGGATTTGAGTTTGATCTCAATAGGCCCTAGTTAATAGCATGAGCACTGTGAAATATGTCTACGTATTTTTTTTCTCTAGTCAATACAATTTCTGTTTTATTGAAAAATTCCGAATTATCTCAGTTTGAAACCAAAATAAATTGTTACCTCTCTGTTGAAGCACAATATCTAAAATAACAGACAAAAAGAAGATAATTTGATCTCCAAAAACTATAGACATCTACAGCTAAAAATAGCTATCACTTTCAAAATCAAAAGACAGAGGAGTAGTGTGTGCACTGTATTTTATTGACCTGTGTCCTTAAGAAGGTACTTATTTCTTGCTGCTATTGATATTAGTGCTGTAATTCATGTAAGTGAATGTTATTCATGTTTCAGTATTCCTCATTCTTTTCTGTGGCAATATCAGCAAGAGATTGCAATATAAGGTAACTTCAAGGGTTACTTTACCTTGTTCTATGTTATTAACATATTTGCCTTAATTTTTGAAACTGAATGTAGATTTTGATAAAAATAGGACATTTAAAAACATAAATTCTAGGTTTAGGGAATTAACTATGGTGTACATTCAAACTCTTTAAGACTTGGAACTTTTCATTAACATTTATGGGTGTTCCTGGCCAAATGGACAAAGGCATGAGGCACAAGTGTGTTCAGAATACTGATGGGCCTGCAGGTTAGTGAATCACTCATGGACACAGAAGATTGTACAATGATCCTCAGTTGTCTGTGGTAAACCTGGTTAGATTACTTTATTGATAGAAATACTGATAGAAATATTGATATAAATCTCAGTAATTCAGATGTGCAATTTTTTTTTTTTTTTAATTTGATGATGTGACAATAGTCCCAGAGCTTTTTGCTGTATGTCTTGGTCTTGGCTGGGACAGAGTTAATTTGCTTCCTGTAGCTGGTACAGTGCTGTGGTTTTTGGCTTTAGAATGAGAATGATGTTGATAACAAAGTGATGCTTCAGTTTTTGCTGAAGTGAATAGTCAAGGACTTCCCAGTTTCCCATGCTTTGCCAGTGAGAAGGTACTCAGCAATCCAGGAAGGAGCACAGCCAGGACAGCTGACCCAACTGGCCAAAGGGATGTTCCATACCACAGAATGTCATACTCAGTGTGTAAACTGCAGGAAGCTGGCTGGGGAGCACTGATCACTGCTTGGGGACAGGTGGTGAGCAATTTTATTGTGCATCACTTGCTGTTTTTGCGTTTTATTCCTCTCTTTCTCTTTTCAGTAATAACAACAACAACACCACCAAAGATAGTAGTAGTGAATATTATTGTATTAATTTCTGTTGTTCTTGTTATTAGCATTATATTTTATTTCCTTTACATTATTAAACTGTTCTTTCTCAACCCATGAAACGTTTTTTCCAATTTTCCTCCATGGGTTGGAGTGAGCAAGTGGCTGTGTGGCATTTCCTTTCCAGTGCAATTAAATCAGACAGAGGATTGCCGTGGGTTGAGATAAGAAGAGTGATAGGCAATATGATCTGTGGTTCTGTAGTTGTGCCTTCATAGCGGAACAAATTAGCTTTATTTGATCCATTTGGAGCATGATTAGGGATTATACTAGAAAGCTGTGTTTTCTCATGTTATCCATTAAGGTAAGTAAATTAGCACTTTAGTGTTTATTAATTACTGAAAGTGATGAAAGATCAAATAGGCAGACCCATTAGTGCCATAGGAAAGGTCCTTTATATTTTGACTTGAGTTCAGGAGTTGACTCCATGGCAGAAAAATCCTGCTTTTCAAATCTTAATTCTAAAAGTATTTAATGAAATGAAAATTCTGACATTTTAAAACTAACATTGACTGACTTGGAGTTTTTGAAAAGATGTGTAGGTGAAAAATCTATAATAGGTCCATTTCCACTTTTCATTTTCTGTTTTTCAGATAGTCAGACATTATGCTACATAATAATTTACCTTTTGAAATATGATTTGAGGCATTACAAAATGCTACAAACTCACTGAAATAAAAATGCTGTCATTACAGTTTTCTGTTCCTGTTTCCAGTCTAGTTGCTAGTGCAGGTGAAGTGAGTTTGGTAGTATCTTGTAAATCACCAGAAGCATACAGTACATGCCACAAACTTGTAACAGATAATTTAATTTAGATAAGCTGTTACAACTTCCTCTTCAAAAGAATTCAAAGAATGGACAAAAAATCCCCCGTTAGTCCTTGTAAATGATGTCAAATAGGTCAGCTTGTATACAGATAATATTGCAAAGTGCAGCTCCCATAGATCAAGATTTGTTTTGTTTTCCATGGATTCACAGGAGAATTAACTTTAAGTAGAAAATCGGTTCCTGAAGACTCTTTAAATGATAAGTCTTCCAAAGGAGGCCTTATTTTAAAAGTCAATATAATCTAATTTGTTAAAAATTAATGTTGGTATTATAAAACACTTGGAATAACTTGAAATTAAACTTATTAAAACTCATTTATCTTAAATGCGTTACTGGTAATTCAAAAATCTATAGTAATATTTCACAGATGAGTTATGCTATGTTTTCAGTAACAAAAATAAATGACGGTTTATGCGAAGGAAACCAAAATTGGTATTAAGCTAGTAAAATTTGAAATTAAGTCTATTCGATACCTTGCTGAACTAATTTGTTTTCCTCCTGTCTGTTACAGTTCCACAGGTCTGTGGGAGCTTGGTGTGCCAGTTATATTTTTTTCATCTATTTGTTTGCTTCTTAATACTGTACCTGTGTTTAGAATGATTAGTGAGCCTCTAGGAAGAGTAATTTTTAAAAACAAATTATGTCTGGGAATATTGTTAGGCTCTCCAGGAGTTAGCGTTCTGAACTGAATGCTTCAGGAAAATGTTGTGTGTGTTTACGTGTTGCATCTTGCAAAATTGCTCTGAAGAGGAGAAAAAGGAAATACTTGTTTCTTACAGCATGACGATGAAGACATAGATCATTGCATTATTAAGGTATAGGTCTAAAGCAACTTTTCAACAATAACTTTTCAACTTTTGTTACAAGGTTTATCATTAAGTTGTAGAAACTACTGCCATGGAAAGTTAGGAAGGAAAGAGGTATAATGGGATTTGAAAAAGGGTAGAGAATTAATGAATTAATAGAAATAAAACTCATCCCTCAGTAGCTATTAAATGCAGCAATCACTGTTATTAACTTTATGTACTCCTGTTGTCAAGTTCATGCAGGCTGTTATATTTCTTCCAGTCAAAGATCCCATACTTCCTTAAATTATAAGCAAAATCTGGTCATTCTGTCCAGTTATTGGAGAACCCTTTCAGCTTCAAACTGTCATTACTCTATGCAGATGTTTTGTTGCTTTTTTTGTTCTCAGAGAGTTGGTGTCAGTGGCAACCAGTATCCCTTTAGTGTGAAAAAGGCAATCATTAAGGGGTTTTTATTGTTTTGGGGCTTTTTTGTTTTACTGAATCAACTAAATTTTGTCCGATATTTTGGCTGCCTTTTTTTTTTTCACTGAGGTCCACGAATTTTCCCATACTTTGCCAGTGAGAAGGTGCTCAACAATCCAGGAAGGAGCACAGCCATGAAACAGTTGTCTTCACACAGAGACCGTACTGCTTGCTAACAACTTGTATTAGATTACACCAAAAAATCTGTGCCTGCCTCTAAAAAGCAGAGCAGCCTTCAGAAAAACTCAGACTTTGCCAGTGTTGGAGCCCAAGAATGTCTCTGTACATAACATCTTCAGGGCAATCACCTGGCAGGAATTACATACAAACCTTTGCCATTTTATCATACAGAAGCAATTAATGTTCACTAGTGCTGTAGTACGACTCTATTTGTTCCCTCTTTCCTCACTGCCCCTGGCACATAGGCCCCTGGTAACTATTCTGAGGTACTGCATATGTGGTAAGGTACTACTTGCAATGGATAGTTAGAATAGGAAAATGGACTATCAGCAAAACACATTGAAATCTAGAAATCCCAGTATGTAATGACACACAGGGTATGTTTATGGCCGTGTTCTATTCTCTTCTTCATCAAAGTCTGCTGTGTCTGTCTTTTGGTTGTGAATATAAATCTGTGAGCAGTCAGATCCGCATTGACAGGAGTTGTAGATCTGCAGAAATGAGAGCAAGTTGTACTCTACAGAGACACAGCACCGTCCTCATAGATCACAAATTTTGCAATATCTTTTATTTTGACTGTCTTCTTCATATTGTTCTGTCTTAATTCTTTATGTATCTAAAGGACATAGTAGCAGTCAAATTACCCTAGATGAAATCTCTTCATTCCCTAAAATATTCTTATTTTGTGTCCATGTGCACAGAATATATATCTCACCAGTTTATATATCTCTGCAGTTTATTTGGTAGTACTTACTGATAGGTAGTGATGGGATTTTTTTTAGCCAATGAAAGTTTTCTTTTAGGTTCAGCTGTACTGCTCTGTTGTGACTCTTTATCATTGATTGTATTCTTGCAAGTCTCCTAAATAGAGTTTCCACTGATTTTTATTCTATCTCCATATACAGAGTCCTTGCATGATTGGACTCCATTTCTGTGGATGCAAATGATGGGAATGTATACTGGTGCAGCATCTTTAACGCAGAAAAACAAATTGAGGATTGCACTATGAAGATTTTCTGTATCCAAAATGAATTTTTAAGGTTCTGTCAATATTTAGGCCCAGTAGTAAAGGTACAAAAAGCTGGATTTCTGAAATTTGACATTACGATGAGGGCTGTGATACACACAAGTGTTTTAGGGAAAGAAAAATACCATTACGTCATAGACCATACATAGATTTCAGTGAGCATTTTGGGGCAGAAAGACAAAAGTAATACATAACAAGTACAGCAGAGGGCCCCATGCCCTCAAACTCAACATGGGCTGCAGCAGTTGCCCTGCCAGGTATTGGCCCAAAGGGACTTGTTCAGCCTGGAGAAGAGAAAGCTTTGGTGTGACCTAACAGAAAGACCCCAGTACCCATGGGGAGGTTAGCAAGAAGGTGGAGCCAGGCTTAGTGGTGCACTGGCCATAGAAGTTCAGACTGGATGGAAAAGACCTCCTCTTTGAGGATGGTCAGGCAATGTGGCTATTGCCACAGGAGCAGTGGCCTCCATCCTTGGAAGTGTGCAAGGCCCGACTGAATAAAGCCCTCAGTAATGGACCTTGTAGCTCGCCTTGGTTTTGGCAGGAGTTTGGGCTGATGACCTCCTGATGATCCCTGCAACCTGAGCTATCCTATGATTTTACGATAGCAAATACTAATTTTCAGGTGTGTTACTTCACATTAAGATGAATGATTTCTCTGTTGGAAGCTTAAACAAATGCAGTGTAGTCATCTCATTTAAGACAGCATGTCTTTTGTAGCTATTTTTCTTTAAAGAAACACATTTGATTTCTGTTTCACTGAAAGTTGATTTGCTGCCAAGATATCAGATGGTTAGAAAAGACATGCATACAAGTGTAATCATCCCCATGGGAAGCTCAATAGGTTGTCTTTATGAAGATTTAAAAAAAGTGAGCAGCAAGAGACTAAAATGCATTAACACTTTAAAAATCCAGTAGTTAATAAAATGCCATAATGTATTTCAACTTTCAAAAATTACGTCCTTTTTGCAACCTGTGGATAAAAAAGTTATTGATCATCTGAAATTTGGCCCTGAAATCCATACTTAGACATCAGAATAAAGGGTGTATTTAGTAAAAATGCTCTTTGTTCTGAACGGCTTAGAACTGCATCTTCTCAGTGTTTAGATATCTGGTTAAGCAGTTTGTGGATATAAGCCTAGCTTCATTTCAATTCTGGTGCTCATCTACGTGTATTGCATTAAAAGCTTACTGTGACAAGAACAAAGATGAGGGTAGGAGGAAGGAAAGAGTATTAAACCCATTTTATAGATGAGAAAGTCAGGATGAAAGATGTTGTTGTGGGCTTATGCTTATATAAGAAGCTTGTGGAACAGATATTAACTGAGCTCCCTGGGCTCCTCATCTCAGAAAATGAACAATAAGTTCATGTATTTGTCAGCACAGATTTTTCTAGGTGTACTGGAAGGCAAACAGGTTCAAAACCTGGAAATTCATGCACTTTCCTCCTGTAAATTGAAACTACAATTTTTATTAACTCAAGCAGTATTAGGACCAGACATATTCTTATGTTTGCAATTTGCGGAAGAACATGCTGAAACAAAATACTCTGCTCTGAATACTGTAAATAAATCTTACTGGTTATTTCATTTTAAAGCAGCGCTAAATTCCTCTTTCTGCCTTACTGGTGAGAGAGTTGTATCCACATAACATAATGAGAAGAAAACCGTCCTGCAAGATAGTCTCAGTATGAGGTTGTTTTAGTATCTGCATCCTTATTCTGGCTTTAGAGTCGCAAATGATGACTTTTTGGGGGGGCGGGGGTGGAGTTTCCATCTGAATTTCTTGGTCTCCTTTGAAGAAAGATTTAAGCAGACTTTCTGTTCTATTCAAATTGAGTAATGGTCAGGTGACTGCAAATGACTGAGGTGATGGTTTTTAAAAGGTATTGCTTTTCTTGATCCCCTTACATTTCTACACACAAGCCCACTCTTCCCTCCTGCCTTCCATCCCCCAGAACTGGAGACACTACTTGCTCAAGTGATTGATTTAAGCTGATCATATGCATGATACTACTGCAGTCTAATGATAAAATTAATTTCCATCTTCACACATGTGCAGGAAAGCAACAGCAGTTGCATCACTTTTGATGCTGTAGATAAAAAAAGAGCAAAGCTTGCCTCCAGTGTTCTTCCTAAATGCTCATATTTCCAATGCTTTCACCTGGGCTCCCTTTTGGATCTGCTGAAAGCAGCTTAAGTGAACACCATGTACTTGTCATTGCAATGAGCTGACAGGGACCACATGTCTGCCTACCAACTCCAGCTGAAGCACAGTAACTTCTTAAAATGCACCGATGCTGCCGTTTGGGATCATCTGAACAGACTCATGGGATCAGAGCCTCAGCTGGTATGAGGACTCTCAGCTTTGCTAATGTTAAGAGGAATAGGCCAATTTAGTCTAAATGAAAATCTGGTTAAAACATTTCTCTAAGGATAAGAGCATATGTAAAGAAAACATTTTTTTGGGGATTAGACTATATGTAAAGAATACAAAAAATGTCATCTCTTTAAGGTTGATTTTATGCATTTCATATTTTTCCATTGAGTGGAGTAATGAATACACACTTCTATACAGAATGAACTGATGATGCTTTAGCTATTATTTTTTTAACTTAGAAAAACAGTGTGAACTTTCCCCTTTGTTTCTTTCATTTCTTCTTGAGATTTGTAGCCTGGCAGTTTTTTAGTGCTCCTGCCTATTTTACTGCACTGTTTGTCTGCCATATGAAATAATTTGCCATATTTTACTATGAAAATTTTGACATAGGTTTTTTTTCTTATGGGAAATTTACAAATATATGCTGGCAGAAATATTAATTGTAAATTGTTAATTTAAAAAGATTGCCTCTGTAGTTTTGTAATGCAAGCCGATCTGATGTCCTGAATAGTTCACAACAGCAGAACTAATAAGGTTTTGAAATTGATCACCACTGTGGTTATGAGATCCAAATGAGAACAGGAGGCAAAATTACTATTATCTTTTTAAATTATTGTAGAACTGACTATTGTTGACATTCTGCTTCTGTAGAGTAAATTGTGTGATGAAACTGTAGTGTATTTTGGGTATAATGGGTGACAACTCATTAACTAGAGTCTCCAGCATCCGTGCAGAGGGAGATGAGAGATATTTTTTGCTTTACTGTAGTTTGTAGGCAGTGATTGCACAAATAATTGTTCACTGACCATTATGCCACGAGGTTTTTAATATGCAGGCAAAAAAAGGGTATGATCAACTGTATGTCATGCATTTCTAGAACTTCAGCTAGATCCCAGCTAGCATGTCTAATGACTATGTTTCAATTTTGTATGTATAGAAAAATTAATATTTAATAATTTATAATAACATCAACAGGAGGAAATGATAAATGCTGAAAAAGACTGTGATAGGATTTGCTGTAGCTCAAAACCAAAGCAGAGTTACCTGCTTGTAGATGTGGGAGTCTAATAAGTGATGGACCTATAAAAGAGATAAAATAGAATAATTGATAAGGAAGTCACTGAACAGGCTAGAAATAGGTATATACCAAAAAAAGAAAGGTGAGTTTTAATGGATTTAGGAGAACTGACTTGTTGATTGGCTAAATTAATCACAATCCAACTGCTTGTGCAAAACCCCCAAAATTGCCGAGGTGCAGCATAATGGAAATAGAGGGCACATATAATGAAAAGGACCAGTATTGTGTGTATATATGTATATTGTGTGTATTACGGAGCATGTCTTATCATAGTCTGATATAATATATGTAGATATGATCACATTTAAAAGAAAGATTTAGGCTTTTAGTAATAAAAGTCATTGTAGTGTTTCTAAAACTTATGCAGTAGTTAAAACTTTAATTAAACAGATTATCAAGAAAGGGGAGTAGAGACTGAGTTCATAAACCAGACAGATATGCTTTGTAAATGAAGAAGAGAGCTAATTAAGCCAAGCATAGCGGCATAATATTAATTTTTAAAAACACTTCAAGTATATTTGTAGTAATTCTTGCCACAGCTACTGCATATTTCCTAATGAATTATTCTGCAGTTTAGATTCATTGTCTATGCTGCCAATACTCCGTGGCCAGGTAAAAAATTGTATCCTTAGGCATTATGTTAATGTTTATTTCAGCACAATTAACTCTTTGGGCCAAATTTATGGAAAGGTCAAAAATGACATAAGGAATTTTTAAGCACCAGAATATTTTTAATCTGTGTAAGTTTTATTCAACTGATGTTAATTCTAGTTTCTTTGCTGAGGAGACAGAGCTGAATATGGAGTTCTTGCTGATCTCTATCATGAGCTCTGTCATGTGGGATAGAAGAAGCCTCAGTTTGTTGTATGTATGGCAGGCAATTAAAGGAGTTAGTGAACTGCTACATTTCCTTCCATATGACAAAAGTATTCAACTCTGTGTTTTTACATTGTCAGATAGTTAAGTCAAAAGCACTTGCTGATGTTTGGCAGCAGTTTTTCCTTGTGTTTCTATGTTTCCTCAAACTTTTTGTCTAAAAACAGTGAACATTTTCAATTATTTGAAAGATGTGATAAACCCGTTATGATGTTAATTCTTTGGTTGAGTTTCTGTATTTCTTTAAAGGAAGCTTTAGTCTCCTGGTAGATTGCAGAGACGTCCTTAATTTTGTCTTCTTCTGCTGGGAAATATTGATGTTTGAACAGGTGCAGTTATATAAGCTTTAGATATGTGCTTTTGAGATCTCTACTACATAGAATATGAAAATTTGGGTTAGTTTTTGAAGCAGTAACAAATGCCTGAGTACTTTTTAACCAAATTGTTTCCCTCTGTCAATTCAAATACTCTAAATTATCTCCTTTTTTTTTTAATAGAGAATATTAGAGATATAGTTAATATTGAATTTTTCATAGTTACCTCCTTCTTTCTGGGGCACATAGACTTAAACTATTTCACCATTTTAATTAGTAACATCTTTATCACTTTTACCACTATTCATGCTTGAGAATACCCAAACATGGGCAAAAATAGAAGACATACCAGAAATGCTACATATATGTCCAATGAGTTTTGTAGAAAGTTTCTTAAAATCTGGAGTACTCTCTGTTTTTCTGAGTATTCACTGTCTGCTGTGCAGACAGGCTTTCCTGGGAGTTCCCTAAGTGTTGGTATGTACAGTCTTAATGAAGAAAACTCAAACTTTTATTGAAAATAAAATTTTATAATTAACTTAAAAAGAGCATGTGGCAAAAAGAAAAGAGCAAAGCTATACCCACAGCCAACTGGAAAGGAAGAAACTGGAATATCACCAGGCAAGATTCCTTTCCCATCATTTTCTCCAGCACCACAGATATTCCATTGAACACTTCCCATTGTGATTATTCAGTTAAAGCAGGATCAGCTTGGTGTCTCAGCTGGCTTCCTTTACATACTAGTGCTGAAGTTTCTGGCTGCAGCAACTGGTCAGGTACAGATGTTGTAACTGTTTGTGAAGTTATTTAAATAATAATTGTCTACTAATGTTATCTACTGAGCTCTACATATTCCTGACCATAAAGTTACAAACCTCAAGCTAGAAAGTAAAAGCTGAAAGAAGGGTGGGAGGAGAAAGGCTGAGTTAAAAATCAGTCATCATCCATTCCTGAGAGAAACCCCACATCAGAGACCTATCAAAGTCTTATAGTTCAGTGACACGACACCATGAGGACAAGAGCACTTGGGAGTAAGAGGTAAAAAGTATTGCTACAGCAGCCTTGGGGTATGTCAGTGCAAGACAACAAAGTCAAAAACAGACTTCAGTTCTACAAGTGGAATGTTACAGGTCTGTAAAGGGAAAGCCCCTAGTGTTATAAACCTTAAAGCATGGGGCAACTTCCTCACCTTTCATTTCTCTGTGGACAGTGTGATTTTTTTATGATTCTGAAGAACAATAAAAGTCAGACCATTTTGTGGACAATTTGAGACTTGTTATTTAATGTAGAGACTTAAAAATCCTGCCTGGACAGAACTAACCATTTACTGTAGAAATATTTGCATCAACAATTAATCAGCTGATGCAGTGCAGTGTACTGTAACTCATTCCATAACCCCCCTCCTTTTCTTATAAATTTTAGGGAATGTGTAGGAAATAATGTTTCTGTTCTGCCTGCCCTGTCCTCAACTTCATGCTCATGTATCCCCATCTATCTCTGTACCAGTGCTAAAGTCAATCTGTAAAACCCTTTGCAGAGGTAATTGAGTTCTGTTCCTTTGTATCCTTTGATACATAACACAGTTTGGAAGTGTTAGAAATATTTGCAGATTTCTTTACACTATCACTTGATACACAGGCATGTAAAAATAATTTTGAACATGCCAAGGTATGTTAGACATCTACTTTTTGACCCAGAGTTGTCTTTTACAAGAGCTTAAGGTTTTTATGGCAAGTTTCACCTTTTAACCACTCGATTTTTTTCTGCAGTACTTAACTGTTAGATGCTGACTTGCTGCCAGAAGAAGGGCAAGAGATTAGCATATGTTGATGAAAGATGTTTTTTCCTTAGTCTCTTAGTGATTATCTCTTTAGGTGTCTTTTCTGCTATGAGCACTTTCCGTGTTGTATATTCAGTGCTGAAAGATCATGTAATTCATATTTGAAATTGTTGCATCTAAGATCTTCTATAAATAACTGTTGAAAATTGAGTGATGAATTTAAAAAGTCTTTTGGTACAACTGTTAATTTCCAAAGGAAAACTTTTGAGTTTTACAGGCTTAATAAGTGGGATTCAGCTGCTTTAAACATACCTGTCCAGTGCCATTTTAGATGTCCTAGTTATCCTGTCTGGTTTCATAAGCTACAGTTTCAGAAAGGCACAATTCTCTTGAACATTGTGTTATAGCTGCCCTTGTCATGAGGATGTCTCAGCAGACTACCTAAAATAGCAGCAGTCATTTATGTGTAGGCATACAAGTCACTCTTCATAACAAATTAGATGGTTCATGAAAAGCAATTAAAAATATCATGCTGAAGTTTTGGCAAACGCTCAGCAACCTTTTGGGCTTAAATCTTTGACTCATTAACTGTACAAAAATTGTTCTTTGAATTTTCTTACATGTACATAAAGTTAGCTTAGGGATGGTGGGCCCCTTTGTGGTGTAAGTAGACAGCATTTTACAGCAGTGAATGAAAACGATTCAACTTTGACCCATTCTTTGTCTCCCAAGTATACACACTGGTTGATATTTGAAGGATGATCAATAATAGAAGTGTATCCCTGATGTTAAGGTGTGTGACAAGCTTCCAGTGTGATTGTCTTGTAGTCATTATTGAGCGTGTGATTACTGGGACAGCTGCTTTATTCTGGAGAATAAATTTCTACTATGTTGTATTACTGTGACAGCTTACTGTAATTTATACTTATAATACAGTAATTTATAATCCTAAATTTATAAGCAAGCCCTTCAATATATTTTATATAATGTACTTGGATTTTCAAACTGAATGTATATAAATATATTTTATGAATATGTGTATGTGATGTATACATGAATGAGAAACAGGCCTGCCAAATTTTTTAGGAATTAAAAGGTATATGATAGGTCTGCTGAAAAGAGAACAGAAAAATAGATTGAAATGAATCATGATTCAGCTTTTCAAACCTTCTTTCTGTGTTGTCACTTCACAGGCAACTGAAACTTTCAGTCTAAATAGAACTTAAATGTATAATATAAGCTTAAACACCCTGTCTTTAATTACGAGAAATTCAAAACATCCTTACTCACTGGAGACAAATTCTGCTTAGAATAAATAGAAGCAGATTGGAGGAATAAACCTCATGTCTCTTATAGCAAGGAAAGATTGCTAAGCTGGTGTTCTCAAGTACCTGAAATGCTCTGACAGAGACAGTGGCTGGCAATAAATGTAAATTTGGAAACAAATGAAATTGCTTTCCCTCTTGTTGGGCTTTGTTTGCTAAAGTATGACTTGAACAAGACATCTCTGAAAACAGGATTTGCATCCCTGTAGACCTGCAGAAAGAATGTTTCACTTATTCTGAAAATGAGAAATTTACCAGAAATTACCCCTTAAATTCAGATTAAATTGAACATAGTTATTTTATTTTTAACTTTTACTTCAGTTTTAAAGTACTGCAGAGATAAAAGTGTGATTTGCTACAACAGTTATTTCTAATGTCAGGCATGTAAACATCATCAATTGTGATCACCCTGCAAGGTTCTGTGCAGAGAGATTGCTGGATAGGTGAGCAGTTGAGAGAAAATCAGAATCATTAGTCATGTTTATTCCTTGTCAGCTTTTCAGATACTGTAATTAAGTTAGGACTAAAGATCTTATTACTGAATTGAGTTTGTAGTCCCCAGTGGAAGATGCATTACACTGTGAATCTCAAATTCCAAACTAAAACCTGTGATTCAAATTAGAGCTTCACAAAAGAAATCTTGTTTACAAAAGAATGGAGTTCCAGTTTCATACAGATGTTTCACCACTCCATCTCAGCTATGTTCTGATTATACCTGTCTTGTGATATTTAAAATAAAATGAGTCTCAATTTCTGACCAAATCACCATCAGGTACTTTTAATGTTGTTTAAAAAGTTTCTGTAGATCTTGACTACATAAGTCTCCAAGCCATATTCACATCAGCATAATATCAAAATCCCATTAGTTTCACATTATTTGCTACAGCAGATCTAGTCCCTGGGTAAATTTAAAACCAGATGATTTCAGACACACAAAATCCAGTTACCAACTGCTTTATCATGAAACTGAGTCTGGCTGTGCTGCAGCACAGACATTCAGACTGTCAAAAGGAAGAAGGCAAGCCATCAACAAAAATTAAAGAAACCCAAATGTATATAGCAGGAAAATATTTTTAATTTGCAGTATTTAATGAGCATTAAAGCTGATGAGAATTCCTGAGAATACTGGGTGATAGAAAATCAATAACCTTGTGTTTTGTAATTTTCTCCAAGCTTGTTTAGTAGTTAACAGTCACAGTGATTTTTAATGAAAACATAATGTTGATTATTTATTTATTTATTTATTTCTAAACCTTCAGTGGATTTCTGATCACCTGATCAGAATTGGTTATAACAAGTACTCTGACCTAGAAAGTTACGAAAGGAAATAAACTGTCGAATTGGCAAGGGATAGTTTCTCCTCATTTCGATGAAGAAAGAATTAATTCGTTCTTTACTACATCCAGTCACTACAGCCTAAGTCAAAAAACTGTGTGGTTGTTGTCTGAGTCCCATTGCAATCACAGATTCATCTCTGCTCTCAGGAACAGTGCTTGTCATTTTGTCCTTGTGAAAATGGAAAATCTCAACAATGATGACAGTATGAGGAACTGAAAACCTGACACATTTCCACAACTCGCTAAAAATGATAGGAGCAGATGTCATTTTTTCTTTGCACAGCTCTGGAAGAGACTCTGGAGGTCTGTCACAGTGTGGAACATCTCCACAACCACTGTGTTACAACCTTTGGGCAATGCCTGTAGC
Source organism: Leptocoma aspasia (assembly GCA_013399835.1). Lineage (NCBI taxonomy): Eukaryota > Metazoa > Chordata > Aves > Passeriformes > Nectariniidae > Leptocoma > Leptocoma aspasia. Next base: position 278,154 of record VXAX01000259.1, read on the forward strand.
AGAAGCAGTAGCAAATTTTCTCTTGAGTTTTGGCAACATACTTTGATTTATATAGATATTAGGAAATAGTAGTTTCAGGATATTGATATGTTACTGGATACATGACTGTATAATATACGGTAATATGGCTGTAAGTAAGTCTAGTAAGTCCAACTCTAACCCTAGCCCTAATCCTAATGCTTCTGTTTTATGTGGGCATTGTTTAAAAAAAAAATGGAGCATTAATCTTGAAAAAATAAAATCTGTAAAAATTGCAAATCTGCAAATACATCAGAGATTTTTTCCTGATGTAATATTCAAGTTATTTTTTACATGACTTCTCTGCTTTATTACAGTGAAACTTCACAAAAATAAATTGAAGCAGAGAGTTCTAGAATTTCTAGCCCAAGAAAAGTCTATGTTAAGTATCTAATTTGTGTTTGTTTCAGTTCGTTTAGAGCTATTGTCTAAAAGAAATATCCAGATGCAAGATTTTGCTCTGGTAAATTTGATTCCCAAACTAGGGGACTTCTTGTCAGTTAGATGATGAATATATGGCAGTATATCAGTATAAGGTAGAACTTGCTTTCCCTTGCAATGCATATCTGTTATCAGTAATCCTCTTAGAATTGGAGGTGCTAAATTCAGTGTAATACCTGTGTGTTGGTATTCAAAGCACATCAAAATATCAGTATCTGCCAATACAAAAAGTAGGAATTAATGCAGTCTGTAGCATGCAATATGGCAAACTTTTTGTCTGTGGAACTTCCATTATAAAAAATTATCAGTCAAAGAATTCATCTTCTCTTAAAACAAATAAATAAATTTAACAAAGAAATTAATTAAAATTCATATTGGTCAAACCATGTCTTTCCTGTAGTGATGCCTCAGTACAGGCAGCCTGATGGAGATAAAGTAGTTTGTGATGTGCTTTTTACTTAAAAAGCAGCATCATTCTTGTCATCACATTTATCATGAAAATTGCAAGGTGTGAGATATTTGCTATGAGATGTTATAAATGAGATTAGAGTGGAGGGGATTTCTGCACCGTAAAGTGAATGAAAAGCAAGGATATGCTAGCTTTACAGAAGCTGAATTTAATTACTTAACAGAAACATAATTTTAGGACATAGTAGATAATTATTCTATTCAGTATGGAAATGGAGAAGCCTCAACAGCAACTGCAGGTTGATTTTTGAGTGCACCTAAAAGTTGCACACAGTGTGGGTAGATGAGGGAATGCTGAAGAAATAAGAACATTCAGAGAATGTAAGATTGATAGAGGAGACCTAATAAAAAATTTCAATATATAAAAGTTTACTACATGATTGATATGATTACCTACTCCCCATAGCTTTAGAAAACATACAAAATTAGAATTGCTGTTTGGGTTAAAGTGTTAAGAGCTATACGTTAAATATTATGAATATTTTTATAAATAAAGGACTTTTATGTATTAGATATTGTTTTATGCAGAGATTTGTAGCATTTCTGTCATAGAAGATTTTAATTCCAGGTTAAAGTAACTTTGAAGAGATGGTTAAATTTCCTTAGATTTTTGTTTGTTAAATTAAGTGTGAATGTCCATAGCATGGATACTCAGTGTGAAGGGATTGGTCCCATCCTGTCATTTTGGGGTAAGAAAGCAAAGGTGAATGTATTGCTCATGACAATCTTTTCAAGATTACTTGACCTAAAACTTTTTCACTAGAAGGGAAACCATGACTGCATTAGAATCATCAGAGCTCTGGAAATTATATGAATAGAGTTAGAAAAGCAATGGTTCCTAATCTACATAGCATTTATTTACCATAATGCACCCATTGTCTTTGCTTCTGTGTAGCTCATGCTGTGTCCCTTTTCTAGCTTCTATACTTGTTTTTCCTTTTCAAGGGAAGAAGGGAAGAAGAAAATAGGATATGACTGTGGGCCTTGTAAAAACATAGGACCAGGGATGATCTAGAAAGCCAGGAAGTATCCCTGACCCCTACAGTTTAGTGGTAGGCTGAGTGTCTTAATTTTAATGGACTAAAGGATTACTTAGAAGCCAAGAACTTAAAATACTGTGCACTACAGGGGATACTGAGCTGAATCAGTTATAGACTCCCATAGTAAGGCAATAAAATGAAAATGGAATGTATAAGGTAATTTCCTTCCACAATCACAGCTTTTCAATGTAGCATGGTTTTAAAGAAATTTTCACCCACTTTCAGTGATTGCAGCTGGAATGCAGGGAGAACCAGCTGAAGAGGGTCTAGATCTAAACTTGGGAAGCATGGTACTAACTTAAACTCCAATTTCCCCTATTTGTTTTGTCCCCAAAATATATGGAGATTATGTTAAATAAAAGAATATGTAGGTACACAGACATATATATTCAGAGTGTAAAGATAAAATTATAATATGCAATATTATTAAATGTGCTTTTATATGTATATGATTTTACATATATATATATATATATATATAATTTTATATTTATATTGTGTTCCCAGTTACCCAGTGGTACCTGTGGCTAGAAGAGCAGGGTTGTCTACTGTCATCACTGCCATTTTAAAGAGTTCAAAAGGAGTCCGGTCTCACTGCAGACAAAGATGCAGCAACTACTGCAGTCAAAATTATGAGACAGAATGGAATTAGACTGTTGCAGACATTAAGTTTTATCTTACTACCTGGGAGGAGGAGGGAGCACAGCTATTTAGAAGACTTTTGGTGATTTTACATGCATATATGAATAGCACTTCTTCAAGGAAGAGAGAGAATAGAAAAAATTAAGCTATTTGGATATTTTGTGAACATGCTTCTCTCTTACCTTCCCTGTTTCCCTAGAGATTTGGTGTGCCAGTTGTTTCTTTTGGCACTGCCCTTCTTCTTCCTTAGTCCTGGATAGTATTGGAGGAGGTCTAATTCCTTTTAGACAAAAACTATTGTAATAAGTAATAGTGTTAATGGGAAAAGGGACATTATGCATTGAATAGGTCTGGTTAAGCATACTTTTGCATTGTGTCACTTTATGTAGTAGCATCCTTTCTTTTGTGTAACTAGTAGATCCTAGCCCTCTTTCCTCCCATTTTTTACACCACTTTTAAAAGAGACTATGATAAACCATTGGAAGACAACTGTATTTCAAGTTTTTGCCTTTGTTAAAGCTTTCACCAAGTAAAACATAAACATTTCCAAAATGTTTGGTTTTTATCCATCAGTGAATCAGATATATGTGACCCTATACTTTGCAAAAATTATTTTCTTGAATGTATGTCCAGGGTTTTGACTATGTATCATGTTGTCACCAAATCTGCTTCCAACTGTCCAAAGTTAAGTCTTGTACTGCCACTCTGACTGTTTCTTGTAGATCTGCAATCAACAGCTCCTGTTTGTCTATTTGAGGACTCTTATTTGCTCTACATCCAGGCTTGTCTTGCTGATTCTTTTCTCAGTGTGTGTCACGCTGTTTTTGCTTGTGTTTCAGCTCACTTGAGGAACTGTGCAAAAATCCACTGTATGATTTTGTCAGTCCTAGTATCAGGCTCCAATTACACCTACTATCTTCTCATCATAAAGAATATTTCATAGTTCTAAAATGCGTGTGGGTTTCTGTTTCTCTTCAGAAGTAGATGCAAAAGGCTGAGTATGTTTAGACTTGAGTATTGTCACTGACTTCTCTGGTCTGGTGAAAATTAGGGGACTTTGGAACTCTTCTTGCTCATAGATTTATCTTTATCTTACCCTCTGGATCTTTGGGTCCATCCATAAATCCTCATGTAAATTATAATTCTTGACACTCCACTTTTAATTTGTTTCTCACCCTTTATCATTTTATATATTGTCTTGAATTACACAGAACTTGACTCCTGCCTCTTCTCAGCCTGAGGAAGAGCTTCATAAACACCATCTAGCTTCTTTGGTGTTTCCGCCAAAAAAAAAAAAAAAAAGCAAAGCTTCCTTCATTTAACTGTTTATAATAAACTGTTTATTATAAATCTTTTTAATATTTATGACTTTACAGAACATAGTTTTGTAGTTTTGTATTTCTTTTTTATGATGATCTCATTGTTTTCTTGTATGCCTATATATATACCCTGATTTAGATCCAGTGCAACTCCTATACCTCTTGGGACACAATGATAAAAAGCTGTCATATTAATTCCTAATCAGTATGGCACAAATTAGAGACACCAATAAATAAAGGCTTTATTTGGTCACAATTCCCTGTTTGCATGGGGTTTACAATGTGAATCTGGCCTGTGTAATTGATATTCTGTTCGTATCAAAAGCTTTAGGAGTCTTCTAACACATAGTTGTTAGGCTGTAGATATATTGAAGATATATATTAAAATAGTTAAAATAGCCTCAGACCAAAAAAAAGAAGTGTGTCTCTGAAGTTCTAAATAGCACTAGTGTTGTATTGCCCTATAGTGCTTTCTTTCATTAATGCCTTTCCTAATTTTGTGTGTTTGTCTCTTTTTGTTTTTGAAAATCAAATCTATGCTGTGGTGATGTGACGAAGGAAGGAAATGAAGAATAAAGTAGTACAAATGAAGTGCTTTTAAACAAACTAATTAATTACATGTACAAATGCATTGACTAAGTTTGGGTTTTCAATTAGGTAACTAATTATGTTGAAAATGGCATAGCATATTTAAATGGATGCTGGTGCTTCTGGCTCATCCAGTTTTCTCTAGGCCGTTATTTAAGTACACAGCTAATTCTCTTGCTTTTTGGTATCACCTGTTACAATTTAAAAGCATGTTTGCATGCCTAATTAGACATATAATCTTGATGTTTACATAAGCAAAATATAATTTCTTTGTATTAATTAAAGGTGCATTTTTCTACTTCACAGAAAAGCTGTCCATCAAATGCTGTGCAAAATACCTGCTTATTATTATTGGAGCATTTAAAAAAACCCCAAAATTTCTTACTATAAAGTACAGAATTCAAACTGGGTTTGCTTGTATAATGTGTAGCAGCTATCTAGTAATTACTTTGTTATTAGTCCTTTGGTTAGCTGCTTAAATTTGGTTCCAGCCTCACATGATCTTTCAATGTATTTGTTTATACAAAAATTTTGACCTTCCCATATTAAGAAAACTTAGAGCTTTTTTAAGAAAGAGCATAGACAGTTATCTCTGAGAAATAATGTAAATCCAATATAATTGCCAAAAGTAAAATGAGATGATTCATGTCACCAGCATATGTTTATGAATCATGCCACCAGTTTCTTAGACCTTTTTCAAATGCCTAGATACATTTTGCATGGGATCATAACATTACTGTTTTTTTTTTTTTTAATTTGATTGTTGACTTCTAAGACATGAGGACCATATTTCTGGCAAAAAATGTTAGAGTTGTCAGATCAGAATTAAAGGTAGATTCGGGGATTTTTTTTAGCAGAATCTTTGTATATTGGTGGCCAGATAAACTGGATTCTAAATAATAAATATCGCTTTTCATACCCATTTTTTGGGGGACTCTTCCAAAAGAAAATCCAGTTTGCTTGCATTCACACTAGCAGGAGATACTTGTGGCATTCAGTTAAAGTAACCCATTTATGATACTGCATACATATACACATGTGGGAATTATTTTATTAAAATACACAGTATTGGTTGCTTGTACAGTAGGTGGTATTTTCATTGTTTTAAAATGAAGACAGGTACTCATTTAACATTGGGGAATTTTTAGCATTATATTTAAGAGAGAGGCTGAGGACAATATTTGGATTTTAAAGTTGTTCTATAATTACATAGGAACACCTTCTATATGAATTGCATGAGAATGTTTAAAAAGCTATCATTACCTTTATCAATTCACAGATGGTGCTGAAACGGTAGGCATCTGGTGCAGATTCCTGTCTGTAAAAGACAGCCTTTTTTTTTAAATCCCTTTACTTTCACATTTATCAATCTGGGGAAATATCAAAAAATAGTGACAATAACATTGGCCAGAACACAAACCCTTCAGTAAAAATTAATTGCATCATAGTATTAAAAAAAAATGCAGTTAAAATTTACTAATATTTTAGATAGTTTTGTTAAATGCAGCCTTGGAGTTTTAATGGAATGCTCATTTTGTTTACAATTTTGCCCCTAGAGAATAGTTCCAGAGCAGCTCTTTTGTTTGTTGGTGAACAGCACAAAGCAAACAAAGTTCATAAATCATACTGACTGAAAACATCAGTCCTGGTTGCTGCTTAATGAGGCTTTAATCCGTTTTCAACAGTTGAGTTTTTGTTGCTTTTCAGATTTTTTTTGTTTAATGTAATTTCCTTTTTCTGAAAATCCTAGGGGAGAGAAAGAGGGAATATGGTTAGAACAGTAGCATGTCTTCTGTTTAGTTTTTAGGAGAAGTAGAGATTAGGGCATTTTTTCCAAAGGATTTTTCAAATATTGATTTATTTTTAATAAACCTTTTCTGAGCTCATTCATTATCTCATAGAGCTGGACAATCATAGAATCACAATTATGGTTGAGGTCAGAAGTGACCTCTAGAAATCATCTAGTCCAGCTTCCCTGCCCAAACAGTGCCAGCTACAACAGGTTGCCCATCCCCATAAGCAAAGAAATATTTGTGGAGCAGCCACAGTATCCTGCGAGAATGAACGATTCCATGAAGTCTCTCTAAAAGTTAACAGGTACAAGGAACTGGCACAGTCCGCAGGGTTATGAAATAAGAAGTAGAAATCCTATTGTGGGATGTGCTGGGGGGATGGTACCCCCACAAAATGCTCAGATATCTGGCTTTAAGTAATTGCTGTCCAGAAAAATGCTAACTTTTTATCAGGTACTACGTTTGTTGAATATTTATTGTGTTGCACAAGGCACCAGCACAGTCATCATTTTCCTATGTCCTCTTCCAACAAATTTCATTAGATGGTTATGACTGAACTCTGTAAACCAGAGATTATAAGGACAAGTCTCCTCCCACAACAAGTTCAGTGTGCTTAGTGCTACATTTTACTATATTATTTTGTGGATTTTTACATGCATAAATAAGTTCCCCAGAAAATATTATCTGCATAGGATAAAACCACCATGATGATGATGATGAAGAAGATGTATTGAATTCAGAAAATGGTTAACCAAAACTTTTTTTTTTTTATTGTTTTCTACAGGAAATTTTACTCAGTAGGATTTTTAGAAAAATTTTCTTTAACTCTCTCAATTTACTAGAAGTCTTCTCTCAATTCCTCTTTAGAGCAAAAGCAATTACCTTCCTTTCATTTCTCCTTTCCTCCTCCTTTCCTTGGTAACAATCTGTGCAGAAAATAATACATAACTTAGGCCTTTTTGATAGATTATTTTAGTATTTAAAAATATTGCTGCTAGAGATCCACTGTTAATTATCTGTGATGAGTTTTCTAGAAATGGTACAATTGCATTTGTACAGGAAAAAAAATCACATAAACATCATTATTTCATAACGAATTTTTCTCTAAAAAACCTAGATTGGTTTGGATTCATGAATGCATCTCTTATGGTTGACTGGCTTAATATTCATTGTGTCAGCTGCAATTCGAAGGTTATTAAGCCTGACCTAGATTTCATTGCTGTATAGGTTAATCTGCTCCGTTATCTTTTTGTGTTTTTATGTGTTTTAGCTCACACCAATTTCTGCTTCCAAGTTAGTGATTTGGAAACTCTAAGACCAGCACAGTCATGATAAGGAAGACAATTACTCTTTGTAAAATTTAATTTCATACCTTTTTGTCCTATGACATCCTATTTGAAAACAGTTATCCAAGGATAAACAGGGTAAAAATAGTGATGTAACATATCCTGGCATCATGCTTCACTAGTTTGGTACAGAAGCAGTCACCAGAGGAAGCCAGATCTTTATCTCTCATGCCACCCCATGCAGAGAAGACAAACAGATAAAGAGGGTAAATAAAGAGAGATTCAGTTAATAGACAAAAAATTAAGGTAGCAGTCAGATGACAGGAGTATGTTGTTGAAAATGCATCTATTCCCACTCTGAAAAGTAAACGTTTAATCCATTTTCTGGAAGGACTTCACCCTGCCTTCTGTTCTGAAGCTTTATTCTAAATAAAATGGAAGATTTTAATCTTAACATCTTTATGAACAAAACTGGTATTTGTTTTCTCTCATTAAAAGTTTAGATTTGATTAATTTAAAAAAATGCTTTCTCATTTAATTTTTTGGTGTTTTGAGTTATTTTCACCTGAAAGGCACTGCCTGGGTAGCCCTAGAGTCTAAACTTTGCTATATTTATACACAAAACTGACTTTGTACATGATTATACGGGAATTTATGTATGGGCTAATTCTCCCTTTATTCAAGAGATGACCCTCCTGCTAAAATCCATCCACTGAGGTTCTGTTCCATGCTCACATCTAATTTTCAATCACTCAGGCTTTCTTCCTCTTTGTATCTAGCAGATTTTAAATGATAAAAAAGTGCCAGAACATTTTTACTATAAAACTTTCAGTTCTGTTCATCACATCCTTTAAAAGAATGAAGCAACAGATGTGTTGTGTCAAACCTTTATTTAATTATTTAACTTCATAACTTTTTAAGGGTGCACTTTTTATTGAAATACATTTTTATTTTTCATCTATTCTTTTGGAAATTGTAGCCATAAAATACACAAGCTTTCCAGCTGAAGCTGGAAGAATGGGCTTGTCAGTTCTCTGGTAAAGAAGAAAGATCCAGTATATTCTAACAAATGTTTGTCTGTCTTATTCTTTTAAATCTTGTTGAAAGTTATTCTACAACTTCCATGGAAAGACTATTCTACTGCTTTGCTATCTACGTAGCCAGATTTTTTTATAGTAATTTGTAATAGTAAATTATGTTAGTGAAAATTAAGCAATTATTTTCTTTTGCGTCCAAAGTTATTGAAAAAATTTATCATTGCTTCTTCTAAAGAATTTTATACAGCACTATAGTTTATATGAGCTGCTTCTTGCACTTAGTCTAATTTTTCCTGGAGTAAGAAAATATAAAGGCTTTCTATTTTTCCTGACAGATCTTATTTTTCCCAGAATAACCCTGCTCCTTCAGAGGGGAATTTGAAGGGAAGGCAGGTGCATAGGGACACTTTTCCATGGTATCATCCTGGCTTTGAGCAGCATCCTAACTTGAGGCTGATGATATCTTTGAATAAACTTTTCACTAGACTCTTCCTCCATGGGTTTGATCGTGTTTCAAGCCTTTTGAAACTTGTATCATCCAAAACATAGGGTGTGCTGTGTGACTCTTTGTCGGCGACACGGACACTGCCATCGAGCACACCTCAGCAAGTTTGCTGACGACACCAAGCTGTGTGGTGTGGTCAGCATGCTGGAGGGAAGAGATGACACCCAGAGGGACCCTCAGGATTGAGGGGTGGGTCTGTGCAAACCTCATCAAGTTCAACAGGGCCAAGTACAAGTGCACCTGAGTCAAGGCAATCCAAAGCTGCAGACAGTATTCAAGATGAGACACATCACAGTTTTGTGTGTTACACAGTTTTGTGTAACAAAATTGGCGGTTTCTGGGATTTTTTTTTCTGCCATTCTTTACTATAAATGACAACAGATTTGATTGCTAATAGACATTAAGCTAACCTTTGTTCAAACTAGCAGTAATTTTCCCAATTATACCTTTACTGTGTGGTAACAATTAGATCAGAGCCCACCCCTGTGTGTATAAAATTAGGACATAGCTTTATTTAACTTTTCCCAGAAGCATTGTTTTCCCTGCATTGAGATCTACATCTTTTTTAGAATATCCCTTCTTTGCTCTATCCTGGATTCGCTTCATTAGATTTCACTTTTTCTTAAGTTGTGATACTCTAGCTGGGACCTTAGCCACTGATAGAAGATCAAATGAATTATCCATTTCCTGCGTGTTTTATATAAAACACATCTCTTAACGTCTCTGTATTACATCTCTCAAGTGTACTTGTCTTTCTTTTTCATCAACATTCTCTCATATTTTGTTTTTGATTAGGTGTAATGCTGAAATCTTTACTGCAGAATGATTGTAGAAATGTTGCTCAGTTCCTTACTATTTAACATTCTTGCGTACAATCAGTTTATCATTCCCTCTTTATTCTGGTTTATGATCCTACCCCATCATTAAAATTCTTTTACTTAAATGTTTGGTCATGAATTATTTTTTGTGAATGCTGAGGCTAATAAAGTATTGAGCCCATCAGCCTTCTGTCTGCCTCGTGAACAAAAAATCATAGCTTACTGTGCAGTGTAAATACAATGACTATTGAGTAACTGAAGGACACTTTCTTTTTACTATGTTACCCTCACAGCCACGGGTTGAGGACTTCAAATTTCTTGTTCCAAGTACCTTTCCCATTGTGTGTTTCTTCTAAAATTCACTAGTCTACCTCCTACTTTTGATATATAAAATTATTTTGCATAAAATAGGTTGCTAAGATAGATGCAATGAATGATAATTCATCTGAATGTGCTTCCTTTGATGAATTTAAAATAGATTTGTAACCTTTAAATTTAGCTAAGTGAAATCCCACTTAATGGGTTTATACAGTATCTAACAATAGCACTCAAATCTTGATTGCTGCTTTTGATATCTTAGAGAACAAGAATCACCGTGAAATCTAATTCTTTTGAGTGTGATGACCCTTATTCTAAGACATTACCTAAAATGATATTTGCAATAATTAAAGGGATTTTTTTTGAGAATATTTACATAAACGTTTAAAAAAAATTACAAGGCTTTGATCTTTATCAAACATGCAGCAGTGGAAAAAGATTCTGTCAGTGGTTAATCTACTGGTTAGCAATTGATGCTGCTACTAATGCAATGAACAAAATGAAGGATATAACACTGACAAAATACTGAACAATTAAAAAAAAATATTGATTAGAGATTTTGGTTAAATAAAATGCATGTCAAACACCATGGTGTGATGAAAATAAATCCATTAATATATATTTTGCATATGCCTAATATATACTATTCACATTTTAGTCAGCTGTAACCAAAATATGAAGTGTGATAATGTTTGAGGAAGAGTCAGGCATGTGCTGAAAAAAAAAAATATATATAGATGCAATGTGACAAGATGAGTTGGGCTGTAATAGATTAAATTGTATCAGCAGAGACATACATCTGCAGCCAGACTTCACCACTTATCTACCAGTTTCCAAGACTAAATATAAATTCTGAGGAGGTCATTATTCTGAAAAATCTTGAATGCAGACAAATATCACTGGTGCACTTTCTTATAGCAAATTGCAGAAAATAGTAGTCTGAATACATGCAGAATTTCTAAGGGTTTTATAAACAATGTTACACAATTAAACATTGACTTTCTAATTGTGAAAAAACTTTCTAATTTAAACACAAATTATGCAAATGTGTATTTTTATTAAAAGCTGTATTATGGCCTTCAACCCAGTGACTCATACACTGATTTAGGAACCCAGATCTTCCCGCTGTAGAACCCAGCCTCCCTTCCAATAAAGGCAAGAGAAGACCAGATTATCTTAGACAGGGATTTGGAGTCCACAGAGTGGATGAGTGGTCTGAATGGCTGAAGTGACTCAAGAAGTCCGTTTATGTGAGAAGTCAGACAAAAGAAGAAAGATTGCCTTACCATGCATCTGGAGTAAATTTTTAAATGAATAACAACAACAACAACAAAAAAAATACAGTTAAAATACTTAATCTTTAAAAGAAAATTCTAAAGATTTTTAGTAAAAAATCATCTGGGCTTGTCCAGAGAAGAAAAGCAATGAGATCTAACATAAGATTCAACTGGGACTGTGCTAAAAGCTGTGTGTGACCACTTTATTGAGTGTACAATAGAAAACTACAGACACTGAGATTTTAAATATGACATATGTTAAATAATGTAGTCTTGTCTGCTTTTTTGAACCATTGATGTGTTTCCCTGCTCTCTTCAAGCAGCTTTAATGGTAGTGAGTTATGTATAAAAGGAGTGGCTGTTTGAAACTGGTGAGATTTTTACTGTCAGGAACAACAAAGTTAAAAAGAGTTAGCTTTCATTATAGATTGTACAGCCGGGTTCATTTTTAGCATTTCAGTATTTCTCATCTATGTTTTGTTTTTTAAAGACTTTATGCATTATAAACATTATGGAAGTATAAAACCAATTTAATAGATAAAGTTATTTCTTTGAAACCACTTCAGTTTACTTTTATTTCTGTACTGCATGCATTTCACTTATTGTTCCAAAAACATAAAAAATATATCACTTTTGCAAGATGCTACTGAATTTTTTGTTGAAGGTTTCACCAAACAGTTTATCACCTAAGGTAAACTGAGGTGTTTTACTATGTGTTTTACAGGCACACTGGTCTTATGGTAGGGTGTTTACTGAAATACTATTTCTTATGAATGTCAGATAAGTCTAAGAGAGTAGAAGTTTTATCATTCGCATTTATCCATTTCTTTGACCCCATCACTCATCTTACTCCTCTTAAAAGACATATAAATACCAAATAAATGAAAAAGGAGCCTGACATTTGGAGATTGACACAGTCTTCAGCTTTCAAAGATGATGACTATCTGGAGCTTCTGCTGACTGTGAAGTGAGCAGAGTTCAGTTTTCTAAGAGCCACTCACAGGAGTTTACAAAATAAATATTCTTATTCATTAGTGGTAAAAGTCACTGTTTTTTAAAAATGCATATCAAAATCTGAAGCCTCTCTTATTACTTACTATGTAGGGAACTTTCTGTTGGCTGGGGACAGGGATAGCCAAGGAATGGATGGTTCCTGTGCATCACACAGGAGTGCATGTGTAGAAGTACACACAGACACATTTGTAGGGCTAGATAATTTCTGTCAGAGCTGAGTGGGCCTTCAGGAAGCTACAGTGCATCTCCATTTGTACAGCTCTAGCAGGTAATTGGAAGATGACTAAACCCCTTAAAATGCTCAACACAACTCGAGAAACGCCATGTCAGAGTTTGTAAATAGCAAAGTAAAGCAGACAGGCCATAAATTTTGATGTCAAAATAATGTCATAAATGCTTCCTTTCTGGACGCTATTTCCTCTAGATAGGCCCAGCTATCACAGCATATCTGAACTTACGTTTAGAGCTGTAATGAATGTCTGACTTAAATTTTAAAAAGAACAGACAAGAGGTCATTGACAGAAACCACACCAGTTAGTTCTTGAGACATAAGAACTGTTCTGATTATATTACATTTGGATTTATACTGTTAAGCTGAATGATGAAAAAATTGACAAAGAAATCATATAAAGCATATAAATCTGACATGGAACAGAAGACTTGCTTGGTTTCTTGGTTTCCTGATTTCTTGCTTTGTGACTTTGTCTTGCTTTCTTGTTTTGTCTTGCTTTCTTGCATTCATGCTTTTTGTTTCTCTCCCTCTCTCTCCCTCCTTTTCTGTTCTAGATGAGTGAAACCAGAATCATATCTTCAGGTCATATTCCTAAGCAAATGCATTTGGAGCAGAGGCCTGGGATGAAATGATGCCCCCCTACTGAAGCTGACATTAGAACTACTATTTACTTTAAAAAGGGGCAAAAATTCAACTGGGAGTTCAGTCTACCTCTTGTAAGAAAGTAGTCCATTGAAGATTGGTGGGGAAAGAGAAAATTTATTACTAAACAGTACATGAAAGCAGCATTATATCTGAGAACATGTGTGCAAAACTCACAAAATGTAATATTATTGTTCCCATAGCAACAATAACTGTGCCACATTGCATACTTCTAAGAAGGTGTAATTTCTACAAAAGCATGTAGTATAATAAAAAACTATTTGATATGCAATGTATGAGAAGAAGGAGCTATATGGTCTATAAAATTGAGTATCTTTATGTTGGTGTATTTAAATCCTTAGGTATTTTTTCAACAGATTGAGTAATTGCTATCTAGTTTAATTTTTATATCCCATATTGCATGACCGTTAGTGCCCTGAAGATAAGACAATAATCTGAGCAATGTTTTAGACTTTGTGCTTGTTCAGATTTTGGTAGGTGATAAGACATTTGATTGAGTACATACCATGGCACTAGCTTTTTTGGGGAGAAAAATAAATATCCAAAAATATTTTCTGATCTATAGGAGTAATTTAAATTTTAACACTCAGGAGAAATTTGAACCAGTGACCCTGTGGCAGGGGGATTGGAACTAGATGATCTTTAAAGTCTCTTCCAACTCAATCTGATTTTTAAAGTCCCTTCCAATCAATATGGATGATGATATTTAAATGAGAAAGTTCTCTATTCTGAGATATCTAGCTTTTCAAGGAAGGTATCTTATTGTACAAGATTCAAGCCCTTTGAGGTAAAGATATTATCATCACATTTGTGCATTGCTGAGCATGTATTGACAATACTGAAAATAAATACAATATCTAGTTGAGCAAGTGTCATTTTTATATTCTTGGCATTCAGTTTACCTTTTTAGCTTTTCATGTCCTTCCTCGCTTTGATTAATAACATGCATCAAACAAGTATAAAAGTGTAAAGCTGATACAAAAAGTACTGATATATGAAATTCACATTTTTCTTGGGATTTTCTCACTGAAGATGTATAAGCTATTATTAATAAGACTAGTCAAATATTTGTCTGATGGATGGTGAAGTATTATGTGTGCAGAAAACACAAAAGGGCTAATGAGAAATTCTTCTTTATCTCTGCTACTCCTGCTTCTAGCAGGTTAGTAGGTCTAACCAAGTCCTGAAGAAGCCTTTCTGGACTTCCAAAAATGTGTAGAAAACATTGCTATTTTCTAGACATTGGATAAGCGAGAAAAACTTCTCTCTGAATTCACTATTCTTGAATTTCAAATCTGTTCATAAAGCAACAGGTATAATAGCACCATGGTTCACAGGAATGCCCCTGTTGGGACTCCTACCTGTAAAAGCAGTATATCAGAAAATTGCTTGCTTGTTTGCTTGCTGTCCTATAAGGAGTGGGAGTAAATAGTTCCCAAGTGCTTCCTGGTTGTTATGAAACAAATTATTTTCCTGTTCTTTTAATTCCACATCTTTTGCAAAGATAAGGTAATGTATAGTATTCATTGCATATGTTGTACTTTCTGAATAGGGACTGAAGTCTTTTATGTGATTCATCTTCCAAACATACAGCAGTCAAACTCTCAGACTGAGCACTGAGTTTCATAATTGCCATAAATGCTTTAAATTGAAATATGAGACTGAAGTGATTCATTACATTGAGAAAACTTGGTGTCATGGAAATCTACAGAAAACTAAGAACTGTAATTGTACCTCTTGTGTCAGCTACATATCGACTGAATACAAATGGTCTGTACATCAGAACATTATGTACTTGTCCATTCCTATTACTGAGCCATCTATAAAGTATCCTGTCTCTTACAATTAAGCTGGAGCTAGATTTCACTCTAAAGTATTTAGTTTTCTTTCCTGCTGTCTATCTTCCTTAGCTTTTCTATGGGGTTTTTTTGTGTTATATAGTAGTGGTAATAAATGCTAACGCTAATTTTATGGATGCAGGAAATGTTCCTTTACTGGTCACTTATACTGTAATTTGCCCATTCCAGACTTTTAATATGGTTTTCATTATTTTTTTCAGTCTGTTTAAAAGTTGCTATCCATGTCTCTGCACTTGAAGTCTATTTATGGTATATGTATTATTCACACATACAAATTGTTTCCTAATTTTCTCTAACCACAGGATTATCAAGCAAGTTTGGGGTTGTACTTTCCTGCATGGAAAAAAAAGTATTAATTTTCCTAATATCTTCAGCCTGAAAAATCTGATACTTTCACCAATGTAATGCCTTATCACCTACCTTTTACTGGGTTGGTGCTTGTACTAATGTGCTCTCAGAGGCACTATATTTTTTATCAGAAAGCTTGTCATTCTTGAGAAGCAAGTATGGGTCACAGCAGAGCTGTGTTGACAGACGAATTTGCGCATAAAGGATATGCTTTAATGTGCTTTTCATAAAGCTATGCTTTGCAACCCAATTTATGAAATGGCTGCATCTCGGAGGTATGGACGAATCTTGCTGGCTGTTGTGAGTAAATGAGATCCTATGAAGAGAGTAGAGATCACAGAATTACAGACTTAACTAGGCTGGAAAGACATTTGAGATCATCAAGTCCAACTCTGAAAATTACTCTGAAAATTTTCATTGCCTTTTGTCAGTATACATTTTAAAGTTGAAATTTTACAGGTATCATGAAAAGCAAAAGGATCAAGAATAAGACTTCAGCCTAATGTCTTGTAGAATTAAGGTTATTAGAACCTTACACCGCCTTATCAACTAAACCATGGCATTAAGTGCTACAGCAAATCTTTATTTAAACACCTGAAGGGGCAGTGACTCCACCATCTCCCTGGGAAGCTTGAGTCCAGCTTTACAGAAATGTTGTATCACAGTGAAAACAGTGCTCAAGGTTTTGTGATGTGTTCAATTGGAAAGGACAATAAGAATTTATTGGACAGACCAATCAACCCTTGCTAAGTGCATCTGTCAGTTGTTGCTTGGGTTCGTAGGGTTGTTGCTTGTTCTTAGGGTTATTGAGAAAAAGTTATGGAACAGGTCTAACATATATCAGCCTTTCCTTTAAGGAAGCATAGAGGAAGGGGGGAAGTGTATAAAACACAGTATAAAGGCCTGTAGGAATGTAGGAAGAAAAAGAACAACAAAAAAAGGAAAAAAACCAAAGCTACAAAAGTCTGAAATAGAAGTTACTGGTTTGACTGATGTGAATCTAGTCCTTTTTATTTCAGGTTTCCTCATAGCTTTTTTAAAGCTGTTATTGATATAACTGGGAAGTTGCTTAGCACTGGCAGTGTGAAAAACTGGGTTAGAAATCCTGCTTTCTACTTCCTCCTCAGTATTTCTACTGGTAGATAGTTTTGATGCTGCTAATACCTTTTCTTAGTGCAGAAAGCACTATAGTATTTCCACAGCGATATAGCAGGCAGATTTTTAGATATGAGTATTATTTCTGATGTACCAGCTGTTTTGCTGGTTATTGCTTTCTGCTAATTTTCCATACTGAGGTACTTGTTGTAACTCATCAGCTCAGAAGCTGAAAAATGAACTGGTTGTACACTGGAGAAAAGCACATATTGTGCTTTTATGTCTTAGGAATTTTGCCAATAGGACATAACAAAGTATGATTGTCCCTCTTCTAAACTAGATGTTAACTAATTCATTGAATAGGAAGAGCTGGGAATTGCCTGGCAATGACTCTCGCTTTCCTATGCAACATTTCCCTACTTGCTCTCTGAAGGTCTGATGAAATATAATGGAGTTCTATAGGCATCCACTCAAGAAATTCATGTGTGTGTTTTTTGCTTTGAATCAAATGTTTGAAGGGGTTTTTGAGCTGTCACATGTCTGTCAGATTATTCCTCTTTCTGTTGTAAAGATTTTCTGCTATGACAGAGGGAATGACTTGCTGAGGATTATACAGTACTGCTTCCTTGCATAGCTGGGCATGAGGCATTAATTACAATCTTAATGCTCAGCAGAAGTGACAGAATATGACTGATGGGGAATTGTGCTGGGGCAGCTCCTCTGAAAGAAAGGCAGGGAATCTTGGCTCCCTTGGCTCCTCTTTCACAGTTGGGAAGTATGTGTGTTTTAAAGCATGGCAACTGCGATAGGAGTCTCTTCAGCCCAGCTCTACACTCCAGTGAAATATGCAGGCCTTTGATTGCTTTTCTGCTATATGCCAGTACTTTGTCCTTCACACAGACAGAGTCCCAGTGGCCCTGATGCATCTCTGTCTGGCCACTGAAGAGGTGAGCAAGGTCCAACATCTGAGAGAAGCTCTTGCTGCTGGTAGTTGTGACTGACTTGGTGTGTGTGGCACCAAAACCATGTTATTTTATTCCTACCTCCTTTTCTGTCATGATGTACCTTCATTCCTGTGGGGAAAACCCCCTGCAAATCCACTCATCCACTTGAAGGAAGAAGCCAGTAGAAACATGTTAAAATCAGTATTTTTGCTTTTCTCTTTGTGGCCTATTGCTCCTGGTTCAGACAAAATTGTTGTTTTTTTCTAGTGTTGAAGAACAAATGTGAGAAGCTGGGACTGGATCTTGTACGCCTAAGTTATGAGAACTATGTACAAAAAATTATTTTCTCTTCATGTATTATAGTAACTATGATTGCTGGGAAAAAATCAAGAGAAAATTGCAGTTAAAACCAATCCTTACAAATAAAGCCATACAAGTGGTCAAATAAGGAAGATAGGGTCTTGTCTGTCACTTAGGAAATCTGAGTTTTGTTGAACAGCCTCACGCAAACCTATTAAGCTTTATTACAAATTATTCTACTAAATGGGGATAGTTATGCAAAATCTCCCCTACCTTGTACTGGCTTTTCTATATGGGTGGTAAAGTCTTCTATGCAGAAGTTACATATGGCTGTATTATGTTCTTTTGAGAACAAAATGACAAGCATGTGAGGAGCTTTATTTTGGTTAGGGCAACATCGCAAAGTTCTGTGAAAACATACAAACAATTTCTGCTGGTTTGTGCCACCAGACAATGAAAACTGATTTAATAGTCTGGAACTGAAATTTGAAATCCTTAAGTAGTTTAATTCTACAAGACATTAGACTGAAGTCTTATTCTTGATCCTTTTGCTTTTCATGATACCTGTAAAATTTCAACTTTAAAATGTATACTGACAAAAGGCAATGGAAATTTTCAGAGTAATATTCAAATAGTAAGACATTTTGTGTTTATAATTTTTTCTTCTTTCTCAAACCTCAGATTCAGGATTTGGCTGAATTACTGAGCCTTACACTTTGCTAAAGCAGGTGGAGCCTGATATTCATTATTTCAAAATACGTTTAACAAAATATACTTTGTTGTGTTTCGATCCAAATTATAAATTTCTTTTGGGCATCATTAGGAGAAATAGTTTTGACTTTTATTGATATTTTTCTTCTCTCTCTTGTTTATAAATAAGAATTTGGAGTTTGTGTCTGTCTCAGACTGTTTTGACTAGGAGGCTTCCTATCTTTGTGCTCTCACTTATTTAGCACCATCTGATCACGCCGATAACACTTTTCTTTCAAGAAATACCAGTATGCTGGGATTTTCTGTTGCTATACAAAAATATCTATTTTTTCCCAGTCTCATGATGCAAGATTGTAAAGCAAAGTCAGAAATACTTCTTTTATAGCACTTTGTGTCTTAAAAGAGGAAATACAAGAATTCCCTTCTTGACAAGTATTTCTTAACACTACAAGACTCAGTAGACTGTTCAGCATACTTGTGTTCCTGCTAACATAAGGGATTGAAAAGGAAGTTACTGTTCTGTCCAGGTGCAGAATTAGATTCTCTGTTGATATTTAAAATTATCAAAGAATAACTCTGAGGGCTTTTTCAAGTATTACTATTGAATGAACATTTTCTTGGTTCAGTAACATTAAATGGAAAAAACATACTTGAGAAGGAGAATGTGAGAAATACAGCAATTTAATGAAATATCAATTGACTCAGTGCTGTGAGATTATTGAATGCAGTGGAAGTATTAATGAGGGCAGTGCCCTTTTCATTTGCAGGTAATTCAGATTGTCTTTTTGACGATCTTTGGTTTGAAAATTTTACTGCTTTGCAGGCTTTTCTTTTTAACAAAACAATATGGAATTTCATTGGTTTGAGAAAAAAGAAAAGTGGTGTTAATATCTATTCCTAAGAACAAAGATCACCTAGCTATATCTTTTTAGGCTCCATGAAACACTTCTTTACTATTTCCCAGCTCTGGGCTGCATGTAACTGAGCTCTTCCAGAAAAAAGTGTTTATACATGAGCTCACGTGACAAACAGTAGGCTGCTCTGAAAAGTATTAGACTTTTCCTAAATTAAGGGTTTCTGTTTATTAGATTTCCACTGATCTAAATGTGTAATTCCAAAGCTGAAAAACTAAGAAAATCAAAATAAAGAGCTGCCTTAACAGCGTAGGGGTATAATACCCCTAAATGATGCAATCAGTTCTTGCTTCTTGAGACATGATTTTAAAGATGGACATAGAGGTTAAAAACAACAAAAACAATGCTGATGGACCAGCTGAACAATTCATCAAATCCCACAGTACAGAAGCAGAGGCATTTTACGTGGGAGATTGGTCTATAAAAGACAGAAGAAAGTCTTTGTGCAGCAGTTAAAGTTAGCTTCTGGAATTTGTTGCCCCAGGATGCTTTGAAGGCAGACAGGATAAGCAAATATAAAAATTGTTTAGACAAATTAATGTATAACAGATCAGTAAGCAAATACTGAAACAAATAGACAACAATGTGCAATCAAACATCTCTGATAGATTAAATCTCAGTGCTCATGTTCAAGCTAATGTGCTTTACCTGGGCACTGTCTGCTTTTCCAGTTGTCTGGGGGCAGACCATTGGCCTATATGGACTGCTGCTCAGACACAGAAATAAGGCATTTCTTACAATCTTCATAAAAGATTAATGATGAGTAATGATTTTTGCATATACCATAACATTATCTTGTACACCAAGAAAAAATAGCATCTATGTTTAGATATGCATCTAATAACATGAAAAGATTTTTTCATGGTGCTTGCTTCAAATTGCAATTATTTCTGTAACTTGAAAGTTCAGTCTGAAAGACCACCACCAGTTCAAAAGTAGGTATCTGCAGTCTTCTACACATATATGCTCATATCTTTTAACAGAAGACATATGAAACCTATTACTTTTTAAGATTTTTTATTGCATTGAAATATTTTTGAGTTTTAAAACTCATAATCATAGCTTGTATTGTAAAAATAATAATTCATTTATCCTTGCAGGGTTAATACTTTTTATGACTTGTAAGCTTCTCAATTGCCTTTTTGATAGTAATGTTCTTTAAAAAAGAAAGTACACTTCTAAAGGAAAAGTAATAAAAGGCATTTTTAAATATTATTCCCCAACAAACATAAATAGGAAATGTGAAGTTTCAGGCTTCCATTTTACAAAGAATAACAACTCTCCCCCTTCCATAAATTAAAAAAAAATCAAAACAAAACAAAACACCTTGAAAACACTTATTACACTAAGGGTTCCTCATTTTGCTTATGCTGCCTAAAGGAGATTAGAAAATTTTAGTACCTTTGGTTAATCCTAAGCAATAAGGAAAGTATAACAATTAGCTCCTTTGTGAGAGGTGTGTGCCTGGGGAATTATTTCTTACCATTGGACCTAGGCAGTGGTGTTGCCAGACTCTTTTAGCAGTCACAGGTCTACAAGAATCTAGCCCAGTAAGCTGTAACAGTGATGAGGAGGCAATGCTGCTGTCACCACCTCTGTCACCACTTTTTGAAAATAAGAGCATTCTTCATTCAGAATTTCCCTAGGGGAGGAGCGGACCAATAGGGTTATCCAAGGTGGTAGATGCTGTGATTTTCCCCTCTGGGATACAAAGAATTTTGAAACCTTATTTTTCTCCTCTGCTCTTGTACGCCTCTTCCTCATCTCACAGAGTGTGTTTGCTGGAAGACTGGCCTGGCCAGCAACCTCCACTCTGAGGCTGAGTAAATACACAGAATAGCTAACCAAAGGTCAGCCTGCAGCCTCTGCCGTGATAGTTTCTGTCACAAAAGTAATGGCAGAAGAACTGCTAAGGGAGAGGGTTTGAGTGAGTAGAAAAAGTGAGTTGAAAGAGGAAGAATTTCATAGAGAGCTGTGTTTAATAATTGCAGATTCTGCAGGCTAGAGTTTTGCTCCTGAGTCAAATTTTAAAATTCACAACTTAAAATCTAGAAAAAAGTTTGATCATCTCTTTTCTTAGGCTGTCAAGGCATTACTGAGAGGAGCATTTCTACATATATTGCAGAAAGAGAGAAGACAGAAACTGTTATATATCATGTGAAATTTTTGTCTTAGTAGTACCATAAATCTTAACTTTTGAAATTCACTTCAAAACCATTGTCTTTGACTCCTTAAAATATGCCTAAAAACTAAAATGTTCTCAGTTAATTCAATATTAATAAAAAAAAGGTGTAGGGTGCAGGAATTAATATTTTTGATAGCAATACCTCTTTGGTCTGTATATGTCCTCCCATTACTACAGGTATAGTTTCCAATTTGACAATGATGTCAGGGTTTGGTGATTCACTTAGATGACCTAGAATAGCTAGTAAGTTTTTACCTTGGTAAAATGATGAAACTAATGATAATGAATCTAACAAATTATTCCCATCTAATATATGATATAATATGATACTGTTAATATCTGCTAATGATATTAGCAAAAACCTGTCATGTTAATTATCTATATAATCTAGTAGAGAAATGTGAGAAGGTAATGAAATGATACACTTATGTGGTTAATGGGACTTTTATCAAAAGAACCAAAGTGAATAATTTTCATAATCTTAACTTGAAAGGGCACAGTGTTGGCAGTTGAAATCAGACAGACTCACAAGTGAAGATTTGTAAAGAAAAGTGAGATATTGTCTGTTTTCTTTCTCCTGAATGAATAAGCTGGTTAGCCATCTAAATGAAAGTTATGCAACTGATAAGGATTGCTGTTTTTCAATGCAAAATTACTGTTTTGTATTTGTTGCAAATTTTATCCTGAAAAGGATTATAGTCCTTCGGATTAAGAGAATATGGTGAGCAAAAGAATGAAGTAGTTTCAGTATATTCCAAATGGGAGTGACAGATTTGTGTAAAAGTGTGTAGTAATTTCTGTTCACGTACATCTATTATATGCAGCCATCTTTAGATATTATCCACTGTTGAATAAATTGAAAAATACATATTGATTTTAAATATAGAATTTTCTAATACTCATTTTAAATAATAATGCTCTCAATATAGTTAGATATAGCAGTGTAAATGATATATGGGCCTTGTAAGGAATATGGTCCTTGAACAGATTTTCTACAGTACCACCTTTTCAGTATTTTGCTTCAGGTTTAATCCATCTGGAAAAAAAGCCCAAACAAAACCTAAAACCAGCCAACCAAAAAACAACAACCCTCCCCCCCAAAAACCAACAAACAAAACACCCCAAACCCAACCTAGATTCTGGACTTATCTCTATTATTTCAAAAACAGGTTTGCAGAAGTCATCCATAAATTCATTAAAATTCACCAAAATTGTATTTTCCTGAATGGGTTGAGGAGATCTGCTGTGGAAAGGATCATAAAATAAGAATGCTGCTAGAGCTAGAACAGATGAAACACATGCAAGGAAAAGAAAGTGGCACACAATATTAAGGGTATAGGGTAGAAGGCCCAAGAACAAAACTATTCACTGATGTTATAGGAGAAATTATAAAGTAATCTGTGAGGGAAGCTACTCTTCGCTGATCTTTCTTAGCAGTGGGAGCAAATTAGTTCTGAATTGCTGGGACAAACAATATTACATGCTTCATGCCTCCTGACTAGGTAAGCAAAACTCTCGGAACAGAGGGAAATTCCTGTGCTGCTGAGTGTTATGTGCATGGAGATCTGCAGTGGCCTTTTACAGTTTCTGAAGGAAGGTAGTGTGAATTGAAAAAAACAAAATACAAAAAGACAATGTGAGGCTGGGAATGGGAAACATAAAAAGTGACTGCAAATGAATGAAAAGAAATTTTACCCAAGGAGAAATTATTTCCATAAAATCCAGATCCCCTGGAATTGCTGGTAACTACTGCCTCTGGAACTCCACAGTTCAAAAGATATAGGAAAGAGCTTCTGTCAGCTGTAGTTTTTTGAATCAACTTACAGAATGCTTGCCAGCACCAGTGTAACAGACCTTTGTGATCCAAGTACCTACATATTGGTAAAAGTATCAAGAGGGGCAAAACCTGGGTCCTAGATATACACTATATCTTTAAAGCACAGGAAAATAAATTCTAGAAATTCTATCAACTCATATCATTGTCCAAGATCAAATTAAATTATAGCTTTGGGAAACAATTTTAGTGAATGGTGGAAATCATGAAAATCATCTCCAGAAAGAGATATATGAAGGTAAAGAGCATTGACATAAAGCATTTATTTTATCATGTGTATTGATCATACAGAACAGCAGGAGCTCCATAGCTGCTTCCTCATTACAAAGCTTAAGAGTATTTTGAGGATATTTTGAAAATTCAGGAAAGAAAGGAAGAAAGAAACAGAAAAATGACATATGCCTTGAACATAAACTTGAGCAACTATATGGGAAATTATGTGATATTAAGGGAGTTAAGAGACATTAATTGCTCCATCTAAGTCTTTGGTATGTTTTGGTCAAATATATCTGGATTCAGAAGTATGATTAGGATCGTTTTCTGGTAAATTGATCTATCAAAGATACTTTTGCTCATAGCAATGATGACATAAATTTTGTGAATCTTACAAGCAATGATCTCACCTCTTTTCAATCTTATAATTATTTCTAGTTTCTTTCTTGTTATAGTATTCCCTCTTATACAAATGGGTTGTTAACAAGGGAATGTCAGGCTTGAAATGAGTCTAATCTCTCCAGTAGATGAGCTGGGTTATTCTTTGTCTTTTCAATCATTCTTATCATTTTAGATAAATATGCACAAATCCAGTAATTTTCCTGAATACTGTGTTTTAAAAGTTGTTAATTGCATTATGCTGATGCTGGTGAAGCAAGTAATGGGTAAATCACTACATTTTTTAAGAATGACATGCTTTGTAAGAAATTATCTAATTAATGAAGCAGAGCTACAAACATCTCCTATACTTTCCATATCAGATTTCTACTTTGTAGCATTGTGGAGTTACAGGAACCTGCACTGGTGCACTTTGGTAGGAATGCTTTAGCTGGGAAAAAAGAGATAGCATTTAACTGCTTTGCTTATTTATTAGAAGGGGAGTGTTTTTGTAATCATAATTCTGTTCCAGATGAGGAAACCAGTAAATTAGTATTCATTTTTTCCTGAGAGTTCAAAATATTTAATGGCAAAAAATAAGGCAGACTTTATATAATCAAAAATTTGCCCAATTATAGGCAGAGGGAATTACTGCCTCCATAATGGCTATTCCTAATATCACTGAATGGGATTCTTTTGTTTCAGATTGTGTCATTTTTGTAATTTATGCTATGTCTGTGTCTTCCCTTGGGGGTTCCCTTCTCAAAATAACAGGTCTGACAATGCTTATGAAGCAATACATGAAGCATTAGGGATCCTCCAGCACTTTTCAGGTTCTGAGTTTGGATGCATTTTTTATAGTCAGGCCTCACAATAACTGGTGGATCTGAAGCTTATATGACAAAGAGATTTCAGCACTGAGGCAAAAGTTAATGGCTGCACACAACCAGAGAATATTCCCTAACCTATTTGCTTATTCTCATGCATAGTCTGTAGCTGTCCTTTAGAAAAAAAATATATAGTTGCCTCATATATATAACGCTGCCTTTGTGTCTTTATATACGTGTAAGGGAAGAGTTAAAGTAGAAAGGCACAGATGGCTGTATGTGTGTGTTGGAAGTGAAAAAGGAGATTTCTTAGGAGCTGGAAGGTGTTTCGTGTCATGTGTAAGATTCCCTGCAGTGATACTAATAAAACTTACATGTTATATTGCAGTAAGGTTCATGTTTTGGGATCTGAGTGTCACTTAAATTGAATATCTTAGCATTTGTTCATTCTTTGAATTTGATTAAGATGGATGTATGTGGAAAAAATTCCACATTACGGTGTGTTGACCCTGGCTGAGTGCCAGGTGCCCACCAAAGCTGCTTATCACTCTCCTCCTCAGCTGAACATGAGAGAAAAAGTGGAATAAAAGTCCTGTGGGTGGGGATAAGGGCAAACAGAGATCACTCACCAGTTACCATCTTGGGCAAAATGGACTCAGCTTGGGGAAATTAGTGTATTTTACTACCAAGCAAATCAGGGTAGGATAATGAGAAATAAACCCAAATCTTTAAAACACCTTCTTCCACCACTCCCTTCTTCCTTGACTCAACTTTACTTTCAGTTTTTTCTCCCTCTTCCTCCTCAGTGGTGCAGGGGAACATGGAATGGGTGTTGTGATAATTTCCTCACATCTATGCTGCTCCTTCCCCCTTAGGGAGAGGACTCCTCACACTCTTCTCCTTCTCGGTCTTGGCGTTTCTCTGATGGGACAGTCTCCAACATGAACTTTTCCAATATGACTCCTTCTCACACTTTGCAGTTCTTCATGATCTCCAGCATGGGTCCCTTCCATTCAGTGCAGTCCTTCAGGAGCAGACTGCTCTAGTGTGGGTCCTCAGTGGGGTAACAAGTCCTGCAGGAAAACCTACTCCAGCATGGACTCCTCTCTCCATGGAGCCACAGGTCCTGCCAGGAGCCTGCTTCAGAGCGGGCTTCCCTTGAGGTCACAGCCTCCTTCAAGCATCTACTTGATCCAGTGGGGAGTCCTCCATGGGCTGCAGGTGGATCTCTGCTCCACCATGAACCTCCATGGGCTGCAGAGAGACAGCCTGACTCACCAGGGTCTGCACCAGGATCTGAAAGGGAATTTCTGCTCTGGTACTTGGACCACTTTCTCTCCTCCTTTGTCACTGACCCTGGTGTCTGCAGAGCTAACATATATTGTCATTCTCTTGGTGAAAATGTACAGCAACTTTTCCCCCTTCTTTACTCTGTTATCCCACAGCCCTATCACTATTGCTGATGGGCTTTGCCATGGCCAGGAGTGGGTCCATCTTGGAGCTGGCCAGCATTGGCCTTTTTGGACATGGGGGAAGCTTGTGACAGCTTCTCGCAGAGTCACCCCTGTAGACCTCGTGCTACCAAAACCTGGCCACTCAAACCCAACAAACATGTACAGCAATTCTTGTTGCTTGGAGAAAGTTGTTAAGTATGATAGAGTTTGTATTTTTGTACAAAAGAGTTTGTGTTTTTGTTTTATCTCCTCTGCAAACAGGACATTATCTACAGTGTTTGTTCCCTGATGACACCCAAAGATATGTAGATTACTGAGACCTTTGGATTTCTCAAGGTCAAATCAAACTGAAGGCAATCATTCCTCATCCAACTTAGCTGAGCCAAGTTGCTTGCTTTGGCACTGCTACTGCATCCGAAAAAAGCAGATTTTTCTTGCTTGTGGGCAGGTGGTTAGAATACCATATAGAGCTCATTTTTGACTGTCAAGATTGAAATTATTTCTCAGCCAAGGATAGCTATAAGTACATCTGTTAGCTATTAAATTGTGGAGGAAAAAAAACTTTGCAAAGGTTCAAAATGTACCTCATATGTAAGAAAAAAGTAAATCAGAATTTCAGACCAACTTCTGTAAAAACGTCTAAAAAGATAAACGCAATTCCATTGTGTTCTGAACAAGAAAATTACTTCAACTCTGGTAGATTCTGTTCTTAAGCCAATGAGACTTCAACTGCAGTTTGAGCAACAGCAGCATAGGTGATTATTAAATGTGTCAAAGGCTTCAATAAAACCTGAAATTATTTTTTTTGCTTACACCAGTATGGTTTTTAACAGGTGTTTGGATTCTACATATCAAAATCTAGGTAATTTGATGTCTTTGCCTGTAGTAATGCTAAAGCATACTGTTTAAATGGGAAGAATAAGAGGTGTTAAATATTTTTTATTTTTTATTACAAGACAGTAAATTTAGAGAAAGTGAAAGACTACTCTTCATTAGTAGAGGCTTTATGAAGTTTAAGAGATTGTTCAATAATTATAACTCATGCTAATGAACTAGATAGGAAATTAACAAATACTAAGTTAATTATTACTTGCATGATTTTTTCTCTTAAGAATTCATCCAGATATCTTCTAAATTTAATTAAAAGCTTCATATGTGTGAGCTAACAGAGGTCATGGTTACAGTCAGTCA
Organism: Leptocoma aspasia; assembly: GCA_013399835.1. Classification (NCBI taxonomy): domain Eukaryota; kingdom Metazoa; phylum Chordata; class Aves; order Passeriformes; family Nectariniidae; genus Leptocoma; species Leptocoma aspasia. Next base: position 305,866 of record VXAX01000259.1, read on the forward strand.
GAGAAATGAGTCTAAGGATGCTCAACTAAGAAAGAAAAATAGAAGCTTGTATTGCTTTCAAAAGATGTTATTGACTGCAATTCCTTTGTAGCAAAGACCTCTCACAAGGAATTGATGTAAAATTCCCGATGAGCTAATAATGTTTTTAAATTGATATTTGCCTTGAGGATTTTAGTTTTGCAGCCATTGTTGAAGAGTGCTAGGTGCATTTCAAAGTATTTTATCACTTCAAATTGTATTTATTTTTCACTGAACTATTGATCATTACACTTAAAATTTATTCATTTACATAGATCTAAACCCGCAAATGTGATAGCAGTAGTCTGCAAGGCTATCCTTAAGAAAAAGGGTGGAGTCAACACTTTTCAGAAATTGTGTTTGTGTTAGTAATTTGGCCTTGTAGGATTGCACAAAACGATGGACAGTAGTTTTATTTCAGCATGCCCAGGTGAAATGTTTAACTAGTGAAACAAATAAATGGTAGTTGGTACATTTAGATCAGGAGCCATATTGCCAGTGCAGCACACACATGTGGTCTCTTCCTTGCAATTTAGGTCAGAGATTAGAATTTCTGCAGGATTCGTGGAAAAGAGGGACAATGACTAATTTTGACTATGAATCAATTTGGGTTCTCTTCTTAGGAAAGAAAACCAAGTTTGTGGGTTTTTATTACAAAAATGCCAACATAGTCTTTGCAAGAGTAATTAAAAACAACATACCATCATGAACCCAACACGGCTTCCTAAAGCCTGTAGTCTGGTTTGTTTGCAGGAGTACTTTATTGCTCTATTGTGTAGTAACTCAACAATGAAATTATTTTAAAAATTAAAACCAATATCAAGAAACAGATGATCCAGTTCACTGTATCATGAGCTTTTGCTGTGGTTTGTTATTAATGCATGCAGTAAAAAGCTTGAATAAAAGCTTGTTTTAAAATTCCAGAGTGTTCCACAGGACAGTGGTTGCAGTAGTATTGCTAGAAAGGATACAAAGTCCCCAGATAACTGCCCTATGCAAATACTACAGCAACATTTTGAAGGAATTGTTTTAGGAAAATAGATTTTCTTGCCTCTCTTCTGTTCACAGGTATGCGGACACTTATTTTTTACAATATATCTTTTTTTTCTATTGAGCCTAGATGTGGGAAAAATCTGATGATTTATATAACCCACACATGAAATTGCAGAAGGTTTTGCATTTAACTGCTGAGTTTAAGGGACTTATCTGTGAAGTATCACTCCTATCTACTAAAGTAGACAATTAGAACTGCTGCTTTTGTTTCTTTTCATTTCTTTTTTTCTCCCCTATTTCCTTAATATGTTTATTAACATTGTAAATTTTAATTCTATTTCCTCTAAGTAAAAACTACTTGAGTACAATAATCTGCTTTTTTCAATATGAGAATTTGTATATAATTCCTCTTTAATCACTACAAGAGACTTTATCTTTGTGTAATTGTAGAAAAATATTCTGGTTTATGATGCTTATTTCAAGAATAGAAAAGGAATATGTATTTACCACATTTTAGAAATAATAAAACGAATTATAATTCGTTTTATAAAAAAAATAAATTACAGAGGGCAGTAATTATAATTACTGCCCTCTGTAATCTTTTTCTTTTTGCCTTAGGCCTTAAACACAGGACCATACACCTGTGTTAAAGCCTTAGATTTTCACAGGGTCTCTGAAAACCTTTGCAAGACCTATCCATTCAGACCATTTTTTTCCTCCAATTTTGTTTCTAAGTACTTATTACAAAATTTTTTTTTCCCTTCCTCTTAGTGATTTCCCAGTCATAATAAAGGATGAGATTATCTGGGGATAAGAGATTGTGTCATGTCTGAAATTGAGTCACTGACTGGCTTTTGCTATATTATTTTCCTGATATTTATGAGGTAAACATGCCATTAGAATTAACTTTCAAATCCTTTCACCCTTCTGAGTGAAATTCATTCTTGTGTATGAAGTCTGTAAGGGTACAAAACTTTATCACAATATACTCTTGTGTATTCAGGAGGATGAATGAAAAAGAAAACGAAATATTTTTTGAGCTGTTATTTGCCTTTATCACTGATGGAAGAGACCCATTTAATAATTTTCAGAAGTGTCAAATCAAACAGCAGAATTAATGGGCAACTCTCAACCTATACTTTATAAAAGAAACTATCAATGAGATGAAGCATTCTGAAATCAAAAAATACGAACAATTTTATTGTCCCAACTTTATGCCATATCTCTTAAAAAAAAAAGGATTTGCATAGTAATAAATTGCTTTTTTAGAATAATTGAATTATTATAGCATAGTCTCTGTGTTTAGGAAATCATATATTTACCAACTAGGACAGTTTTACATTTTTATTTCGAATGGTTTAGGAATTTAGTCTTGAATAATGTGTAATGTGGAACTGTTCTAGAAAAAATGAAGATCAATCTTTTTCTTTTCTGCAAATAGGCTATTATTTTTTTCAGCTTTCAATGAAAGTACATGTAGAATTCCATTGGAATATAGGACTGGAATGCTTATCCTTTTAGCTGCCAAAAAATAGCTGTTTGAAAAAGGATTAGTCAGATTTTGTGACTTGCAAATTAAGTAATTATTATTTTTATTTGACTAATATAGTCAAAGTTAATAAAATGAACTTTTGAGGATTCATTATGCATCTAATATTTCATGGCTTGCAGGTTATTGATTAGCTTGTCCTTTTAACATACTCACCCTCCTCCCTACCAACACAAACCTCCCTAAACACAATTTTTTCTGTTTTGACTTGTGAATATCCCTGATTAGTGCTGTTGCACAGTTCAGCTGAATCTCCTGGTGAAGATGGTTTTCTCTCTCCAGTTGGTTTTTTTTTTTAGTTTTAGAGTGTGCTCCTTCTGCCTTCTGCTCTGAGGGCATATCTTCCAGACAGTGAAAAGCAGTGAGCAGCTGGAGGCAACAAGCTAGATCAAAAGTCTATTTCTGTCTATGGACAGACTTGTTTATTCAAAACTGAATAAGAGATATCGTTATTCGTAGTCTCATCTGTAAATGCTTCATCCTGGTAATAATTCAGTGTGCATGACAATTGCTGTCTGGGGTTAAAGCACGACAACTTCTCTGCGTGAATGATTGCAGAAGAGCAGGTTCCATCTGAAAGAAGCAGAAGTGTGCAGTAGAAGGCAGACTGGCATTGTGAAAATGACAGCTACTTGGGGAACTAAATACAGGAATTTTGCATACTCTGCACCTCAGCTTTAGTACTAATCTGTAGTTTGTCGTTTTGTAATACTGGGAGATGCTGCAGCAGTATGATTTTCTGTAAAGGATGGCATCAATGTAATTTTTCTTCATCACTTGGCCTTCTCTTAAAGGTTTTTTTTAATTTTATCCTGTTTAGTTTGTTACAGCTGAACGAAATCTACCCCCAGGACAGAATAATTGCAGGAGTCTATGCTCTGAATCTGAGGCTAGTTCAGATACAACAGTATATTTTTGATGAAGAAAACAGTATCTTTACAGTAACATATCTTTAAACAGTATCTTTATGTGACTGCAACCCGTGTATGTTCACTGGTATTTACCTGAGGTAAAATCTGATGGCTCAAAATTTTGTTACTACAGAGTGGAGTTAATAATCTGTTAGTTATATTTAACTGAAAAGTCTCTTCTTCCTTTCTTGTGTTGTGATTTCTGACAAAATAATGTAGTAAACAGGCCCTGATAGTGCAACCAGCTCATACAAATTTTTTATGTATTTTGACTTGAGTAACACTCTTGAAGTCCAAAGGACTTCAGTGCAGGTAGTTTTACGTTGATGTTGAGTTGCATGTGAGGTCAAATTCCAAACCCAGAAATATGTGAATTTTTTCCTAATAAAACATTCTTGGGTTTGGGGTTTTTTGGGGTTTTGGGGGCAGGTTGGTTTGTTTGCTTGCTTGTTTGTTTTTAAAATCTTTTTAACTAACCATTTTTTCCAAATCTGCTTAGAACCATTGGATACAAAAAGAAGTATGTGAAAGTTCCACATGGTCATATTTGGGTGGAAGGGGATCACCATGGACACAGCTTTGACAGCAATGCCTTTGGCCCTGTAAGTCAATTCTCTGTATGTCACACTTTGCAACTGAAAAATTGTGCATATGTGAAACACAGCGAGTATGAATTGATGGTGATTGTAGTTTTATTATTTTTTGTGAGAATTATTAAACTTTATAAAATATCTTGGTCAGCAGATATTGAGTTTTTTCTTAGCTATTATAAAAAGAATAAAAACTTCTTTCAATTCCCCACATGGAAGGAGATGTGGTAGAGATTTTAAATTTGGAGGATATGCTGGAATTGTAGCCAGAGGGTGAGCCAGCTCCCTGTAGTTGACGGATGCTCCCTGAGGACGTTTTGCCAGATGATACAATTTGGAATGATTCCCTCCTGGGAGCTTTGTCTTGCTCTAGTGCCAGTGCTGGGATAAAGAATTGGGAAACTGTAACCATGCTTAACAAGTGTTAACTGGTAAATTGGTCAGTGGACAATAGTAGAGATATTTCAAAACTGTTCCCAAAGGAAATATTTAAATTTTCTTTGCATATTGAATGAAAAGAAAATGTAACCTGTAAAATCTGTTTCTTGATGGGTAAAAGTGTGCATCTTTTCATCAGGAGGACAGTAAACTCTTTCTCTGAACTCTAGTTTGGGTTTGTTTTTGGCTTTGTTACACTTTGTATATAGTCTTGTTCTTGTTTTAACTTAATCTAGCATGCAGGAAATAGTTGCATAAACTGTGTATCCTGCTGTGGAAATACAAACTATTTTAGCCCTATTCCATATGCAGGATTTTTCTCGCTTTTTAAGAGAGAATATTCCTCTAATGTTATTTAAAAACCCACTGTTTGTCACAAGAAGCTGTCAAGATTGGATTTTTCTACCCTTATGCATTTCCTGTCTATTTCATACAGAAGTCATCCCAGTGACTAATTGAATTAATGACAAGAAGGACCTTATGAGTTTATCTGGCTTCTTGAAGTTTAGCCCAATTATTAAATTGAAATAATTTGTTCTCAGGAAATAATACAAAATAGACCTACTGTCTGATTTGCAGTATGTAATGGTGACGCCTTCTTTTAGTTTGTCTCACTTTTTGTATGCTTGTATTTCCTGTTGTTTTTCATTATTATTTTCCTTCTACTATCTTCTAAGATTTCTAACATCTAGTTTTAGAGATTCTTTCCTGCAGAATTAATTCAATCTATCATCAGGTATCTCCTTCCTCTCTTAGTAAGCTTTTCTCTGTCACTCTCTGTTCCCAACATAAATCTTAGTCATAAAGCCACTAATCTTCTTTTCACTTACAAATATATTGCCAATGTAGGCTCAGAGCATAAAGAATCTTTAGCAGTTGGACATTGGTTTCAGATTTACAGCAGCTCACACAGAAATTCGTACAAGGTAAAATCCTCAAGGTAGGCACCATACAGCTTTCATGCAAGATAGAATGTTGGGGTAAATCTAAATACCCTCAGATTTTTGCTCAATTCACTGATGTTTATAAATATTAGTAAATCCCCTTCACTAGGCTTTGGCCTCACATTAATCATCAATTGTTAGCTAACATCAGATAGTATATCACTTTTCTTACAGCAATGGCACTTCTGAGAGCTAGCAGGACAGGTTTTGACAGTGAATTCTTTATCTTTCTGCAGGAAGAATGACCTTTGTATTGCTTTGGTGAATGCATTATGGGCAAGTCAGCTGTAAATAGGTATTTTCCTCTCAAATTAAATTAAGAACAGCAATCGCTGAATGCAAGCAGAAGGGGCAGAAGAGATCACAGGGTTTGAAACTAGCTTCCTAATAATAAAATATAGAATTCTTTTGTCTGTAGAAGAAAATGGAAAGTGTATTTAGAAGGACACACTGCACTCCAGGTTCTTTTCATCCTACACATGTAAGATTTTAGGTTACTGGGACATTTTCTACTGCTCTTCTGTACTCTGGAGATTATTTGCACAAGTGAATTAAAATATTAAAATCACTCTTTCAAGCCATTCAGAAGTTATGTACTTTCTGAAAAAAAATTCTCTCCTAAGACTGCAGCAGTAGTAAGGAACAGACATGGTAAGACATGAAAATGTTTTTCTCACTTTCTTAGTATATAGGTCACTTAATACATTATGTTAAACATTATGTGTGTCACAATTCTGACTTTCAAAATGATGTTTTCTTTGATCACAATATGTAGTGGAAATAGTGGGGGCTTAAGTGGACTGTCTTGTAGGCTACCATTTCTTCTATTTTCATGTGATTGTATAGTAGAAAGACATTTATAATGCAGATAGACTCAGTAATGAACTTAATGAGTTACATGGGGCATAAAAGGAAATTATGGAAAAACAGATTGAGAACAGATGTTAGAATAATTTTTTATCTTGAAGAATAATGGTATGTATAATAGCTTAATGGGTTAGGTTGATAAAGCAAAAACCCTGACACCAATCAAGTTCTAAATTAGATGCACCTTTGGAGAGATATGAATTTCTAAACTGTAAAACTTGGCCTGATTAAATTGTGTTTATTTAGTTTGTAAAAATGTTATAAAATAAATAATATCTTGTTATTGCATGGTTTTACAGGACTAAAATTGGATTTTTCAAGAATAGACACATATTTTCCTGAAGAGTGTAAATAAAATGAAAATGTTTAAACTAAGATTTGTAAAGGTTTACTATTTCCTTTCTGCTTACTTGTGTCTTTGAATGAAATTAATACCTTAACTGATATTACAAAAATAACAGGGTATCTATGGTTAGTGCTGAATTAGAAATGCTATTAACTTTGTATATTATCAAAATTTAGATATGAATTACCTTTCCTTAATATGGGACTAAATTAATTAGTTCATGGCTATTGTACATTGTCTTTTTAAAAGGTGCTTTGTGTAACACTGAATAGCAGGTGATACATAATACTATTGCTTTAATACTGATGTGTTTCAGGTTTGGAAATCTGTCAGCCATTCATAACAGTGAAAATAGCTGTTTTGAATAGAAGCCAATAAACATCTAGAGAACTTGCATATTTTTACTATTATTTAAGTGGTAAAAAATTGCATATTGCTGGATTTTTTTTTTCAGTTACCTGGACTAGGATCAAGATTTCTGTTAAATTGATTGCTGCTGTTTCTAAATTCTGAGTTAAGTCAAGCTTTTATAATATTAGGTTAGCATTCCTTATTTGCATACTACAGAAATGTGATAATGAATACCTTATATAATTAAGGTACCACTTTTAGAAGTTTATTCTTTTTGTTTTCAGTTCTGGTGATTTTCCCATTTCTGGACCTTTTTACTATGGGTTGTAGTTCAACAGCATAAGAAATGTAAAAGTAATGCTCCTGGCAATACTTCTGCTTTCTTAGATCAGAAATGCAGGACATATTATAAAGAATTATGAAGTATTAGACTCCTCTGCTGCTTCAAATTTCTTAAAAATTTTAAAGGGTTAACTTTATGCCAGATCAGGTATTGTCTTTGCTTGCATGGTCAGGATAATATCTGCATAAAACCAATGTGACAATTTATATTGTGTCCAATATTCTGGCTAAATCAAGGGGAAAGTCATTAGAAACTGTACTTTGTGTAGATTAAATGTTTAGAGCTGGCACACAGCAGTGCAGAGATGGTTATCCAAACAATACGTGAGGATATCTAAGAAACAGTTATTAATAACTGATATATTCCTAGATGTACACATGTGCAAGGGGAAGCTCTCTCATAATTTTAAAAGTAAACCAGGCAAATTTTATCTTATGATGCTCTTATTTATACATTTATATGTTTCCAAATGCCTCCAACCTGGGGATAGGAAAGAGCTTTATAAAATTAGGGCTTGCAAACAATGGCAGTCTTTCAGCTGTCATGTATGAGACCTGAACAAAAGCTCATAAAAGTCAATGAGAGATTTCTATTGGCTTTAATGGCTTTGGATAAAGTTCTTTATGAGTTAAGCTGTACAATCCAGTGTAAGGGCAAAAAAAGCTATAATCCTTCTTATCTTATTGAGAAACGTATGACACAGGTAGGTTGAGTACCTTGTCAAAAACATCTCTTTTGGTCCATCCAGGTCCCTATCCTAGCCCTTTTCCTCAAAATATATCTATCTTTGATGTGTTTATTTTGAAAACTAAATATTGTTGAACCTGAGCCTAAATTTTTTGTTTGACAGAAGTTTTGCATTTATAAGCTTCAAATTAGTAAATTGCTTTTAGTCAGCATTACTGTGGAGGCCAATTTTTATAATTACCTGTTCTGTACTATAAATTCATGGAATAAAATATCGGAAAAACATTTCTATCTGTTTAACCACCTTTTCATTTAACAGCACAAACCTGTAAACTGTGGCTAGGAAACTATAAACTAGGATGACACTGAACAGAATATGCTGGATTTATTAGTTATTTTAATTTGATTTTCAAAGGCAATCATCATCCCTTTCAGCTATAAGATAAGAATGGTTTAACTGTTTACCCTCAATGGGGAAATTAAATTACTAACAGTAGTAGAATGTAGCCTCTTATGATTTTTTTGAGGCTGATCTAATATTTCTCTCTGTAACTACTGTTAGTGAATACAAGTAGTCAGAAGCAGAAAATAAGAAAGTTACATTAGACAGTAAGTTAAACTGAAATATGGCACTTCTAGTGGAGTGCAGAGGTTACTGCTGGTATAGGAAATATTTAAACCAAGATGCCTGCAGCTTGTGAGAGTACCTCTGAGTCATTTGCTCTGTCATCTTCTGAGAGAGGTTCAGTGGACAATTGAAGGAGGAAGCAGATCTCTTTCTGCAGTTTTGAATTACTTACATAACAGCAAACAAAGAATGCCACATGTCCTAAAAGTGCACATCATCTTGGTGATGATCTTGCCATCTGGTGAAACTTTCACATGTGAGCTATAAACTAGTGCAATATCTCCCTGAAATGGAGCAGCCAATGGAGCAGACAAGAGGTGGGAAGAGTTTAACAGCTCACAGCAGTGCACTGAACATCACTGCATTAAATTGCACAATAAGGCACATAACTAGGGCACACTTCCCACAGAGAGCTCTGCCAGGACTTGAAATACCTGCTGACTCCATACTCCAAAATGCCATTCAAAGAGGCTTAAGACAAATATGTCAATGGCAGAGTACCAAACTCTGTTTTTCTTAGTTTAGAACAGTCAAGAAGAGATAGTCAAGGGTGGCAATACAAAAGTGCAATTTTAACAAGAAAACACTTATCTGTGCTTACACTCATAATGTAGGTGAGGAGAAGAGTGATGACAAAGGAGTCAGTGAAGGCTGGGAATGACCTACTGGGGACTTGTCTGCATTAACTTGCTAGCAGACATTGCAGATTCTTCTGTTATCTCTTTGATATCACTGCCACCAGTGAGCCTTCACTCTGCTATGTAGATGTAGCCTTGGAGAGTGGCATGACTCTTATCAGGTCAGTGACATTTCTAGTTCTCTCTTGGGTATTAAAGAAGAAATGAAGCCTGTGTTCAAACAGGATGTGTAACGCAAATATGCAATCAATGTCATTCCATATTATTTATCTCTGGCTACTGGCAAACATGAAATAGGTGAAACTGTTTACAATTAGAAAAAAGAGTTTGTATATGGAGCATGAAGTTACCAGTAGTAAAGAGCATGGATGCACAGCTTGAACTTGTAAAAATCTATAGTGAATAAAACAGATAGGACATTATGTGTTATGGCTGATGATAAATAGAGCTCGAAGGGTAAATATGCTTGTCCCTTTGAGAGAATACTATATGTGAGATGCAAATTGGGATGGTGGCTTTTCTGTGGAGAGTGACAATTCACTCCAGGAGCTGCTGAAGGGGAGCCTTGCTAATAAGATTGTGGCTGACTGTCCATTAGATTATCATGGCTAACTGAATTTGCACTATAGGGAATAAAAAGTCCCCTATAGCTGTCCTAATTATTTTGAAAAGTAAAATATTTAGCTTGACTATATTTAAACCAATGCATATGACTATTATCATGTGACTAAAAGCTCTCAGTTAAGGCTATTCTATTTCTTAGCAATAGAAAGTTTGCTTTTTGTCTTAGTTATGTCAAATCTAATTTTATGCATTCTAGCTAATTTTCTCTATTACTTGTAAATATAATTTATTTAGCATTGATAAAGCTTCAGTCATTCTGCTTATGGAACAGGACTTATGTAACTAATTCAAACACAATGAATTATTATTGCAAATATTTAGTATTTCTGAATGCAAGAACTTTTAAAGAATTTTTCAACCACATTGGAAAGAATGGTAGTCTGAGCCGCCTTTTGACATCACTTATGTTGAAATTAACTAGGAAAAATGTTGAAACAGTATTGGATCTATTTAATGAAATATTAGAAGGTATCAGAGAGCTGTCAGAATCATGCCATCATTTTTAATTATCTAATTTGAACAGCTCTGCATCCAAATATAATCATTTGTGAAAGCCTGTATACTCCATCAGTTTCCTTACAATTCTATTTCTCTGAAGTTACTGCTTGAAATATCCTTATATCTGATGATCTCTCTGCAGGAGTCGTAACATTATATTTTCTATATAGAATAAAAAAAATTACTTGTTTTAATGCATACTAGGCACAAAGGAATCTTTGCTGACTTCCATATAGTTTAACTGTGTAGGGAGTTTTGATTCATGCTGGCATTCATATTAAGATTTGCCAGGACATAATTTAAAAAAAACCACGTAATGTATTTATTTATTTATAATTTTACCTCATTGGACATGAATTATTTTCAAAGCTCAGACAGTGATTACTAAAATAAAGTTCTAAATTTGAGTTTGAAGAATTGTAGGAAATTTTTATTTACCTGATTCCATTTTTGGATAAGATAAATGCTTTGGTATAATAAGTACTCATGTCATTAAAGGTCCCAGTCCTAAAATAAGACTATTTTACTCTAGGACCTTGTTTATATGATTGCACGTCATATTGGAAGGTTAAAAATGTGTATTTGTAGGGTAGTGAATGTGCAAACTAATGTGTATGTATTTATTTACAGGTTTATTTCATTTAGAAGCAAAACATTACTGAAACATGATGAATAGCGTACCAGTACTTCTATGAATTATTTGAGGGAAGTGATGTTTTCCATCCCCTTGGTGCATGTGCAGTCAGGATTCCCTGCAGAAGAGTGGGCAAGTAAGCCCTGTGAAAGGCCCCTGTGACAGAGCTGCAGTGCCCCACGCAGAGGTTCAAGGGCAGGGTTTGCTCAGCCTTGGTGGGGAAGGCTGCAAGGAGAGATCTCAGCTGCTGCGTGGGGAAGGCAGGGCCAGACTCCTCTGAGACACACAGTCGTGGGACAAGAGACAACGGGCACAGCACCCAAAGTTCTGAACAGACATTAAAGTATTTAAGTTTGGGGGTTTTTTTTCATTATGGAAAAGTCGTGCATTGGTCATTGAAAAAGTTAGGAAGATCTCCATTTTTTGAGATAGTAAAAAAGTCTGCCTGGAGAGCCCTGAGCAACCTGAGTTGGCTGAGTCCTCCCATGCAGGAGGTTGGACAAGGTAATCTCCAGATGTCCTTTCTTACCTATATGTCTGTCCGTATAGAAAATGATTTTTATTTTGTCAGTAAACCCTTTTATTTAGCATATAGGACAGTAAGCTGACAAAACTCATGTGTTAACACTGATGGATTTGTATTTATCAAGAGAGAGAAAATAATAAAGTTACTTTTCTATTGCTGCAGTCTTTCAGAGGATTATCAAGACTGTCAAATTGCATTTTAGATTGTACAAAAGTTTCTTTGCAAACCTTTATTTGTATTCCCTGTGTTCTCTATTCCTAAAATGAATAGTTGGGAAAATATGTGAGATATCATGAATTTTCCTAACCTGTCCATGTTTAAAGTCCAGCCTGAGCAGAGAAGAAAAAATTTCCTCAAATATTAGTGGCAAACACTTTTTTTTTTTTTTAAGCAGTACTTCAAACTTTATGGGTATGTTATGAAGCAAATAGCAATATTTAATTTGGGCTAAATCTGATTTGGGCTAGGAGTCTGATCTTGCAGTCATTTTTTTTATATATTTTATGTCTATAGGATCTTATTAAAGTCCAGGGCCTGCATATTTCAGACTGCTTCTCTTGTTTATGTTGTGTCTTTTCTCCATCTTTTATTTTGAAAGACCTAATAAATGAAGCACCCTAGTTCAAACTGAATCATTTTGCTGATTCTGGTGATGACAGATAATTCAGTAAAAAAATTAAATTTTTAATTAAGCAGAACTTTTGCTGTTAAATAATTTAATTCCTGATTGTTATCCAAGCAATCAAATCATTTTCCAAACTGTGTGGGCTTTTTTTGAAAAATACAATTGTAATGGGCATTTTTTTTCTAATTAAAAAATTTAAAAGTATAGAAATAGTTTTCTGATTAACATAATCATGGTCTTGTCAGAGAAATATTCTGATTGATAGCAGAATTTTCAAGTTATTATTTCTCTCTTTCACTGTAGGAGAGACAAGTCAGAATAATTCTTTGGAGGTGATTCCCATAGAATGTTACATTAGTGAGAGGGATAATGCCTACTAACAGAGTAGCAAATACATTTGCAAAACAAATCATAAAATATATTCCTCTTCCCTTGATTGGTATTTGAGATAATGTTACTTAATTAAAGTTGGGTATAGTTATTTTAATTTACTTGCTCTGAGGATTTGGGCAGTGCAGATTAGAATCTATTAAGGTTTGAAATTTTATGTAGATTTTAATTAAGAGCTCTTGCAACTCAATGTCAGATTCAAGAACCAGCACACTTTTAGTTTTTCTCTCGTCAGTCTGGAGATTTAGAAAAGAGTTGTGTATAATAGGAAAACTGGTATTTAGTAGCAGCATGAAATAACAATAACTGCATGGTAGTTCCTCTGTAGTTAATACATAGAGCTTCCTCTTTCACATATGTACTATCTATGTAGCTATAATGTATGTCCTGATGGAATTATTGAAAATGTGCTTAGTTGCATTTGATGCAAACGAGAAATCTCCTATCGTGATCATCAGCCCTCTGGTCATGAGGACAAGTCCCTGTATACTTTTGATTGTGAACCTTGATAACAATGCCTGCAAGCTGCAAGATCTGTTACTCAATATCACATTTTCTAATTGCAAAATTTCATTTTTACCCCAGGTAATTTATCCCAATATAATTTTAAGGAATGCTGTTCTGAAATATCTATGTATTAGAGCTTATACCAATGCTGTCTCTCCTTCCATGCAATATATCCTCTTGAAGCTGGGAGACGAGATTACAAGCTTTGGGGGTTGTTAACTTGTACATATATTTGTGAGATATCTCTTGTTGCAATGGGAGTAGAAGGAAACTACAGTAGCAGTTAACATGATATGATGACAAGATCTGATATTTCTTTCCTAGCAAAGGTATAAATCTGAAGACGATGAACAATTTTCACTCTAAATCATGAGTCAGTGATCAATAATTAATCAATAATTAGAAAGTATGAGGAAGAAAGAAAAGACAAATCTGCAATTCCTCAAAATAATACTTCCACTTCTGGTGGAAGTCATGCAATTTCAGTAACAAAAATCTGTGCAGCATCAGTCAAACTAATACGAAAAAGAAAAGGCTTTCAGTATTATATGATGGTAAAATGAATTATCAGGTATTTTCTGGATGAGTCACTCCATGGTGTTTCTTAAGAGCATGGCAAATGGTCCCCACGATGACTGCTTTACAGCCATTGGATTAATGTATATAAAGGGGTACTTAAGCAAAGGGTTAAGCTTATTAAAACCTTTAGTCAGCGCTGCCAGAATTATTATTTGTAGAATATAGCTTTGACTTGGTACACAACCAAGACAGGAAAGCAAAGAGCTACAAACCTTCCCAATTTTTCTTTTGGATCACCTTAGCAAGGCTCAGGTTTTTTGTAGTTTAGCCAGTCAGAAATTTTAAAGCCAAAAGCTCATCTTCCTTCTACTAAAAATGCACAAAAGAAATAACAGAAAGTTTAAAAGTACTATCATTTTAGCCATTTAGTATTTTCAATTCTGTATTATGCCCAATCATATTCACATATTTTCATATTATGCAAATTAAAATTCAGGTTTAATTTGCAACTTATTAAAAACCAGGATTTGTATCATTTAGATGCCAAAATAACAGAGTCTGGACTACTCTGTAACAGATGTGAAACTGGTATCCAACACTGAATTTTGGCCATATACACACTACGTCTAATGAAAGCCAGGGGAAGCCTATGACCAAAACAAGATGTAATACACTGAAAAAGGAGAGGGATCAGAAAAAGTGACTACCTACAAAATTCTGCATGACTGCTCCTTGGCAGGCTGTAGTTCCACCTAATGTAATGATCACCTTCACATTTGGCAGGTAGAAAGAGCACACCAGATGATGCTTTTTACAATTTCAGCAATTCGACACAGGCATTCCAGGATCCATTTTTTTTCAAGACTCCTATAATTCTGTCACAACCATGAGACACTAATTGAAATTTGTTCTTTAAAATGCTGCTAATGCAGGTTTCCACACATAGGACAAGTGAGAAATACCTGTTTTGCTCTCCCAGACTGAATAGTAAAAAAATGAACATGCACTTTGGAGTGAAATTAGGCATGCTCCCCCAAAACTTCTGATATCGCTGCAACTGCCATGTTCTCTGTATCCTCAAGCTGTGAAGAGATATAACACTCCCCTTTGACAAGCTCAATATCCTGTTTTCTCTGAGGTATGTATTGTTTTCTGGTAAATCCTGTAATACAGGACATAAGATCTACTACTACTACAGGACTTAAGAAACTGTTTCATGTTCATGATATCTGTACTGAAATATGCTGTTAAGTCTTACGTATTGTCAGAGGAATTTTAGAGGCCCTGAGAGTTCTGCGTGTATCAATGAAAGCATAAGGTCACAATTCACAACATTCCTTAGTTAATATAAGATCTGATTATACTTAGTGAGTGGACCCATGTAAAGAATAAATCTGATTTTCAGAGTTATTAAAATATTTGTAATATCAGAGTAAACTTTTGTTCACATCAATTTTAAAAGACACCATTGTATTTTCAATTAAAGAGTTTGATAGTATTACAAAACAATTAGCTTTTAAATGAAAAATATTTAGATTGAACAAGACAAAAAATGCTAATGAAGAATAAAGTCTTGATGTTTACACTTAATTGAGTTAGGAAGAAATGTCCTTTAGTCACTTTGGATCCCATTCAGAACTTCTTACATCTTCCTACTGTTTGGTTCTCTAAGAGCGTTTTCCTGTAAATCTTTCATAAGTACTTTTCTGTTGTCACAGCATCTCAGTTTCAAGAAGCAGCAGTGGTAAATGCATTTGTTTAAAATCTATAGTTCGCTGTTTCCTTATACTGCTGAGTGCTCTACTAACCCCACTAGTTGGGCACATAGCTGTGCAAAACAGATATGTTTGTACAATGGAAACTTGTTCAAGAAATGGATTTTAGTACATAAGTTAGAAACAAAGTTCATATCAAAAAGCTCATATCCCTTCCCTTCTATAATATTCACTCTTCCCTTCCAAATTTGTTCAAAACTGTGTACTTTGCCATGTGCATAGAAAAAGATGCAACTCACATAACAGTAGAGGAAAATCTTGTACTTCTGTTGTAGCATTCAGCTCGTGTTTGAACTATATTCTTAAAAAAGAAAATAATAAAGAGACTGTCTTGATAATTTATATTTGCATTTGCATGCAGTGTGGTTTGTATGGAAGGCTTATTTTACATCTGTATTTTAGTTTGAAGTTTCAGGAAGTACTGCAGCCTGAAGTAAGTCATGCACTAAAATAGAAGGTTATAATGGGATATCTATCTTCCCTGGTTTGCTTTTAGAGTTCTCTCCTGGCACATTTTACACAAATTAATTTGACAGTAGCAAAAACTAAAAAGGTATTTGGATTACTTCAGCAGTAAACTAGCAACAGAGCCATGTCATTTCAATTTATCACTTGTCTTTAAGTGTGTGAAACATTAGTGCTTCATCACATTCAAATAGATTGCTTATATATAGAAAAAAGCTGCAGACTTCACAGAGAGGAAAAAAAATATCAACTGCCAGCTGAGCTTTCACATTCTCCCTGACTTGCAAATTTTTTTAGTGAATCTCACACTACCTGAAGTAGAACAGCATAGTAACCTTAGTTTTACCCCTGTTACTATGTCTCAAACTATTAGGAGTTTATCCATCAAAAAGAACTCTGGCCCTAACAACACACTGGAATTTTGAAATTATAACCTGAGAGGCAAATCCTGTGAAACCAAACTTAACCTCTACAGTTAGCTTTTATCCTACTAACATAAATCTGTGTTTCTTGGTACACTGAAGACATCTACTATTATCCCAGGGTTATACAGGAAAAGAGAACATGCATTTATTCAATGACGCTTGCATAAACATATTGAAAACAAAAGGAAAAAAAAATTAAAATAGAAGTTTGTATCTTTTCCTGTGATAAGTTCTACAGAGACTGAAAAGTGGATATAGGCTAGACAGATGATCCATTATAAAGTAATTGTTAAAAAAAGCACAAATATTCTTTGTGTAATCTTACCTCCAGGTATCTTATGTTTGTAAGCTCAGAAAGAAAGAAATGCAATTCCTTCTAGTATTTCAAATCTGAAGTTTTTCCTTTTTGTAGTTAAAAGATGTGAGGTCAGAGCAGACATACTATTTTTACAGAATCCAAGATTTAAAGTGAATTATTGATCTATTGAAAATCCAATGTGATTTATTATGCATAAGAACTAGCACACTTTTAATCTAAAAAGCCTCAGTGAATGAATTCTTCCAATTCAATGATAAATATTTATGTAAAATGAACTTAGTAAACAACATCAGTGTAATCTCTGTTTCAAATTATATTCCTTTTTTGATGGGACTTAATAATATGCTGCTACATGTGCTAGTTTTATTATTGATCATTATGGTCTTGTGCTCTTGATAGTGTCTTGCTGCAGAAACCAAGACTAATGAAACAAAAAATACTAATAGTATAACATCTTTGGGTTCAACAAAGTATTGATACAGTGGATAAAAATAAGTTTAAATTATTCTTCAGAGGCTTTTTCCTTGTCAGAACACCTGGGTGCTTTTTCTGAAAAGTAAACTATATAATCTAAGGAGAAATAGTTCTGTTTACCAGAAGTAGATGAATTAGCAGATACCAGTAATACCTGGAAAAGATTCAGTTACCGTGGGAATAAAAACATTAACTTTATTCTTCTTTCTGAATTCCACTTTAAAACCTTTATTTTTAGCTCTCTAGAGAAAGTCCCAATTGGCATTTAAATGCATGTATTTTTAAATGAGATTCATAAGGGACTAAATCTATCAAAGTTTCCTGTGAAAAAAATTAATAGAGAGATGCTTCTTATAGGTTTTGAAGTAGAGAATTAAATTTTATCTTTAAAATGGAATGGTGCTAGCTTTCTGGAGACTAATTTAAACTTTTCATAGAATAAGCATTACATAGCATTAAGACAGGTAGCTTTAGATTTCATGTCTTCTCTGCAACAAAGGGTAACATTTTTTCATTGAATTTGGAATAGGACAAAAGATACATCATCTTTTCATAATATTGAAATTTTGGTAAAAGTGCAAATTAGGCTGCAGTATTAACAGGGCTTTCAGTGACAGCACAGCGATGACATTAAGCAATCTCTTAGAGAATACTGCATTCGTTTTTCTGTTCTATGTAGATATAAAGATACATTCCACTTTTAAAAATAATTATATGCCTCCTTGAGGTCTGGGACATTTGTAATACCTTTATTACCTAAGTCAGTTTAAAAAATTCCAAAACCTTTTGTGAGCTAGAATAGGTTTATCTTGTGTCTGGTTTGTACAGTATGTTAAAGTGTTAGAGGCTTGGGAAAAATCTTGTCTCTGGGAGTTTTGCCAGGGTCAGTGATGTCAGGACTTCACCCCTCAGCAGGATTTTCCTGCTGATGCTGTGCTGCAGAGTTATGGCCACAGACTGTCCCCAGCAAGGGACAGCATACGGCTCTCCCAGCAATGCCTTCCTCCAGCCCCTGCCATGCTCCATCTGTCCAGGGCTGGCAACGTTTGTGGAGAAAGGGATCACATCATTGTCACACAACCATGCACCAGGAGATTCTTATTCCTGTGTTGTATGTAGAGATTTCCTCTGTTATTCTGATGTTGTTTTGTGGCATGTAAATGCTAAATACAAATAGCAGAGCTAATCTTTCAATTTGTATGGAAAGAACCAACCTGTCCTTCAAACCACCATAGTCAGAGGTAGCACTTTGCCAGTGAGGAACATCTCCCAGTACCTGGGGCTAATTCTAAAGCTCATAACTGATCTCATGTTTTAACACTAAGAAAAGGATTGCATACCATAAATGGAATACATTTTTCTCAGTAGTGTATGTGAAAAATGCTTATAGTTTCTGAGCTGTTCGTTATAATTCACAGCCTCTGTGTATCGCAAGCTAAAATTTAAAATAGCCAGCAAATTGCAAATACATTTGCTAGATAGGTACAATTTGAAGCATGAAACAATAAACTGAAAAGTCTCTTGGGTCTCTGGGTAATTCTCCTGAAATACACTTAGTGTGGCATTGCTAATCCAGTTATATAAAGAGGAAAAGTAATTGCTAAAAGTAACAACTTTTATTAGGCTACCTGGATAAAATGCACAGAGAACCTCTTAGGAAAAATGCTTTTCTTTTTTTTTTTTTAAGTTTAAAGATTTTAATTGTCATAAAACAGATCCTTTTTTTTTTTCCAGTTTGATTATGTCTTTTTGTTATTTTTTCACTCCTAATTTGTCCTATCAGTAGACTTTTTTTCACACTTAGTCGCAGACTGGGGTAAGGTTTGCAGAATTGTTTGGTATTAAGTATAAAAATGTCTTTCAGGCCCTGTATAATCTCATCTAGTTTAATATTTTATTTATTTTATTCCTCCTAACTTTTTTTTTTTTTGAATAAACTGTATGAATACTCATCACCACATTTTTTCTTGATCCTCTGAACAATCCTAGATGCATTTGAAAGGATTACTCTCATGGTGGGTGTCCTGAATTGCATTTCATCTGTCATGCAGCAGCCTTTGTTAGTTCTCAGCAGAAGACACTATAGATTTCTGTTTACATGGATAAAATAGAAAAGAGTTTGCTTTTCTATAATACCTTCTCTATTTCAAGGCATTTCAAAGCACTTGAAAGAGCACTCTGACTGAGTTCAATGCTACTGCAGTGTGAGTAGGCAGTTGCAGCAGCACTTCAGGACTGTGTATTTAGTAACAGCACAAAGCCAGACATTTCAGATAGCATAACGAAAGAAGGTGTGTTGAAAGGATGGTGAAAATGAGTGCGAGGGATTTCACTGCAGAAAAACAAGCAAACTGACAAAACCATCAAAAAACTATGCGAGAGGCATAGAGTGTTTTAAAACATTTTCCTCATATATAAAAGATGTAAAAGATTATATGATTGCAAGATGTTTCATGCTGAAGATATTTTCTTGTTTAATAATCTCTGTTTTCTGAACTGAGTTTGTATAAAACTTTCAAGATCACCAAAAAATAAAACTAGCATCATGTTGTGCTTTAAAGTCTTCTCTGCAGAAAAGACAAGCAGAGCACTGCAAATATTGAATTATATTCCTACATTACTGAATGTAGGAATTCCTGTGTGCTCTAGAGACTGTAAACTTTATAAAGATTTGGCATTGCTAATGTGTGTTCTCTGGCTTTTTGTGGAGCTGACACTTGGCAACTCTCAAATTAGCACCTTTCCTCCACATTAATCTTGCAGTAAATATATGAGTATCTATACATGTAATGATTTCACTCTTGGTTGTTTTGACACATTTGTCAAATTCCCAGTGTTTGCTTTCAAGTGCAGGCTAATAGAATGTCTCAAGACAAGCATCTGAAATGTGTATGGGCTATTTTTATAGCAGGGAAGAAAATACTGATAAACTAAAAATGCTTGAGAAGGCCTAACCAAAAGACCAAAATATGCTGTTTCAAAATATTTTGAGCAAAAAGGTTTTATAAATAATGGAAGTATAAAGTAAGATGTTCATTTAAGTCTGTAATTTCAAAATGTCACTTAATGAGAGGCCTAGCTTTCAGCAATATGCTGCAGATATGATTCTTTCAGTTCATGAATCTTCCAAAGAAGATCGTATTTATTAAAGTCAGGTGAGCTTTGAATGTAAGACCCACTCTCAAGACTTGCATTTATGAAAAAAAACCCTAACCCGCATTTTACTTTTCCCCCTTGTGTTTCTGTTTCCTTCTCTTCCCTATTTTTACCTGTCCTTTATTTTCCAGTAACAAAAGAAAATACCTTTGTATGTTTTTTTTACAGTGAACATCATGCATTGCTGAAATGGAAGCACAGACAGTTTTCAGTCTCATATCTTTAAGCACAGAAAGTCTCAACCTCTGTTGTCTAACTGTCTCTCGAGGAACAGTTATTATTCTTGCTAATGGAAGTATCAGTTCTCAGACATTGAGATTAGAAAATCACTATGGGCTTTTAGAATTTTGGGGGGCCTGTGGGCTAACCTTCAAATACTGCCTATAGTTCTCAGTTTATTCCACTAAATTCTGTCTGAATAATCAATTTTGTCTTTACATCATGACTTCACACTACAGATATTTATTCTACTTTTTAATTTCCTCTTTATTGTATCATTTACATTTGATTCCCTGAGTGTGAGTCAGTCCATGAGATGTTATGAAGAGAGGGTGTATGTCATACATCTGCTAAGTCTTCAAACACCTTGGGCACTCTGTAGGAATTAAGAAAATAAGTTTTCTTAAATGATGAAACACGACATTAATATAGAAAATGTCAGTCACTTGTTATATTTTCTCAGATAAATATTATTTGCTGTGGCAGAGTTCAGTGCTTAATAATACATTGTTCTTGTCAGTACTGTTTAAAGTGCACATGATTCATACTGAACCTTTATCTTAGCTGATAGTGAAAGTAGGCACTTAGCATTTTCCGAAACCAAATCTCAGTTCAGAAGTTTAATACACTTCCATATTTTCTGCAGTAGAAAAGAATATTCTGCCTTCTCTAGGGATTTATTTTATCTCAGTAGTATAGAAGAGGTTTATGGTGCCAGTGCTGCGGTTTTACAAGATCTACTGAAACATTATTTAACAATGCACAGTATGATAATGCAGGATTTCCATATATTGGAAAATGTTTTCTATTGAAATTTAGTTTAGAATTAAAAAGAATGCTTCCTAGCAGAATGAAAATGAGAGCCAATGTTGCTTATTAAAAAAATTAAGAAGCTTTGCAAAAAAATCTGTTATTAGAAGATAAGTAGTCGCAACATTTTAGAAAAATATAAAATGCTGTATTTCCAGCTTTTTGGTTTTTGTTTGTCTTCTAAGACTTTAAAAAGAAATATAAAAGTGTTTTAAGTTTTATTGCAGTATTGGTAATTTATTTATCTCTAAATATAAGAGTGAGAATGTTCTGATAGAAAAGCCATTTTATCTAGGACTGTGTGAATACTTGGAGATGTTTTTCAGATTTGTCCAAACTCAATTAGGTTTGCAAATGTTTACAGATAACCAGTTTTTCCCAGATTTGCTTTGACCTTTCAGTAATATGAGGTTACAATGGAGCAGTATACATTTTAATCATCTTCTCCATTCTATTTAGCAAACTTCTAAACATTCCTATCCTTACACAAATAATGGATGTGAGGGAATGGCTTAAAGTTGCATCAGGTGAATGTTGTACTTGGTATTAGGAAATTACTCATCATTAAGAGGGTGGTCAGTCACTGGAACCTGCAACCAAGAAAAAGGGGCCATGGCCACAAGCCTTTAGATGTTCAGCCATTTGGACAATACTCATGGCTTATATGGTTTAACTTTGAGGTGGCCCTGTCTGGAGTCAGGAAAGTTGTCCTTGTGGGTACCTTCCAAATGCAAATGTTCTATGGTTCTATTGTTAATTTTGTCATAGAATGAAATTTTGTACATTGATCTAATCTGGCTGCTGTATAAAAATTATAAATGTAAGGGAGGTCTTATATCTTAGATCGTGAGTTTTAAAGGTTTTTGAATACTTAAAGTTATATATTGATGTTAAAAAATATCAAATCTTTTAGTAAGGTAAGCTTGCAGCAACATTTGCTGTCAAGAACTGCTGCAACTTAAAATGTGTCCAGATTCAAATACAGGTATATATCTTGATATTTTCTAGGGAATTGGAGATTGTTTGCAGACAAAGCATAATAATTATATCTTGGTTTATATTTTATAATTTATGGGTGCCACATGCTTCTGCTTTGGCTACATTGTGTGGCTTTGCCTGCCACACTAAGTTCAACTAATCAGCTACAATCATTTTTTTACGGATGACACCTCTAGAAGGTGATTCATCTGTTTGAAAAATAGGGTTTTAGATGGCTGGATGAATAATCCTCCAAAAGTGCCTAAAAGGATCCAGGACACTCAGTGACTAATATAGGTTAGGCAGGTCCCATCAGATGAGAGGAATTCCACCTCTATGGCACTGTCAGCCTTTCCACTGACAAGCTGTTCATACATGCAGGAAGTTTTCCAGCATTACTTGTACTGGTGCTAAGTAGGGAAGATCTATCCCTGTTAAGTGCTGCAAAGGTAGACATTTATGGACACATACAATTGCAAAATTGCTATTGTTATTGTTGCATTTCAAGTAAACTCAATATAATTTACTGACAGAAGTTAATTCTAGATTCTTTTCTTTTCTAGATTAGCACTTTCCTAATTATTCTCAGAAAGTATTTTTATCTGTTTTTCAGAGGAAATGTGATGCACTTTTGCGGTTAGATTCACCTTTTTTTTTTTTTTTTTTTTTTTTTTTTACTTTTTTTTTTTTTTTTTTGTACTAGACCTATTTTCTTAGATTATTCAGGGCTCTAAACTTGCAAAACTTAGCTGAACTAATTCAGGTACTATTGTTTGCAGTCTAAGTCATGGTTAACCTTTTCTGTAATACCAAATGTCAAAGGTCAGGAAAAAATATCTTATCCTGAGTCTGGTTAAAACACCAATATTATAAAAATA
Source organism: Leptocoma aspasia (assembly GCA_013399835.1). Taxonomy (NCBI): domain Eukaryota; kingdom Metazoa; phylum Chordata; class Aves; order Passeriformes; family Nectariniidae; genus Leptocoma; species Leptocoma aspasia. The sequence goes on from VXAX01000259.1 coordinate 328,991, forward strand.
ATAACAAAAGCCTACATCATCTGGAATTAATAGCCTTGATGGCCACTTGTCTGTATTTTTCTCTTTGTCAAGTCAGAGCTCCTCAGCTTTCAGTGCAAAACTTTCTGTAGCATCTCTGCTCTTGCTGCACGTCTCTGAGCTGTAGCTACTTCTGCTTTTCACAGTTGTGCAACTCCATTGTTTGATTTTGTTTCTCCCCCTGTACTGCTATGCCTTTATTTCTGCCTTGGGAGCTCTTGTTTCTCTGAAAAAATCTTTGCCTTGTCTGTTCAGATGCCTCATCAAAGCATGTTACTTTGTGCTCAGCCTTGCAAAAATGGTATCCATTTTTTTTTTAAATTAGGGAACAATAAAATACAAAACAAAGAAATAAGTTGATGCCTTCTTTTATAAGTTCTACACATCTTCTATGCATTATAAAACTTATAATAACTGATATTAGGCATCAATTCTAATACTGATGTGTAGTTTGGATCACAAAATTTTAATTCATGGCTTCTGCCAAGTTTTATAAGCAGTGACCACACTTGAATTCTTTATAATCAATAAACCACAAAGCAGTTTGAGAGTTGATTTTAATCATGACTCTTCAGGCTTTTAGCTGTGCTGTGACCTGAAGCTGTAGCTGGAATTTGAGTTACACATGCCTTGAAAAAGTAGGTTGGAAGGTGCCCAGATCTCCCTGCTGAGACACAGACTCAAAATTAACTTCCATTCCCCTAGTTCTTCTTTGTTATTTGACATGGGATTGATATTAATGTTGGGATACAGAAGCAGCTACTTCTTAACTAACTAGGATTCATTAGTAACAATTTGTCAGCTTTTACTGTTTGTGCTACAGCAGCCAAAATGCTTGGGATTTCTCAGTAATTTTTAAGTGTTCTTTGTTTCTATACTGTACAGAGATGCTTTTTTCAGCCTCTGCTTGTCAGTTGTAGCTGACAGATTCCCCTTTTCTCTTTGAAGGGCAGACCTTTTAAAAGATCACATGTCCTTTGATCTTGGGTTTGCTAATTTTCCATATTCTCAGCAGTCAATTGAGAGACTCCTCCTTGATTAGAGTCTTAGCTGCTATTTTGAAGGAAAGTTCTAATCTGGGACATGGTTTATTTTTGCTGAATAATTATTGTTTATAAAGGAATTATTACCAAAGTGTATAAATTATATACAAACAAGCAATTACAGATGACTTTATAACTAATGAAGGATTGTAAATGTAAATACAATGGCAACCAGTGTTTGTACAAGGTAGAGATCCTTTGTTCTCCACACAAATTTCACTGAAGTTCCCAGCAGCAGAAGCCAGAGAAGCATCCCACAAAAACCCCCTTGGCTCCTTTAGCAGCATACCCCACTGGGGTATGCTGCCATCTAATAAAACAGTTTGTCTGTGATTTCTTAGACAGCTTTCAAGTCATGTTTTCAAGAAAATCTGAAATAGTTTTAGTGTGATGCTTTGCAAACATCTTACACTCTGTCTTTATCCACCCACTTTTAATTCTGTTAGATGTCATTGCTGTACTACATGCTGTGAAAATATAAAGAAAATCATAGTCCCCTTCAAGAAACTTCCAGTTTAACCAATCATAAAAGAAGTAAACTTGTGTATATAAGGATAAATTTATCCAAATCTCCTTAAATAACTATCCATAATTCCAGAAAACTTAACATCATTGATACATTCTTCTGGCCAGGGTCCAAATACTCTGATTACTTTGGCCACCCTTATTCTTTAGAAATTAGTCCATTCATATGTATTACACATTATAAATATACTAGTTTGTGGTCATCTATTCTTGGGCTTCTATTCCCCACAGTGATCTTTTTTTCAAGTATTTCTGTGACAGTGTATTTCCAGTTGAGAAACCTTTTATTCTGATTACAGTTCCTTGAAAATTGCTTAAAGATGCTGACCTCCCTGTTTGGAAGGAGGAATACTGTGACAGTCCCATTAGTTCTCATGAGAAAAATGAACAACATATTAGCAACAACTATTTAACATTAAATGGGACTTTAATATTTTCTATAATGCATTTTGAAAAGTTTATATTGGGGGAGAAGGGCAGATGGGGGATTGGATGGATATATAGTAGTAGCTTTTTTTATAAACAGCCAATCTCAAAAGAACAAAAAAAAATCTTCTGCAAGATCATCTTGAAAAAGCAAGAAGTGTATACTGAGTAGAATGCTTTAAAAATAATGAAAAGGGGATTTGTATTCAGGAGGAAAATTTTACAGCCCTTTCTGGTGTAGGACTAAGAGCATTTTTTCACACTTTCCCTTAGTGGTTTCTGAAGTGTAGCTGGGAATAAAGGCATATGGGTTGGAAGACTACATGTGTGTAGAATAGCCATCTGTTACAGTATCCCTTGGGGATAATACATCAAAGGAGATTTCAAAATGGAAATGCTATATGACCATTGCAGTGATGTCTTAGTTCACAGAAAGACTTAAATCATGACATGAGAAAGTGTGAATTGCTTCTACTCTTCTTTTAGGTGTTAGTCTTGTAGCCCAGTGTTCACAGATTAAATGTCAACAGTGTAAGCTATCATCCTGCTTATCAAAATACCAAAATTTCCAAAATGTGTGTATCCCTGAACCCCAAGCAGTCTCCTTTGTCAGATCCCTAATGCTCTCTGCTCAGCTCCAAAGCCATTTCTCTTACAGTGTCCTACTGTGTCTTTGATATGAAAACCTTACCACCCTGGAAACTGAGCTACAGTCAAATTAATTTAATAAAATAAATAATGTAAATAGTACAGAACTGATTGCATTAGCCAGTTTCATATTTAATTCATAAAACTTTCCATGTTTTAATTTACTTGCTGCTGCTACTGCAAAATTTACATTCCTCTTCACTACAGGTTTGCTGAAGAAAAAACATTTTCAGTGATAGAATACAAAATAGTAGGAAAAGAGAAAGGATTAAATGTGGAAGTGAGTTAAATTGTATCACTGTGTGGAAAACAGATGAAGTACTGCTGTTTGTTAGCAAAACTTAGTTCTCTAGCAAGGGTTTTGTAGTTTTATGATAGTTTTTGTGATAAAATGAAGATTGGCCTTGTCTATATTTTTATTAGTAGTATTGTTGCTATTGTTCTTCTGATGATATCACCACAGATGTAGTAAACCCTTCACAGACAGACAGGGCAAGGCCATAGTTTGGCCCAGGCTTGTGACAGGTGCCCCTCCATTCTAGTGGCGTGCAGTGCACCTATAGGCCAGGACACAGAGGTGCAAACTTCATCAGCTCGGAGGGAACACTACAATTGAGCCTGGGCAAGGCTGGGCAAGGCTGGGCAGGGCTGACTTTCTGTTCAGAATTTTTTGCAACTCATTGCACTGCATGTTTTTCTGAACTTAGGTTTTTGGATCGTATTGATAAGAAGCCCTTTGAGATCTCTTTTTCTGTTTGTTTTAAAGGATTTGCAGTGACTTAGAGCAATATGTTTGCTAGTTTCCATCTGCGACTAAAATTATGTTTAAGTCAAGAGACATACATAGATCTTATGCTGGTCTTTATACTTCTGGGTTTTCTAGCTCCTTCAATGCACGTTCTGGCCCAGAGCATTCTCTCCATGACAGCCCAGCCAGGTGCTGCCTTTGTCAGCTTCCAGTTCTCTTGCCCTTTAGAAGCAGCTGCCCTCTCTGTTCCCTCATGGAGTTTTTTTACCTTTCTTAAAGAAGCAGTTTTACTTCTACCTGCCTTAAAAAGTAACATGCAACTTACAGAAATATAAAAATGGTAGAAGGATTACCAGAGAAAGTTTCAGTTTGAGTCAGCCCTCCTGATTTAGATTTTACAATTTCTGGCTGCAGAATGCAGTTAAGACATCTTAAGCTCAATGTCCTGCTCAGGCCAGGAATTTTAATTTGCAGGACAAGTACATTGATTTTCAATTATAAATTTCTTCCCTTATCCGCCTCAGCCACAGCTGCCTTCCCTTAAGCACTGCACAGAACCTCAGCTACAAGGATGCATAATGAAATGGCTCACAGAGTTCTGCTTTTGTTTTGAAAAGCATAACACAAAATTGTTAATGAACAAATATGCAGTGCAATCTATTCTCTTCAGTTGAGCTCTGCTAGTTTAGCAGAAATTTTGCATCTTTCCTTTTGTGTATGTGGGTGTGTGTTTTGTTTGGTTTTCTGTACATCTAGGTGAACACATCTTCATGTTGTCTTTGTTGTCCACAGCAGCAGGAGCAGAGAGGCTAACCAGGCAGACAATGGGGGGAAGTAAAGGGAGGAAAGCAAGAGTGGAGAAAAGAACTGCACTCTGTGAGCTGAGTGCACTTAGACTGATCTTTTCTTTTACTGCATGCCTTTGCTTTTGTCTCCTACCCAGCTACCTTCCTTATGTTAAAAAATCTGAATATGAGAGAGGCAAGAATCGTATCTTGTTTAGGAATAGCCTGGCAGTCTTCCCTCTCTACCCTTGGGGGCTCCCTGGATCCTTTCATCATTGTTGTTCTGTGGCCTGTGAACCTGAACCAAGATTTCCCAGTTGGTGAGATAGCATGATGTTTCTTACCATCTGGCAAGTCAGTATTTTCATACAAAAAAGTTTTGGATTAGTAGTGCAAAGGAGCTAATTATGTTCAGTGAGTGTTTCACAGCATGCATTTATGTCCAAATAAACATGAGATTAATTGTGGAAATGTTTTCTCCAGCAAGTCCCTGCTCAACTGATCCAAAGATAAAACAATGTGCATAAAGAAATAGTGGTTTGAAAAGCAATGAAAATGTTATTTAACACCTACAGCATAACTTATTTCTCTATATGTCCTGAATTGCAATTCTTTTGCGGTTATAGATGGGCAAGTATTCATAATACCTTGGGTATAGTTCATTTACAGAGAATTCCAGAGCAAGTCCTTCAGCATAGTCCTGTGGCAGTAGGGTTTTACTTTTTACTGTGAGGTTTCATAGTGAGTTTCCAAGGTGAAAGAGTTCATTTGCTATTTTCGTAAGACCCTTTACAAATGCTTGTTTGCTCTCTAAATTTTTTTTTCAAACTGAACTACACAAGGATAATGTGTATTTTTAGGTAGGTAAATATGCAGGTAAAATTGAATACTACAAAATAGAATTTTTCATGAGTCAAAGCTTATTAATTCTTTGAGATGAAGTTATTTTTCCTGTTACCATTTATGGTATTTTATTTCTGGTAAGTTAATTTTTTTTTTCTTCTCAATTAATATGTTCTCTTTTAAAAAATTGAAATGTAGGTATATATTTCTGCTTCAAATTTGTGATATCAAAGAATTACTGAGGAAATTATCATTTGTGGTCGTCTACTCTATATTTCTTTCACAAATGTTGTGCTTCTTACTTAGCATCACATATGTACTTCTGTGGAGAAAGCCTCATGAATGCTGCATAGAGGAAAATTACTGGCTTCTGTGTGTCATGCACAATTCCATTTTTAAAACAGACAAGAACAAGATTTACAGTTTTGCAAGTGTAGACTTGTCATTGACTGCCACCCTGAGACCCTTTCCTGGGGATTTTAATGATTTTCTCTTTCATAGTAAACTTTAATGTACATGTCTTATGTACATTAAAGACTTGTCTTTAAGTTCAGACTGTGCAGGAAAGTTCAGACTATGCAGGAAAGATTCCTGATGATTATGAAGGAAATACTTGTAAGGCAGATGAATATACAGGGTTTTCCTATTTTTACTGATATTTGCATGTGCTACATCTGAAATATGTATGAGAGTAATCTTTTATTTATTCTAAATTATCAAAGTGCAAAAGAAGCTGAAATGTTCTGTACATTTGGTATTTAATTATAAATAAATCTTTGCTATTTATGTAAGGTAAGCCTGATAACTTGGTGTTAAACCTTATTATTGTCAATTTTTTTTTGTCAAATGTTTCTTGTCAAATGTTCTTGTCAAATTGTTTCCACCGTCAGAGCCCTTGCATGTGCTGTTATTGCTCCTCTGTTTTCAATGACTGTGGGAAAAGCTAATGCACCCCATGTTTGTTTTTAGTATGGTGAGAAATTTTGTAAACAAGTAGCAAACAATATTATTTTAAATAATTAAGATTGTTGAAATATATAGATAACAGCTGTGGCCTACTGATGTTTAAGACAAGCCTACTCTCCTTCTTTTGACATCTAAGCAATAGTCACATAGTGATTCCACATGGAATGAGGTAGGAGAGTCCTTAGGGTTGGGCTCTGGATGGAGGGAGAAGACAGGGCTAGCAGGAGTCTGATCATGACTGCCTGAGACCCTGTCCAATTCAGCATAAGCTGAAGTAGCTGAACAGCTACCTCAATGTACAATATTAATTCTAAATGAGCTTTCAGTGTATAGTAGCAAAGTAAATATGTGATTACTGCAGGAAGATCTACAGCAGAATGGAGAGCTCTGAGAACATAACTATATTTTTATAGTCTGACCTTGGTACGGTAGTTCAGGATCTCTTGATCTAATACTCTGTGGTAGACTGTACCTGTTCACACACACTGTACTCTGTGAACAGTTCAGTGGCAAGATATTCCACACAAATAGCAGATATTAATTTGGAAGTTTGTATTCAGAAAGATGACACTGGAATTTGCAATAAATATGAATAAAGTCTAATGGAAGGAAGTACTACTTCTACTTAAAATTACAGCAAAACGGAAAGAGAATCTTAAAGTCTTCCTGATTTCTACAGCCAGCTGTTAGAAGGATACATTTTCTCCAGGCATGGGATCTACCTGTAGTTTTCACAGGACAATACCAGAGACAAAAGATGGCAGCAACAATGTGCTGAAGCTGGGGAAGATGTCTTTTGGTAGCACATTCCCTGCCAGGCTCCAGTGCCCTAAACCCCCTCCTGTCACACAGTTTGGCACAATCGGGACATATTGCTGTGCCTGGCGATGTGCAGATGTGTCTGTGGTGGGCCCATATATGGAAGGCATCTTCTTCTGTGAGTCTGATGACTTGTGAGGCCTGAGCAGGACAAAAACGTGACAGAAGAAATCATAAGCAAATGTGACCCACCTTACCGTGCTAATATGTAGGATGTAAAAAGTCTTAGCACTCAGTTTCTCAGACTGCCAAACCACAATGCTGTCTTAAATGGAAGTTTTTGTACTCTGTGGAACAGAATAGTCAAAATTAGTGAACCCAGAACATCTACGAGTTTCTGTTGCTATGCTAAGAAGTATGAAAAGGCAAAAGATTCATGAATCAATTATAATTTATGTTTCTAGGTGTGTACAGGTATATATGACTGTTGGAAAACCTGCCATTGTAAGATAAAATAGGTTATCTCTTTTTTCTTTTTTTCTTTATTCTAAAAATACTTTTTTGCTGCGGGAATGTCTTGTATTCACTGTTGCAAAAAAGAAGTCAATGCTATATATTCTTTAGTACAGGAGGACTTATGTATCAAATTAGCTTGGAGATATATTTTAAGAAATCACAAAAGTAGAATCTCTAGCACAGACTTCACAGTTAAAAATGGCTGAGGAAAAGATGAAATACAATGTGGTGATAGTATAATACTTGGTCTCAAAAGTCCAATCAGAAATTTTATTGTTTAAAAATCTCTGCAGCCAACTGAAGTTGGTGCTGCTTCTCATTTATCTCATATTTACCTCTACCTGAATTAAGAATTTCTGTTGAAAGATGCAAAAGTATCCAGATTTTTTAGAATATTGCATCTTTTTAAAAAAGGAAGAAAATATTTGACATGGAAGTGAAAAACTAGGTCTTTGAGTTTGCTAGCTTTGTTTGTGTGTTTCCAGAGGGGCATATGGTTAACCAGGGAGATTGTGGTGTTGCCATGCCTGGATATATTAGAAAATCATTTGGACATGGTCCTTTGCAGCTGGGTCTAGGTGGCCCTGCTTCAGCAGGGGGATTGGACCTCTAGATGACTTCCAGAGGTCCCTTCCAACCTCAGCCATTCTCTGATTCTATGGTCCTCAAAGGAAAAATCTTTGGACCATTACTGACAAGAGATGCAGTATTTAGCATAGCAACTTCAGAGTATCCTGCATCAATAGCAACCCTGAATACTGCAAGAATGTTGCTGCTTCATTATAAGCCCATTATTGTTTCCGCTTCAAAGATAGGCCAAGATTTGAAACAGAGGTTATTGTCAGCTATTTTGCTATGGTGAACTTTTCTAGTTATGTCCAGCAAGGCCTCATTTTCACCATAGCCCTCATTAGCATAAGACAGTAATTATTTCATATTGCAAGTATAATGTGATTTTTAAAGCGGAACAAGACTTTCTCCAGACTGAACAGTTCCAGATCTCTCACCCTTTCCTCTTAGAAGAGATTCTTCAATCTCTCAGTTATCCTCATAGCATTCCCTTGGACTCCAGTATGTCCATGTGTCTTGTACTGAGGAGGAGCCCAGCACTGCAGGTGTGTCTCCAGGTGCTGAGTACAGGGAAAGGATCACCTCCTGTGACATGCTGGCAGTGCTTTGTCCAATGCAGCCCAGGGTAGCAACGAATGAAGTTAATGAACTGAACCCAGTATGATGTAATGAAGTAAACACAATAAAAACTGAAAGAACTACTAAGCTAAAAAGAGTACTGAGAAATTATCTGAAGGATATTATCAGAAATACTAACTTTCTGTGCTAGAAATGCAAAATTCATGCTTGTGTAGTTCAATTTTGCCTTTCTCAAGTTTAGGAAATTTTAGCTGTGAGTCCAAATTGATTTGGAGTGCAAAGTCTTTATTGGCAGATAGCCTAATCAACTTGTTTTGGTTTTATATGATGGCATGCCTGCACTTTGTTATCAATGAATTCCTGAAAATAAATATGATCATATCACGAAAGAAGGCGAGTGAATCACTCAGTCCTGTTAAATTCTAGTCTTGTGAGCACTCCCAGTAGCATACACTGTCCACGCTGCTGTAATTCAGCTGTCACCTAGAGCAGAGCCTCAAAAAATATTTCTTCACATTTTTGGGGGGTAAATCCTGTACAGTGCTATGAATCTGTCATTTAAAGTAAAGAAAATTTTGGCACAAATGTTTAAAATAGGCAAAGGAAAAAGGAATTATTTTTTGGTTTAGATTGAAAATTTATCAGAGGAGTAAACTGGGTAAAAATCTTAGTTTGATTCTCTGCTTTTGTCATGCCATTGGCTGGGTCCATAAACATTATAGTGTTTAGAAAAACACTTAAAATAAATAATGAAAAAGGAGGCAAAATATAGAATGTGAAAGCCTTTGGTTCTTTAAACAGAATTTATTATGTTCAAAGTTACAACTTGATAAAAGGCAACTTGAATTAAAATATTAATCCATCCATGCCATTTAGTTCTTTGAAATATTCATAGGTTTTTTTTAGTGGTCATGGTTTGTGTTGGGGGGGCAGTAAAGTGGGGGAGGCTTTGATGAAAAAAAGCTTTCATCGAAACCAACACAGTCAAACTGACAGGAATGTGAATGAATTTAGAAAATTGGTCCAGTTGGGAGTTGTTATTGTAGAAAATCCTCTTTAAACTTCATAGTCCATATTCATAAAACACTTAGAACATCATCAGTATCTTCCTGCAAGATCCATTTCTTTCTCTCTGTTTCTACTGCAGACTTCCAGCTTGGTCTTATTTACTCCCCCATTTGTTCTCATTTCCAAGTACTATCAGTACTATTCAGCTGCCAGAAAAATATGTCTCATATTTTCCTTGTGTATTTAATTCTTGTTTTGCCTGCTCTTTCCGCTCATCCAGCTTTCTTTTTTTTTTTCTTTTCTATTTCTCACTGTATGATCTTCCAGGCAGAAATCCTGTATTTTTAATTTTTCGCATTTATGAAGCACTACATTGACTATTCTCAGGTGAAAAAGGGACAGCTGACAGTCTGATTTTATTTGATTTTTGTGACACTGCAAGTTCATGAAGGGTGGACAGGAGAATGAAATATGCAACCATACTGCCTTGCAATTACATGGTTTGACTATATCTTCTTTTACAACAACTCTAATTTTTTGTGTCTGCCTATAAAATATAGCTTGCATCCTATTTTGGGGTCCTTTGTTTTTACTATATGCATACATTTTAAAAATGGAAATTCATAGATAGAAAAAAGAAATGTGAGCAAAAGATATCTGAGGAAGATAACTGGGACAGAAGGGTGCTGAGTACCCTGAGCTGGCCACCTGAAAAGTAGGGCACAGGCAGGAAGTCAAAATAGGTGAATAGAGGAGGGAAAGATAAGTAATGGAGGGTGACATAAGGTTAATTGTACAGATGAATTATTCTGGTGGCCAAAGAGAAACAGTCAGTGGTTGTAGTGACTGGAAACACAAATGGAGTGCCTCCAGATTCTGCTTGCCCTTTTATACTATATCCTAATTATTGTATTCCCTCACTGAATCATTCATACTCTTTTCTAATAAGCAAAGGTAATACAAGAGGCAAAGGAAAGATCTGTAAGATATGTTATGAAAGAGAATGCACTGAGCAGCCCTTGTCCTCCTAAAATAGAAAGCTTGATTCTTTTAAGCAACAAATGTGTTGAAAATGGTCTATTTAGAGGCATTTGTGAAATTCACCCTAAATGTATGGCTTTATCTTTGTGTGACTACTGCTAAATGAAGAGCAAAGCTTTTTCTATCTCATGTTTTTGGTGGGGGGCAGGGTGTGACAAATACATAGCAGTCTACATAAAATGCAATGATCTTTTATTGTCATCCAAAATAACTGTAAGGAAGCCCAATGATAAAAAATAAAAACAATAATTAAAAAAAAAAGTTACAAATACTGTTCCTGTAGACGTACTAAAAAAAACAAAAAACCTTTAGATAAGTGTCAATTTAGGTCAAGGTGATAAAAGTATCAGGCTTATCTTTTGTAAAGCTTGTTGGGTTGAGCTTTGTTCCTTGTGTGTAAAAATAAAGCCAAATTTTTCTCTCAGTGGTTTCACTTTTTGAACTTAAAAGGAAATTTTTTCCAGAATATTTTCCACAATAATTAGATAGTACAGACATTTTCACTAACATTTTAGCTGGAGTTCTTTAAGTGGCCTTTTCCAGTTGTGGAAACAGCCCTCAATTTATCTTGCTAAATTCCAGAGAATATGGGGCTTTTTGTCTGGGCATTTTATAAAACAACCTCAATTGGAAAGAAAAATAATTGATAATGTTTTTAATAACTTGTTGTAAACACTCATATGGCATTGTATTCTTTACCATTACCTTTCAAACAATGTGGTATGTTCATAGTATTGTTTTGGAAAAGGAAAACTTATTTGAAACTGATTTGCTGTGACATCATACAAATTTTGTCTGACTACCACTTAAATTTTAGGAAATCCAACCCTATAATTCACCAGAAAACTGTCTTTTAGAAGGAATTCACAAGAAATATCCTTATATTGAATTTTAGTTGGTTGTGATCAAAATTGAAAGGAAACAGAATATTCTAATTGTTGACACGCTTATATAATCATAGATTCTGGACTTCATGTTTGTCCTATAAATGCTTTTGTTTCATAATTATATAAGGGAATTAACTTCTGGGTGTTCTTTCCTAGCAATGTATGCAAACGTGACAGGCTGTAAAAGTGTGTGTATGTAGAGTTCAAGATGAGCTATTTCAAAACAACCAGGACTTCACTTCACTGGTGATTTTTATGAGAAACAAAGACAACTGCAAATGTATTCACCACTGATATCCTGAAAGACTTCAGAGTTTGAGATTTTTATACAAGGTGATAATGTCATTGTTGTAGCCTTTTCCCATTGTTTGAAAACAGATGGTATAAAGTCCTGAAAAACTCTGGCAGTCACAGTTAATGATGGAGCCATGGACTACTTTCCTGTACACAGGGTCAAGGAGTACACGTTGCCTGTACCTTGGCACTCTGTAAAGGTGAGATTAAGATTCTTTCTCCCATGTCTTCTATAGAGAAAACCCAAAGCATGCACAAAACCCAGGATTTGTGCTGCTCCTCGAGAATAAATTTCACGATCTGAACAATTGGGGTACCAAATCAGGCCACAGCTTTTCTGTGCAGGTAGTCATGTGAATTGTAATCCAATGCTTACTAAAAATACAGCAGCAAATAGGAAACTACACACATTGCAGTTATACACAAGTAGACAAGACAAACAAGGTCAAGTGTTGCAGTAAACAGTGAAAATTCTGCTTTAAAATTTCTGTGCATTTCAGGAGAGTTGAAAAGACAAAAAGCTGTTTCTTACAATTTGCTACCTCTTATTTTAATTTATTAATAAATTACCCTCTACCACATTTCTCACAAAAAAATATTTTGCAATTTAACCCTGTAGATCTAAGTTCCAGGTTTTTCTGGGACACTCTCAATTAGTGATAAAAGCCATGCAAATATTTGCAAGTTGACAATTGGTGTTTATAGAGCCTTATTGCACTTGAAGAGAGTCCAGGAAGAATTTCTAGTATTTTCCTCTGTCTTATGAAAAGACCATAATTCAAATATCTGAAATGAGCAATTTTAGTTACTATGTCATGCTGTGAAGCTCATTTTTCCCTGTTCCTAGTTGTTAACAGGATATAAAGATGTTCCCTGTTCAAGAAAAGAAAAATATTGTTTGAATGGAAATGTGAAAGGGAAGCATATAGATAGACCATAAAGATCATAATAATTTAAAATAATTTAGGGATTGGAAGAAAAAAACCTGCAAAATTAATTCTCTTTTTATTATGCTATTTTTTTTCCTAGACCACACTTCCTAGGTATTTATACAATGTGAAACAATAGAAGCAAAAGGGCTACATGCATTATTGTCAAATGTAATATATATCATGAACACACCTGAAATCTGCCAAAGACCTGTCTTTGGGAAGATATTTCAGACAGAAAGAACTCTTCAGCATCACCCCTGACCCTGAGTATGCCTGAAGGCCATTTTCTGCCTGTACAGGAAAGTCAGTGTTGGGCCTTTTAACTTTGCTTTGCAGAATGATTTGTTCATAGTCTGTGGTACTTCAGGAGTCCCTCTGGTGTCAGGTAATCTTCTCGTGCAGATGTGTCGAGTGTGTGAACCTGGTTTAGCCTCGTTCAGGGCAACTGAAAGTATAGCCATGGTAGAACAGAGAGGGAAATAAATTCTCTTTAGTATAGGGCTGAGGTAGGTTACATCTGCCTTTATGCTGGGAGTAAGGAGGCCTTAAAGAGTTTGCTTTTGTTTGATCTGCTCCAAGACAGGATGGCTGCAAGCTCTCTTTTATTCAAGGCTTTTCAATTCTACTTAAGCTGGCTCTTGTTCTTAGTTTCTTTGTATTTTATCAATATGTCTCAAAATAAACATTTTTTTCAGAATGGAAAATTATTTACAAGTTTATCTGACAAATTTTGCATTTTTCTTTTTCTGTAATTTTATGTGGAAAAATCTTCCACCCTGGTCTATGGGCTCAAAGCTGTATTTTTAAGACAGGAAATGCACTGTGAATTTTCTAGCATTTGTTTACATAATATGGAACAAGAATGTGATAATAATCTTAATATTTTCCTATGGCCGAAGCACTGTCTGCAAGTAAAAGGCTATTATTTGTGCAATCTTTATGAAAAAGGAGCAGCAAAACCCAGTCTGTTGTCTATCAAAGCACAGCAAAGTGCTAGCACTGTTCAAGAAGTGAATGATCATTAATTCCCCTGAAAGAAATTATCCCCATTCAACTTGCTCTGGATTGGTAACTCCTTGTGAGTGACAGAATCCCAAAAAAATTAAAGCTTCCTTATTTCAGTGGCTAAAAGACTAAATATTTTGAGATAGTTCATGTGCACAAGATGTATCCTTTCGCTGGCGAAAGAAGGAAGAATATATCAGGAAACTGTACAAAAGTATAGTAGCTACAAGTACTACTTGAGGAAATTATACTGAGGCAGGCTTAAGGAAACCCAAAACTATTTAACTAACAATCCTTTAATTTATTAAGAGACAGTGCAATTATTTACTTCAAGACAAATAATTTACCTTTGGTATAACACTATATGATTTGATTTCTTCTGAACACTGAAAAAGTGAAGGTTAAGGAAGAGTTAAATCTGAAATGTTGGAAAGCATTGCAAGATAACTAATGGCCATGCCTGTGTAATGTTGTAGATGCTCACTTGCCAGAAGCATGGAACTGCATTTGTTTGCTGATTCTGTCACATCATATATGTACAGTTTCAATGAGAAATTTTGAGCAAATTGTGGTTCCATAGTCCATTCTTTCTGACAGCCACAGTGAGCTGAGTGAACTTTGGATCAGGTTTTTGTTATAAGTGAATGTTTATGACTTGGTGTCATTGTACTTTAAAAGCTTTAAATGGTTATGAGAAGTCAGAAGATGTGGCATCCCATTGCACCCTCCAGTGCCTCCATGTGCTGCTTTTCTGTCACAATATCATACCAAGTTAAATGTCTGGAACTGATTGAGTTTCACTTTGTTCTGCACAACCTAGGAAATTCTTTTACTACTAGACAGAAGTGTCTGTTCTTTGCATTCCCCATCCTACAGAGGTTTCCATCAATTCTTGCCTTTTTTATTAATCATAGAAAGAATTTAAATATGTAATTACGTGTAATTTCAAAATAAATATTTTCAGTGTTTTCCTGAGTATAGCTTTGTCGTTTCTTCATCTTTTAAAATCTCACAGGCATCCAGTAATTTTGAACGTGCATTCGATAAATGCAGAGGGCTTTTATACTCAGTTGTTTGTTTATTACACTTTCAAACATTTTGAATATCTATTTAGTATTCAGTGAAACAGTAGGAAAAAAACATCTGTACTGCAGCTGCAATGACACCACCTTTATGTTTGATCTTCAGGGAATCCAATGTATCGGTGTATTTATATTTTTCTGGGTTTTTAGTGGTTTAGGGCTTTAGAAATAATAACAAAGTGCAGAAATTGTAAACTTTTAACCATATTTAAGTGAAGCAGCTCAATAGTGTAAGTGCTGTACTCACCTTAGTCTTCTCATCTGCCTTCTTGAGTGCATCTCAAAAGTTTGAGTTGTAAGAAAACACTTTAAAAAAATTATTATTCTTTTTTTTCCTTTCTTTTTTTTTCTTCCTCACAAATATTAATCCACAGGAAAAGTACTGAAATTATCTCAGGTGTTTCCAGTGTCTTTAATGAGGATTCTTAACATAGAAAATACCTTTAGTAATGACCTGTTAATTAAGAATTACCACTTCACAGAGGCTCTTCAGCACATTAAGTGATTGAAATAGACAGAACATAGTATGATCTTCTTGAACTTGTTTTAAGAAAGTATTTATTTTTCTGTACTATATAAATAATAATGACATCTTTCCCACAAGGCTTCAATCTCTCATTTATGTTTATATTGGAGAAGCATCCTAGTTCATCAAAATATTTTCTAAGGAGTATTCAGAGAAATGCAAACCCAAAAATTACCCATCTAAAAATTGCTCCTGTTAAAAGTTTCATCACGATCACTGACGTTAGGTCAGGAACAAATGTAGTCTCTTGACCTTAAATTCTAAAAATGAGTTTATGCGTAATGCTTCAGAAGAAAATGAAATTTTACTTTAATTGATATAAGAAATCTAAACCACATTGGAGTTGCCATTTTAGTATTTTGAAATCTATTTTTGCAAACTTGTTTTTTCTTGAATGAGGTTTCTTATAAAATCTTTTCTGTCTGGTCTTGTTCTTAGAAGACATTAATTAGCATGCAAGTGGGCTTTTTCTTTGTTTTTTCCTTAACACAAAGTACATCTTTTTTTGTGTAGTTAAAGTCTGAGGGCAAAACCTGAATATTAATATTTTCATGCACAAACTCTGATATTGAATTTGTTGAAGCTGTTCTTAGCAACAGTGGCTAGTAGAGTCACAGTGTTCTGCAACTGTCTGAAATAATCATGAGACATCTACCCCATAAGAGCTGTATATCTAGAGCAAGCCTTGAAGAGCAAAGGCAAAAGAGGTTTTCCAGCAGAATGATGCATTTTAAAATGTTCTTATTATCAGTTTTGGCCTTGATTAAAAAATAAAAATATTCTACCCAAAGAGCAACCATACCCATTTTAGTTCAGAAGGTTCCCAGTGCAATTCAGGAACTTTGAAAGGAAGCTTAGAGGAAATTTCTTATTTCTCTCAATTTAGAATGGTTTAGAATTTCAGGAGGCCAAAAGAAAATGAAAATGCTATTTGTTGTGGATATAGCTATGTCAATTTTATGTGGTGTAGTTAGAAAGGAGACATTTTGAAAGAGGAGGTCTGATCATGAAACCAAAGTAGGAACTGTCCTTGGTAGGAAGAGTATCGTAAGAAAGCTGAGGTTGCTGATACCTCACTTTATTATAAGCATACACAGAAGCAGAATTGAGTTTTAGTGGATGCTTTCATATATAATTGTCATCACATATGAATTTTCCATTTCCTATTCTCTGTGCTCCTCACCGACTGAACAGTAAATAAAATCTCAGTTGGCATTTCTGCACTGATCCCTTTCTTGAGACAATATTTTAATATGAGCATCTCATCCATCTGCTTGCTCTCAAATTTCCTCTTGGGCTTAGAACACAGGTGCTACTGAAAGAGACTTGGTTGAATGTTTGATAAAGTTTGCCTTATGTTTACAAGTAACAAAAGGTCACCACCCCTGTTTATTGGGATTTCAACTATCCTGTGCTGACTGCATGGAACTATTGATGTAAAAGATAACAAGCAAATAGGTGAGGACAACCTTTAAGGTAAAAGCCAATAGTTTTTAAAGACATAATTTACTACAGTACAACTTTACTAATATAGAACCACAAGCATGTGTTTGTTGCAAGAGGATCAAGAACTGTACTGCAGTGAATGGTATCTTGAAGACTAAGAGCATTCCTGGAGTGAACACAATCTGATGTGTCTGAACAGCTTCTATTTCACAAAACATTTCAGAATATCATTACACATCCAGTAAAGAGATTGCTGTGTGTATTCAACATTGCAACTAGTTAGCCCTTTTAATATAGACACAACTGAGTAGTACAGAGCAGGATTTCCTGTCCATCAGCCCCTTTTATGTGACATGCCCAGTTTCACCTGAATTTATGAAGATCCTTTGAATCTGTGTTATTGCAATGAAGGATATTGAAGATCCAGACAAAAAGAAGACTCTGCTGTAAATCATACTAAACTGATGAGCATAGCATTACTTGGTATTTAACTAAAACAGAATATTTGATACTGCCTTTGGCTTAAACTCTAAAGGTTTGTAAATTGTTAAAGTGAAAATGTACAACTGCATCTTATCAAATGACAAATTGAAAATTAGACTTTTAGACAGCTATGGTTAGCACAGGGAGGATTCTTTTCATTTTAGAAAACAAATCTGATTTATGGAATCTCTTAAAATAGTCAGTAGGAATGTTGTCAAATACCAAGTAGCTGTGCTTCTTTTGAGTATTTAAAAATCTGTCATGTGTTTCTTCCAGGATTTATTGCAGTGTAATTTTAGGTTCAGTTCCTGCAATTTTTCTTTAAAAGTAAAAGCTTCAAAGCAAGCCATATTAACACTGTTTTGGTTTCAAGAAAACTGAAATTTTGTCTTGGTCTGAGAGCTGGTGTTAAGATCCTCTAAAACTGGATCTATTTATCAATACAGAAATGCAAAGATAAGCTCATAGTTTGTGTATTTGGCATTGTAGCATTAATTACCTTGCACACACTGAAATGTTACTTCAATTTTAGCCTTAATGGACTGAAAAAGAAAACACAGCTTCTTTTTTGTGTGTCAGTCACAACTGAACATGAAATTAATGCTTTTAGTTAAAAGCCTGCTTTCAGTATGAATCTTACTGCTGTGTTCTGCATGTTTTATGCTCTGCCTATCCAGCAACGGGCCAGTTTTCCAGATCATCACTGAATTGAAGCTTATAATGCCTTTTCCGGAGCAAAGTAGAGTTTAAGAGGCTTTACTGAGAAAATGGAATAGGGGTCAAAAGAGCTGAGTACATTTCAATCAGCACTTTAGATGGAATAGCCAAAGTTATGTATGGTAGCAAGCCAGATATACTTTTTATCTCACAACATCATCTTTGTTTCCATGAAAGGCTTTTAAAGGTGTGAATGTTTTTATTTTAGGTTTGATAGAAGAGATTTTATTAGATTTTGAGGGAAGATGGTTTTCTATTCTCTGCAATTTCTTTATTCTTAAGAAAAAGGGAACCCTTGAAAGAGTCTTAATAAAGATCTGTTTCAAGTACAAAATGATGGCAATTTTCTTCCATGCTGCAACTGGCAATAATCTTCTCAAGAGTTTTACATCTCCTGAGTTGCAGGACTAGCATTCTATCCTAAAGTTTTTCAGCCAACTTATGGAAGAAGCCAGCTGATGGATACCTATGGATGGTGATATGGCAGCTTTATTACCACTTTCGATGAATGAAGGAATCAATGTCTGCCTGAATCAGATGTAGGACTTGAAAGAAGATTTAGATACTTTTACATTGCGTTTTTCTATTATCTTGGTGACAATTGCAAGAATATATATGAACTATATAAAGTAGTTCCCTCAGCATGGCAGACAACTAGAAGTATGATCACTATCCTGATGGCAGGAACCTGAGCAGCTAAAAAACAGCTCCTCTCTAGTTTTTGCAATTGACCTAAGATCAGATGCCATCAGAGTGAGGTAACTGCATCTGGGACTATTTGCTTTATCTGAGATAAAAGCAGGTGTTTGAAATCTGTGTGTCTTATAGTATGGCTTCTGTGTAAGGACTTGATCCCAATAAATGACCCAATTATGACACGGAAAGAGTCTATCTTCTCAACCACTGCATCAGTGGTGCTATTTCTGAAACAAGCCAAGAGCACCTAAATTAGCTGTAGATGCCAGGAGGACAGGTTAATTCAGTATGCCATGCAGCTATATAAACACAAATATTGAAAGTGTCAGGTGTCTAACCTGTGTTGTAACCTCGTGCTTTTGCTGAAGTCTTCATTGTAGGTCCTGCAAATGCATCTGATAAACTTGCAAAGGTTACAATTAATCACCTACTCCTTGTAGGTTCATTAACTAATGGAGACTTAGGAACTAAGTCTTTAAGAGAATTCCTAAGAGAATTAGGAACTAATATATCTAAGAAATGTATTACTCAGTATTCTTCTACTCAATATTACTGAAGAGTACATAGCACACCAGATATTTTCTATTCAAATATTGGCAACAACCTGTGATCTATTATTGGCAAAGTAGTTTCATATGGACCCAATGGAGTCTGTGTCAGTAAATGATAAAACTCATTTATCACAAAAGAAAATACTGAGGGCCCAAATTTTGTATTTCAAAGAGGGTCGGGAGCAATTTCCTAGATATGCTCCATCTTTTCTTTTAAGAATTTTTTTCTTAGTCCTATTGATCAAGAAGGCTATTCTTTAATCTAATAAACCCTTAATCATCCACTGGAGATTGACACTAGCACATTTCTTAAAGATAGAATGGTATATTAATTTTGCTAACAGTAGTTCTTTCTCATGATGAGGTCTGGATCATTGTCCCCTCTTTTTAACTGGTGGTATTTTCTCAGGACTGTCAGGTTCATGACATGTAGCCATCTCCCCTCATATCTTTCTAGAGGATGATGATGGTTGCACAGAGCCCATATTTAACATTCAGGTTCTTAAGCTTTTGTTATCCTGATTGCTCTGTTTTCACTTTGTTATTGGTATTAGTCAACCAAAAATTAAAGGAATTTTAGAACAGAAAATATCTACTTATTCTGATTTTTAATTAGGAAATTTAAAATCCAGGTTGTTTTAAACATAGCAGTTCGTGAAACTGTTCTACATCCCACCTGACCCGGTCATGACTGTTTTAACCTGAGGGAGTACATATATTTCAAAGTCTGTCCCAGGTTAGGAATACAAGTTTGTCAAGATGCAAATTGTCCAAGATATTCTCAATTTTAAAAAAAAGTGGATATTTTTAAGCAAAATTTAGATCACATTGTTGGCTAGTTAGCATATACTTATTAATTGCTGTCATGGCATAAAAATTTGCTAATGGTTCTCAGTTAATGTTTTAAATCCACCAGTGTTATTTAAGGTCTTGTTGGAGTTGGTTTTTGCAATCATGTGATTTGTGAAACTTCCATCTTCTCCACCCCTAGCACAGACCAAAGAATTTCCTATTATTTGCCCCCTGCCTGCAAAAAAATAGGTTCTAATGTTCTTTATTGAGTCATTTTCTGCATACAGTTTTCCACCCTCTGGGATGCTATCTGCTTCTGTGCTGTTCTTACTTCTTTTGTCTGTAAGCTGAGCTGTTCAATGTACTTGTATTTTGAACTGTATGGGTGACATTAGCAGACTAAGATAGAGGGGTAGTGCTGTGCAGTAAAATCATCCAAATGTCAGGCTTCATGACTTCATTCCTTTTAACTCAATTTTTATAATAAATGGGAGCATTTCTTCAGATTTGTGAGTAAAATCTACAGCTTTCCTACCATTCATACCTATGAGACAAGATTTAGTATCTGACTAGTCATGATCCTGAATTTCATCTTTCAAATGAGCTCTGAATCAGCATATGGACCATTCACATGTTTCTAACTTTAGGCAAGTTAATTTTGAAGTAAATATCTAGGAAGATTGAAGTTTGAAATTGTGAAGCAGTTATTAAGAATACTGTGATCCCATTCTCTCACAAGCTTCTTTGCTGAGTCAATAAATCCCACTGTGACACAACTTCTCACGTTCAAGATATTTTATGCCCATCAATTTTTTTAGTTACCAAAATTCAAAGTATTGTCTAACAGAAAACAGTGAATTGTAGCAACAAATGGAAAAAATGTATGAGTGTCATAAAGGGAAATTTCTTAAAGAAACATGAATTACAAATAATAAATTTCCAAAAATATAGTCAATATAACAATTCTGATTTTTAACAGTTGGCTTACACATTTAAAATCATACATATTAATTAATCTTAATGTTGCAATTTAATTTGTTTCCATGGGCATGAGAATTGGCCTTTGAAGCACTTGCTAAAGAGACCTGTACTTGAATATAAGAACATTCTGAGACTGCATTGGAATTTAAAACTGGAAACAGTCCATAGTTAATCCTTTAGAAAGATTTATTGAAAGAATCTGCTGATACCATTTTACTCTGCAGAATACACATAAACTTATGAAGTGAATGGTAAAGTATTACATAGAAATTGAAAAGGAAAGATAAGCTTTCATTAATTTGGTTTCATTTTCAAATAAATTAAATGTGCTTATGTAGAGATAATGATAAAGTAAGGTCCCAATTACGAATGTGCTGCTTCTGTTATCTGCCCACAAATGCAACTTGGTAAATGTTCAATGTGGACAAGTGTTTTGGTAAGTCTTGGGTATCACTGAGGTTGATTCATGTTCAGATTCATTTAAGAAGGAAATAAGTACTTCTTAATCTCAAGATTTATTTTTCAGAACTTATTTCAAATTTTCCAAGTTTACTTATTAATTTAGTTCTGTAGGTATTTACCAATATGGTGAGAACTGAAACCAAATGAAGCGTCATCCAGATGAGATATAAAATTTTAAGGAATATTTTGTGTAGTCCAAAAGCATTTGGCCACATTCATGTAAGTTTTTTACATTTTCTGATTCACAGACTCAGTCGTGACTAGCACCAAAAGTTCTAGAGTCCTGCATGAGGCTCTTCTCAGTTTTTGTTGCTGTACTGCAATGAGCCAACTCACACAGCTTTCACAAGCTACGTATCCCTGTGAGAGTTTCACTCCAGAATTAGGTTCCATAGACTCATGTACTGTTAAGTTTTAGGGAAACTCTGAAGTTGTATACACATCCCAGTCTATCCAAATCTCTAAAACTGGAAATTTGCTTATCTTAAATTCTTTCTTATATTGCACCCTGCTGAAGAAAGCGGAATATATTTTTATGCCATAGTTAGGTCATCCAGGCCCAACTGAGGATTCTTTGCTTCTATTTATATGTCTGCAGGACAACACTGCACACAGATGCTCCTGCAATGTTGACTGATAAGTTGTGTTTTAGTTAATAATCTTTAAAATCTTAAATTAATTGTTTTAATAGCAATTAAAGAGGTATGGCATCTTATGCTCCTATAATAGCTCATGGTAAATAAATAAAGGACAGATTTTTGCTTGAAAGAGAACTAGTTAGCTATATGGAAGGGTATGACATAATTCAGTATTGTCCCAATCAAAAGGAAAACATTAAAAGGAAAACAAAGTTTGAAAAATGCATAAACATGAGTCTCAAGTTCAGAAGTGTGGTTAAGCTTGAAAAAATTAGGAAATTTAAAGCTAGTCCATTGTAGCACACAGAAACTCTGCATGTATTTATATTTGCAAGTCTGCATATTTGGCAAGCTTGCATTTGTTAGATGAAGGATGTGCCTTACTCTACAATCCACAAAAGCCATGTATTATCCCTGGGGATTTGGCAGTGTAGTAGCTTGGATTTCACAAGTGAACTGTGGACATTACCATATCTCTTGCTTCATTAGAAAGCAATACCAAGAAAAAAACAAAACAAAAAACCAAACCAACCAACCAAACCAAAACACACAAAAAACCTGAAAACAAACAAACAAAAACACACCAAAAAAAAAACCCACCCAAAAAAAGAGGCAAATTAAAAACACTAAATGAGAAAAACGTAACATTTCTTTATTTCAAACCTAGCCCAGAGACAGAAAATTTGTTTAGATAATATTTGATGAAAAGTATGTCTAAAACATGTATTCAGAACATGTAAGCTGTATTCAGAATGTTTTGCTTAGACATGTAGATTTTTTTAAACATATCAGAAGTAGCTGTGAGACAAAAGAAATTAAATGCTTCTATTTTCCTGTCTTCTTATGATTTTTTTCTCTGTTTGTTTTTTCTAAATTCTTTGCAATTGATGGGTCATTTTGTTAATCTTGTGAGAATTTTTTCATTCTTGGCAATATGTCATTATGTATCTATCTTCATTTTAACCTGAATTTTTGAATAAAACTACAGATCTCCCAGTAGATTATCACTGTGCTGGTTTTTTTTAAATCCTATAGGCACTTTAGAAGCCTTTTATAACATCATTGTAATGAAATGGAAATGGTGGCTGCTTGCTAAGGAGACCAGACAGGAGATGACACCATTCCGCGGGATTCACCTTTCATTATGCAATTACTTTTACACCTATAACATTTTAAAACTGATTAGCTAATACTTGAGCTAAGAACACATTTTGTGGTGTAGATACAGACGTGTAAAATTGTGTCTTCCATGCTTGGTACTATATAGTGATTTTGAAATCAAATAAATTCACCCCTAACTTTAAAAACATAGTTTATTTTTTAGTACAGTGACTGAAATGATCCTCTGAGGACATCAGGCTTGTTTGCTTCTATTTTTTTGTAGTACTTTAGAGTTCAACAGGTCAATATTTTTACTTTTTATTATGTTACAATTGTGTTGTCTTTACTGTGGCTAATTACAGTTGCTAAACCTAGGCACTATATGTAAATAGTTTGCATTGTTCTTCCTAATGGACAATATTATACCTGTGTCAAAATTGAATTTTATCTGTTGTCATGTTTCCTGTTCACCTACCCTTATTAGATTCCTCTGTGTTTTTTCCCCCTTATTATCAGTGGCCCTCATTTCAATCATTATCAGTTTCAAATTGCCCATAGTTGTGAAGCAGCTCACTAGAATTAGCACCAGCACGACATCACTCCTGTTGCCACTGGCATCATAAGCACCACATGGGAGACATATAATGTGCACAGGTTTGGACAGCAGAAGGGCTGAATTCTGGCAGGCACTTAATGTG
Source organism: Leptocoma aspasia (assembly GCA_013399835.1). Lineage (NCBI taxonomy): Eukaryota > Metazoa > Chordata > Aves > Passeriformes > Nectariniidae > Leptocoma > Leptocoma aspasia. The sequence continues at coordinate 352,757 of VXAX01000259.1, forward strand.
TGCGGATGCCAGCTATTTCCAGATCATAGGGTTGGGAACGTGCCCAGCTGCATCACAGCAGGATGTTTGGATGAGACTTGCATGTACATCATCCTCAGCCCTCCTGCCCCATCTTCTGTTGACAAAAAGTGTGGCAGTTGGACTAGAAAGAACCCCTGTTCTTCTCAAGGTCCCAGTATGTTCTGCCACTGTGAAACCTGGGATTTCCAAATGTCCACAATGCCCATATTCTGAAATGCCTTTAGTGTTTTGTTAACACCAGTGCTTGCACTGTGGCTAATAGGAAAGCAACAGCTGTCAATGGGGACCAATAGTATTTGGGTAAAAAGCTCTCACTGTGAGTGCAGTCTAGAGATGTATGTCCTACCAGCATATTTCAAAAAGAGTCTTACTTCATAATCAAATACTTAGTTAAAGTTGTATGTGTGAAATACATGCATATGGATTGCACATCCTTGAAGAAAACAGAAGATTTCTTCATATATAAGCAATTGCCTGCATGAAACAGGAAGGTAGAAATTTGTACCATATAACTAGAAGGCCCAGCACAAAATAGAGGGCTTTAGGTAATTACAAGTTGTGATACATTTCATATTCCCTGGAACCACATTACTTTGATGTAATTACAGTCCTTGGAAGACCTGTCTCAGTTATGGTGTCTCTCCTACTTTCTTGTCTTATTGCAGTTCGAGTCAAAATCTCCTTTTAGTGCTGTCAAACACATATGTCCTGTCACCCTCAGCTCCATGATCTGTTTGAGGGGTATTTTACCTTCTTCTCTTGGCTGGATAGCTTTCTCCTTCAGAACAGGCATTTAAGTACTTTAAACTTGTGTAGATTACTTAAATGAAGGTAAGGATTGACTTCTTATTTGCATGACTATTTTAAATTAAGCCTTTAGTTCCTAAAAATCAATAATTTCTCTTTAAATTCTTACCTCCCAATTTTCAAGCACAGCTTTCTCCTAGAGGCTACTAATAATTAATGAACTTTGTATATTCACAACAATGCAGTTACTTTAGATGTTGATGTTTCATTTAGGCTCATGAATTGATACATATTTTTAAAAACTGACCATTTGCGTTCAGAGGTCTGTATCTATGAACAGGGAAATAAAAGTTAATGAAATGAACTGTTGTTCTACTTAGAAAAAAAAAAAAAAAGCCTTAACAGGATATCTGAATGTGTACTTTAGCTATAATTATCTCTGTGATTTTTATTAGTTCAAATGTTTTTAGTGTATTAATGTATTTAGGTCTAATCTTACATAGAACACATAAGACAGAAAATATGTAAAGAGTGGTATATACAAATATTAGTTAGCACAGCTTGTAGTTTATCTGAAATTACATTAATTTTTCTGTGAAGTCTGAAAATATTCTACCCTGCTTATCTGCAGTTTCTAGATGTTGTTCCTAATGAAAACTCAGGCTATAAACTATGGGTGTTAGAAAAGTAGGAAATCTGACTAGACATAGCAGCAGAAAACTCCCTCCCAGATTTTCCAATGCTTTATCAGCCCACATGTTTGAAACTGCAATAAACTATGAAACCGATAACCAGGAATGATTGGACTGTAATAATATATTAGTTTTAAAACCTTTACAGGAACACAATGGATCAGAATACAACTCATCATTATCCAGACGGCTGTAGAGATTCTCCATTTCCTGCCCTGAAGTGAAAAATTCAGAATGTACTCTGGCTTCAGTACAGCTGATAAAATTGCATTTGACAGTGACTGCAGAACATTTCAAACAAAGGATGATTAACTGCATTTCTTTTCTTAATATCAACATGCAATTGTTTTAATGAAATATTATTTTGCACTAAGAATGCCATATGACATTGATGAAGATTCAAATTAGGTGAGACATTGAAGTTTGGTTGCTGTTTTTATGGTCTTTAAGAAAAAAAGAGCTTATAGGGCCTAAATATTTCAGCTTTTTTAAACTGAGTTTTAGTCTAAGGTGTTGAAGGTACCTTTTAATATGTGAAATTCAAGGGGAGAATAGCTTCAATATTTGAATTTCTAAGTTGTGAAGCTGGTTGCAATAATTTCAAATAATTGCATCTTTTTATAATTGCTTTCAAAGAAAGGTAGATCCTAAGATGGAAGGGAAATGAAAAGAAAAAGGATCCTAAGAAGTGGGAAAATGAGACAAGTAACAAACAGTTAAGTTAGTTGAAAGAAAGCTCCAAAATACACTTTGGAAGAGTTGCACTCTATGTCCTGATCTGTTTTAGATTTTCCACTTCACCTTTGCAAGGTAAGTTAATGGGTATACATGTCCATTTTTTATATGTCTTCTCTACAAGTATATTTAAAATATTGAAATGCTTTAAGGTCTAGTGAAAGGTCCATTTAAATACCTTCTATTATTAGAAATAGCAATTACTGAAAAGGCCTTCATATATTATTGACAACTACAGGACAAAACAGAATAGACTGGAACTTTTTGTAATTTAAAATACCACTAATATATCTTTTATTTGTTGTCATCATTTATCCTTTATGTGGCATGCATCATGTTTTCTTTTGAAGTAAGCACTATGAAATTGCTGCAAAGCAATAATTCTAAACTGCTAGGTAATATATTATGTGCTGTGAGTATTAACTGTGGCAAAGTGATGAGAACAGTAAACAATTTTTAGGTACCCCCTGAAGGAACTATTCATTTTTTCTATCACATAAAGTAGAATTTCAGCCCGTAGGTTAAAAATAAGAAGTGCCTGACCCTGAATTATGATTTATCAGTTTTCAACTCTCTCAGCTCTTCAAACCTAATACCATTTTTCTGTGATTTCAGTATTTGACTTCCCTGAGCTTTATTTGCCTCTTGCTACTGTAGATCAGCTCTATGCAATGCACCAGCGTTCTAATGCTTTGTCAGTGGTTGTTAAGGGAGAATGCAGTCAGTCCTTATGCAACCTCTCAAAAGAGCATGCAAGTTCTGCTTAATGACAAAATGTCTTTACTGGTACAAGGTCCTAAATTATTCCTAATCACAAATTATCTACAAGTTTAGTAGTACTTCAGTGCTTATTCTTTTATCTCTGGCACCATCTGTCCCCTTGACAAACTGAATGCTAAAACCATTTACAACTGTGAGCACTAGGCTTTTCCTAAAGGTATTTAATGGACACCACCAATATTCAATGTGTTTAGATGCTGGAAGAGTGGAGGGGGAACTGCTTGGATGCCTAAGACACTACTGCTGCCTGTTTTTTCATGCAAGAACTTCCTTGGATACATATAAATGTGTTCCTTTTGTCTAGGTCTTTAAGTATATTGAGTTTCCTGATTTTTGAAATGTTAAAGCATTCTAGGAGGAACATTTATCAATGGTTTCAAGTCTTTCTTCAGCCTGCATAGATTTGAATACTTCACTTCCACATCTTATGAGTATCTTAATTGCTGAGCTATGTACTAATCTCCTCTGTCCCTCCTGTTAGAGCTGGGTCTCTGCACAGATGGAAAAGTAGAAGTTGGCATTAAAGTGAGCTAAAACTGAGCTTTAAAACACAGGAATTCAGGCATGGAGTCATAGATGTGTGACATGGCATGCCTGCTACCATTCAGAGCTTCCATCAATCCTTCTTTTCCTTTTCCTCCATATGATTTAGACTGTCAGTGCTCAACACATTGAGCTTTGGGAACTACGTTCTAGGAACCAAACTCTCTTCTGTACCTTCAGGAGGATCTTAAGTTGAGTGACTACTGTGAAATTTGCTAGGAGAACCTTATGTATTTAAGTCACATCTATGAATGACTGCATAAACATAGAGTAATTCCTATGCTTTTAGAGTGGGATTGCTAAGTAAATTTTTTGACCCACTTTTACTTTTGCTTTTGTTTTATTACAAATAAGATTTTCTGAAGAAGCTCTGAGGTATTCAGATATTTTTTTTTTTATTATTATTTTTAGGTTGCATAGCAGCAAAAGAAATGATCACTCCTATATGCCTTATCTGAGCAGTATGTCTAACTATGGATATATTCAGATAGGGTAATCTTCCAGGGCATCTAAATGATCTTTTTTAAGATTCTGTGATTCTGTTTAGTACTAACTGTCTTAGGGAAGACAGTTGTTGACTTTAGCAAGTATTTTATCAGGAGACTATGCCAAGGTAAAAAAATAACAATTTTAATGCAGGAATTTGAAAATCGTATGTGTAGGGTAGGGTATGAACCCAGCATTCACAGAGGAAATTATGTTTTGATTCAGGAAAAGAGGAAGGTTGTATTCCCATTTCAATTCCTCAGCAGGTGATACTTTCCACCTACAGAACAGTGTGATGTTTACGACGAAAAAGGCTGTGGGCTTATCAGAAACAAATACAGTATACATGAACAAATATGGGGCATAAAACCTGGGCTGTGTGCTATTGAAACATACAGCAGCATTCCTGTTAAACTTGAGAGGTTGTTTGGATGAGGAACTTTAGCAGTGCAAATGACTTTGTTGTAGTTGTTAATGTATTTGTAGCCACTTCAGCAAGGAAAGCCAGATATAAACAGGCTTTGACAGATTGCTGCAAAACATCACTATGGCTTTTTTTACCAGTAATCATAAACTGAAAGGGTTGTTATCTTGCTATTTTCTATCATGCAAAGTGTTTGTAGGATGATTTTTCTTTTGTAAGGCAGTTCTATGTATGATGATAAACAGTTTGACAAACTATCAAATGTGACACTAAGGACATTGAAGAAAATGTATGACAGTGTACTGCATCTTACCTTTTTACTAGCAGTTTATTAGAGGAAAAGGGAACCTTCAAGCACAAAGATAACAAAAGTATCCCCCAAAATCTGCCTTATGCACTGTTGCCCAAAGCTACATTTGCCCTGCACTTGTATGGACAAGTTCATATCTGCTTTTTGAACAGTGTGGTGTTTTAACTCTTAAAATGTTTTTCCTCTTTCACTAATATTCTTACAGTCTCATATTTTGGAAAGGGAAAGTTCGAGTACAGGCCTTGAATTTAAACCCAGCTAAAATCAGAGAAGGTTTCATTTATAAATGTTTGTTTATCTTCACTGTCCTTGTCAGAATGAGGTGTGGGCATTTATCTAGTATGTCTGCTTGAAGTAATTGGTGACCCACCCTGCAGCTGAAGAAAAATAATAAAGAAAAAAAATTATTAAGTCAGACATCACAATGAGGGTTTGAAATTGAACTGCAGACATATACTATGGTGCTTTTCATCCCATGAGATGGTTTGTTTCTATTGTTATGGAGGAATGCCTCATTAAAGAAAAGGTTGAAAGTTAATACCCAACATGCTATTTGGCAGCTTTTTCATTTCACTTATAGGTAGGAGCAGGTGGTGTCATTTACTTCATGTCTATGTTGGCAGGAAAACAGCATTTAGAGATGAAATATCCCTGAAACTAAAACCATTAATTGTTCTCCAATTTTATTTATATTTGCATACTATGAAGCAAGTACAATGAAGCACCATCTATTTAAATTGCACATATCATGGAGTTTAACTATAGGCAGTAAAAGACCATAATAATTTCAGAAACAAAGATCTTGTAGAAATCCTCTGTTCTTCTCATACTGAAATGAGAAAGCAATATTTACTGGTTTTTTAAGATGAGATTTAAAGGAAAGATCTTTAAAGCTTCATAATTTATTGTATTATTTTACAACCAGCTTGCATGTGTTGTAGTGTTTATCTGAAAATGTATATACTTTCTTAATATACAATGTAGCTGGTTTCCATTATGTTGGATAAAATGGTAATTATGTTACATTTATATGCTGAAAGTTGATTTCAGTATTGCACTATAGGGATCTAATGGTTACACAGGATATTCCTGTGGCCAAAAAAAAAAACCTCTTAAAAAAAATCTTTAAATGCAATTGACCAGTTAAAGACTTTTTAAGAAAACAAATAATACCAAGAACAGGCAGAAGGTACTTTGTCTTAAAAGATATAGCAAGTCAAGTTGCTATCTGTTATCTTCTGCATATCCTGTTCTAGACATTTGAGTGGTGCTGCAGTATTTCCATTTGGAGTAGTTTAGACCAATCTTATAATTTCAACCATGTCTTCGACATCTCTGGTAACTAGATTTTTTTGTCTGCTACTGTTTCAGTTGGATTTACCTCTTAAAGCTTCATTATGTTACTCAAAGAAAATTTCTATGTCCTCTAAAAGCAATTAGTTCAAAGAGCACCTTAGTACCCTTATTTCCTAAACAAATACGTTGCACAATGAGACTTAAATTAGGCTGATCAGCTCACAGTCTCTGGACATGACAACTACAGCTTGGAAAAGTTTCTCTCTTACATTTTCTTTTTCAGAGTAACTAAGTATCAAAATGCCCAGGAAATAACTACCAGTTACTGTTCACCTCCAGCTACCTGCTAATTGAAAACCATTTTATGTGCATAAAAGATGCTCTTTCACTGTTGCTTTCCACATCTTTAAATTACATGTTACAAAGGCTTCTGCAGGAGAATAAAGCTGACCTCAATCTGGCAGCATTTTAATACCATTGCATGATTTTAATACTGACAGACACAATAATTATAATAATTAATGTTATCATAATGACTTTCCTGTTATTATTATTGTGATCCATTTTTTCTTTATCAGCCAATATTAAGATCTAATTTAACTTACAAGATACATATCAAGCAATTAATGTTGAACTAAAAACAGCCTTACAGTTTCATTAAAACTTAGCAGTGTTATAGTTCAATAAACTGAACAACCTAGCAAATTTAAGAAAAATTGATTACATATTTGATTTATTTAATAGTTGTTTTTGGAAGAGAAATATTGGCACATAAAAGACGTGATGTATTTTTTTTTTTTAAGAAAAGCTCATATATATTCTTATATGTTTTACATAAACTTTAGACTGCATTCCAGGATGAGATTTGGTATTTCTGGTTTTGATAACGCAACTGAATAACATAAAGGAATTGTAGCTCAAAGGCGGGATGTTTTGTGTTTACGTGAATGCAGTTCCCCATATATAGTTATATTGTTTGGCAGTTCACCTAAAATCATTGTTATGTTTATGGATGTAGGCTGATTCCAGCACTCTTTTCTTTGACAATTGAGATATAGATATATACTTTGAAAATGATTTGCCAAATTTCTTTTCAAGTGAAAAAAACTGTGAAATAATATGATTGAGAGTCATCTATGATTTCTTTCTGAAACCTTTTCAAATCCAGCCCTTTCACTGTCATAAAGATTTTTCCATTACCATGCCCCATTTTTTCCTTTACACATGCCATCCTTTTAGAACAACATTAAAAAAAGACAATAATGCTAAATCCTTCCACAATTTTGGTCAGAGCTACCTATTTCTTACTCATAATCTGTGTGAGAAAATGTCAACTTTAGATGGACAGAATGGCAGAGACACACCTGCTGTTGACAGGTAGTAAACTGACAGAAAGATGGAATAGTGGCTCCTACAGTCTGGCCTGAATGAAAGCACGAAGTGCAATTTGGAACTGAAACTGTCTGTGAGTGGAAGGGGAGGAACATCTAGCCTAGAATAAAGAACATAATAAAAAGTTTAAAAAAAAAAAGTGGCAATCAAAGGTGTATAAAATAAAAGGTTCTTGGTGAATTATTTTATGTCATGACTTTAAATCATAAATTTACAAAAAATTGCCATTGAGTTGTACCATTTACTTTTGTTCTAATCAAACTGTGGGATTGAGAGCTATTACTTTGTTCTACAGAGAACATATATCAATGCCTAAAACACCTGCACATGCTTGCTTCAATGTCATCAGTTTGAATCCAGCATGTTTCCCATGCAACAGGCTTTGAATTTCCAAACCCCCTTTATTCTGTTCTCCAAAAGATTGTCTCCCTAAGCTCTGTGCCAGCTGTATTCATGCTTCACATATCCATTGGCTTGCTTGGTCTTACTCCTTAATTCCTTACTGTTTCATGTGTGAAAACTCAGACAGTGTTAATTCTTATCTCAACCTGCTGGTTCTATGAACTGAATCTGCAAGCTTAAACTGAACAACTCTCTTATAAATTAATCTTTCCAGCTTCACTAAGAATTTTGTTGGTTCCTTTGGTCTTCTGTTCTGTGTGTTTTAGATAAAAAGAAGCAGAAGCAGAGGTCAGATGAAAGGAAGGTGTAATACAGAAACAGAACAATTTTAGGAAAAAATGCCATGAGGAAGACGCAAAGAAAGAAAAAAAATTGGAAAACCTGAAAGCAGCATTTGAATGAAATGTAAAAGAATAATTCTTGTGAAAACTGTATTAGAGGTACATCTTGACCAGCTTTTACTTGCTCCAGAGAGAGGTGTGTTTACTGTCAGCATTCAGCATTGCCTCCACAGTTCATTGTTGTGAGATTGCAATTACACACCTATGAACTTCCTGTTATTACTTGTCATTAATGTGAAAATGAGCCTCCAAGGATGCTGATTGCACACACTCTCTGCCCATTTAAAGGGTTCAATGAACTTCTGAGTGGTGTAAGCAGTGTTGTTACTCCCTCCCGTTCTCGCGATTTGATTGAGCAATATATAAACCGGTAAACTTCTTGAAGGAAAAGCCTCTGTTGCAAGTCTTCTGTAAGTCTTCTCCTTTTTATTTTAAGCATACATTATTGAGAAAAAAATAGTTTTGTATTCAAGCAAATCAGTCTTGAATCCTGATTTCCAATATAGCAAATAAATCTGCTCTACCAACTATATTTTTCACTTTCCATTAAAAAAGCCAGTTATCATTAAATTAATATGTATAAGTAGGATGTTTGCAAGAAGTTCCTTTTGGAAAAGCAGTGTAAAATATAAATGACCTTTAATGCACATAGCCTCACTGAATTAGTTTTGCATTTCTTATCTTATTTTCAAACCTGTCTCAGAGGTAAAAATCAATATTAATATGTTCAGAATTTGTAGTGTGGTGTAGAGAGTATGCTTTTATATTCTCTGAAAGACCTGGTAAGGAACATATTTTACATCTGCAATTTAAGAATACTTAAACAGTGAAGAAATCTATACAAGAAAATGCAGAGAATTTTCACCCACTTTGATACTCCAAATGAATATAGAAGTTTTATGCTCTTAGAACAATGTTTCCTTAATTTTTTTCTAAAACTTTCATTTTAGTAAATATATTACTTGAATGCATTAGGAATATAAAATCAAACACATGAATGACAAAAAACCCCAACCTTTATGGTTTATTCTTATTAATATTACAGATTATACAATGTATGCAGTTTTCTATAAAGAGATGCAAAACTGCAAACAATAACTAAAAGAAGGTACTTGAAATCTGTATTTTTAAAAAAATTATTGCAGAAATAGTATTATATGTAAGTTAATTAAAATTTTGGACACCATCATCATGCATGGCTACTGTAGAGATGGTGTTCAGAATGTACCTGTTTTTCTTTAGACCTAAATAATTAGAATTATAAATTAGTTTGGGGAAAGAAGAAGAAGAAAAAAAGTATGTTAGGTGTCATCTTATCTAAAAATTAGACATGTATGTCTGAGTTGTGACTCAAGGTTGTCCATTCAAACTGAAGAAGAGAAGCATTCCAGATGAAAATTCATAATGAATGAAATAACACAGCTCAGGATAAAGTAACTTTTGGTTGGGCTAAATAGCTACAACAGAAGCCAGGATTTTGTGTCTCCATCCTTTAATTCCAGCTTTTAATAAATAAAACATAGGTTGGATGTATAGAATCATTAAGCATAACTAAGCTTCCTGCTCAGTTTGATGAAGTCCTCAGATTTGCTAAGTTTTACCAAATTCCCAGTGTTGGACTAACAAACCTTTTTCTCCCCAATAGTTATGTATAGTCTATGATTTTATTCTTGGTTTCACTGGAAAACTATATCAATATATTTTTATTTATTTTAGCATCAAATAAAATAAATAAAATGAAAATCCTAAATAAAAAAAAAAGCAGGAGCAGCATTACCCAGTGTACCTTGCTACTTCCATTAAACCTAGTCCCATCAGCCTAACTGTGAAAAAATAATGGAATAGCTGTTCAGAGCTTGGTAAATAAAGACTTAACCTAGTCCACCTGAACCAATGTAAATCAGCTAGGAATTATACAAAATATAATAGATTTTACAGAATCAAAAATTTCTAAAGCACTTCCAAGTACAACTGTAAGAATTACTGATATTTAGTTCAGATGATGAACTAAAAAGCATGTAGGAAAAGGGAATCAAATTTATTTTTCTTATCTTTATTATACAAAATAATGAAATGTACTTTAGAACAACATGAAACTTCTAATTTGATAGGAAACTAAAGTTTTCATTTGGGACATACAAAGCCCCCACGCATTTATTTTAGTGAAGTCTTGCAGTGCTGCAGGTTAGCTCCCCGTGTTCAGAATGCCCTCTGTCATTCTGTGCTCCCAAACAACCTTTTCAAGGCTGAGGCCACAGAGGTGTTCTGAATCACTGTTATGCTGCTCTCCAGCAGCTTAGGTCCTGGGTCTTTTCCATTCTCATTGATCCATGAAGAAGTCTCAATCCATTGTGCTGAAAATTATTTTTCAGGAAAAAAAAGAAAACCAAACCATTGGAATTTTTTAATTACAAAGATGTTAAAATTGGAGCTGAGTATATTCTAAAATGATGCCTGTACACAATCAGAAGCTTTCAGAACAATTTTCTGATGTACCAAGATTTCCATGGCAAGGTCTCCCAGGTCTGAGGAACGATTGATGCTTGGTTAGATCTTATCTTACAAAGGAATCAGAAGGCAATCAAGTGCACATCTTTCATCTGAAATGAAACCAGGATGCATCTCTGGGTTTAGAAATAGACATAGCCTAAATCTTCTTACTTAAAAACTGGTGTTTTTTCAAGGTAGCAGTGATTTCACTTGAGAAAATTAGATTTAATGGATTTTTTTATTGATCTGAACAGTTGATCAAGTTGGATGCAGCTGGATTTTCAAAAGATTATGTAATTTGAATGTGACTGTGTACCATAACATAATAGGTAGTACCATTTTTAGACAAGACTGAACAGTAAATTTTCTCTCCCTTTTTTAAAGCAGTATGTCACTTGGAATTTTGATTATCTCTATTGTATAAGAAGCATTAGGAAGTATTATGATAATGAAATAATGTTTTTGAAAAAATATTAACTCACTTGTTAAATATTTTATCAACATTGTTTTTAGTTACAAGAAAAACCTAAACAACCCAACCATCTTCAATGGCATTAACATTCATAGGAATGTTTTCATACGCAGTAATAAGTGACACTACTTTGAGGGACATATTGCATTTGGAAGAATGTGTTTGTGCAGTCATGAATTTACATAAATTCAGGTGCCCTCTCATGAAGCATTTGGCAAATCAGAAAACACTGGTTTTCATCATTGTGTCTGTAAATATGTTCATGTCTACGAAAAGAGTATTTTTACATTTGTGTGGAATAGGGTACACATACCTTTGAAAGTCTAGGCCATATGCACCTGTTAATAATTACTAGAATTCTGAAAAATATACAGGAGATTTTGAGGTTTAGAAGGAAAATATTTTGACTTGCCATCTTTTCAGGAGAGATTCTGCAGCCCTGCAGAGAAGCTGGGTGGGTGAATATTGTCAGTCAGGCTCTGCACAGTCCTCGAGGCATGGTTATGGGGTCTCATGGGCTCTTCCCTGTTCCCTGGTGATTTTGGATGCTTCTGCAGGGTAATGAAGTTTCCCTCCCAGAAACCTTTACAGAAACTAGACAAACTGCAGCATTCCCCAACTAAGTGTCCTCAGTTATAGGATTGGGTAGAGAACAACTTTTTGATGGCTACTCTGTTCAAAATGTGATTTTTTTTTCTTATTTGCTGGCATTTCTGGTGGTGCTCACAGTCTGAACATTTCATTCATGATTTTGTACTTCTTCATGGTCAGCAAATTGTTAGCTTAGTTTGTCTCTGTGCTTACTTGAGCACACAAAACCTATTTAAGATGCAGACTATTATTTGGGACAGGTGATTGATCACATTTTGTCTGTTTCTATGTATACAAAACATTTCCTAAACCCTGCTACTTTTTTTGGCACAAAAAACTGGCTTTAGCTCACATGGTTATGCTGACAGCTATGCTCACCTCATACTAACTGCTGTGCTCAGACATGCTGGAAAAACACTATGGCAATGCCAACTCTTCTTTTCGTTGTTGGACTCTTTGTTTGTCTTTTTTTTTTTCCACCAAAGTGGATGCATCATCTATTTCTTGTGTGGTTGCAGATGGTGACAGTGCAATGAGGCTTCATTGTGGCGTGATCCTCTGCATAAAGGTTTTTACTTTAAAAATTTTATCACTCAGATTTGAAAACTTCAATTCTATTAAGCTTTTTAGTTAAAAACAAGGCAAAAAAAAAGTAAGCAAGCAATGTCAGGTTCTTTTCATAGTGCATTGTTCAGTCCAGATGGGTGTTTGAATTTCAAGAGAGAAAGTTTCCTTCAGTGTGGCAACTTTGATATACTGTAAAGGTGGGAATAAAGTGAATGAAAAATAAGATGAAAGTTAAAATAAAGCTTCCTTACAAGTAAGCCTTCATTTAAACTGCTGTGACTTCAGACTCAAAAACCTAGTAGAGAAACAACAGTTTTGGCTTCTCCCTGATCAGAGATGTGGTGACCTTTCCACATTTGCAGTGCTCATTCCCAGATTTGAGGCTTTTGGTGGTAATTGACATAACATGTCAAACAAGTGGGATAGCTTTCTGTTTTGAATAATAAAATACAAAAGTCAATGCCTTTGAAGTGTTCAAAATAACCAACAGTTTCCAGGAAAAATACACTTTTATGTACTCAGCTTAAAAAGCCTGAAAGAACTTTGTGTTACAACTTCAAAATCTTACATTGTACAAGAACTATGCTGGGTTACTGAAGTCTTTCTGCTCTGTCTTCCTATCACTCCATCAGTGAAAGTGTGATCATGGGGTCAGAGGATGAAAAGACTGGATTAAGTTGCAATATGGGCTAATTGGCCAGTGTGAATATTAACAAAATACATTTTAATTAATCTTTCAAAAATAAAAATAGGTTAGATCCATAGGGTATCATTATGATTCCAAAAGTTATTTTCCTTTTTAAGAGAAGTAAGAGGCAATATAACACGACTGCTGAACATAGTAAGTCTCCTACCACATCTGTATATATTTCCGGAAACAAAACAAAATTTTAGGTAGAATTTTTAGAGGTTTATGTACAATGTCAATTATGGTGGAATTAGTGACTTCAGAAAGTTGTGTGTACCAACAGAAGTGGATCTGAACAAAGATAAAGAAAGCCCTAATGAGCTGTCAATCACAAGATACACACTACGGTGCTTTTTATCTTAACTCTAGTGTGATCCCACAGACCGTTTGCAAATGTCGAACTTTAAGTACATACTAAAGTTCAGTGTCATTACTTCTGGAAGTAATTGTATGGCCATTTTCTGGATTTATTTATTTGCACATCCTTAAATGGGTGCAAGGAGACCCTGCAAGCAGAATATAGACAAATATACATGTGTGTATATTCCTATATGCAGGTTCACAGTGTATAAAACCAAGTAAAAGAAAAAACATCTATATAAAGTAATGAGCAGAATCACCAGATAACTAGTTGGTGAATAGTGACTTGAATTTGTGACTTTGTTTTTAAGAAGGATATGTTAGCTTGTAATTTTCAGAAAAACACCAGGTATGACTTGTGTTTCCTTTGTAGGGGGAGTTTGAAGAATTGCTAGTTTTCTAATAACAAAATATTAGTATGTGGTCTCATTGAACACATACTATGAATGTGGTAGGTGCTTTTTGACAATAGATTTTTATTTACAGATTTTTGACAAAAGGAAGGGTTTAAGAAACATGGCTTAATGGGATAAAGTGATTGGAATCTGAATTTGGGAGAATTAAAATTATAAGTAAATAAAATTAATAATGATGAAGGGTAGTAACCTCCAGGACAGTTTGCCTGAGAGTACTGGATTCTTATCACGTGCAGTCTTAAAATCAGTATTTTCTCTTGTAAGGAATTTTTCTATACCTAGTTAAGGTAAAGTTTTGTCAAGTGCTTACTCTAGAAGTTCATAGCAAATTAACATAATGATCTTAACAATACGTGGATCTGTTAAAGAGTATTTAATGTATACACTTTCACTCATTAAAGTCATGTAGTTTCTGTAAGTTTCATGGAGGCTAGAAGCGATCCTTGGATGATTTAGACTGATTTCTGGAATAATGAAGTCCATAGAATTTTGCTCAAGGACCTTTTCCTTCCAGACAGGTTATTTCCTAGCTCAGAAATTCTTTTTTAGAGAGAAGAAAAAATATTTAAGTATATGGAAAATGTGACCTGTGCGCAATGGAGTCCACGATAATTTTTTTACTGTTTTTTGAAGCCAACACAATTTCTCTAAGATTACCACTGATAATATATCTATAATTTTAGAAGAAATTGCTTTTTTTGGTAATTAGAGGTTTTAAATCAGTGCAGCGCTGCCCCTCAATCTTTGATACACGTTTAAGATGATATGAAAATGGCTACAAGGATCACTCACTGAGGGAGCTGAGAAAAAGCTAAGATGGAAATCTAGTTATACACAGTACAGGAAGCTCTCGCTGTTTGTTACTTTCACTATTTGTCTCAATAAGCTTAAAAGCTCCACGGACACACTTGCATGGACATAATGAGCATGCTGTGTGGAAATTTAGCTGAAGGACTTTCACAAGTAATGCAAATAAACTACTACTTGCAACTGTGCATCTTTCAAACTGCTTCTATTTCAAGCAGGCTACAGAAAGAAAAATGTCGTGTAGGTGGGCTGTCTGCACTTTGGTCAATGATTATATACTTCTGGGTCTGTGTGGAAATAGATAGAGCGGGAACAAAATAGCAGATATTTGGACACAAACCCGTTCAGTGACAAAGTGCCCAGAGAGAAATGCATCTTCTGCAAGCCAGTCCCTTTTATTTGTAAATAAATAAAACACTGAACTGCATCTGGGGTTGGAATTTTATGTCACATAACTTGAAGCTTTGTAAAATTAGCTGGCTATGTTGGCTACCTCTGCCACCAGTGCAGAGAAATATTCACTCCTGAAGGTAAATCATCTTTGCCTTGGACACATGCTGGAATGGTATGAATGGTTAGGTATTTAGGCTCAACTTCACTCAACCTGTGTAAAATATAATAATGTAGTTATGATATATTTAAATATTTTTTACCTAAAAGTCAAGAAAACTGGCAAAAATGCTTAGGTTCTTGCTGCAAATTCA
Organism: Leptocoma aspasia; assembly: GCA_013399835.1. Classification (NCBI taxonomy): domain Eukaryota; kingdom Metazoa; phylum Chordata; class Aves; order Passeriformes; family Nectariniidae; genus Leptocoma; species Leptocoma aspasia. The sequence continues at coordinate 368,021 of VXAX01000259.1, forward strand.
TCTTGCAGCAAACACATCTCAATAATTGTTTTTGTAATTCTTGTAACCTGTGTTCTGCAAAAGCAAGGACACTCGATATCACTGCTCAAACCAGCAGATTTACAGTTAGGAAAAGATGATAGGTTCTTTCCACACAGGAGAAGATGAGATGCAACAAATTGAGGAGAAAGTTTTGACACCTTTCTTTTGTCCTACTCGAAAATGCTCCATACTTGAATATGCTCCAAACATAAGTATGTTACTTATCCATAAAGGCAATTTTCCTAAACGTCTGTTGTAATCATATTGTGCTCAGTCTCTTCCTATTAACAGTCCATAACTGTAACTAAGGAAATGTCTGATCAGATCCTCTCCCTTGCTCATGCATTCTCACAAAGCTAAGTGGATTGAGGTACCTCTGCCGCTTTCTTTTGTATGACTATACTTTAGATCAAAAATACAATGTGCAGAATACTTTAAAGGCATGCATCCTGTAATATAAGTGCTGCCCCTTAAGAGTATAAATAGTGCCACAGACAAATTGATTTCAATGGAAATATTATTTGCAATACTTTACCTATGGTGAGCCGTAAGTAAGGTTGGCTTAAAAAATAATATGATAAAAAATATCTATCTATCTATCTATCTATCTATCTATCTATCTATCTATCTATCTATCTATCTGTCTATCTTTTTTCTAGTATAAATATATAAACTGTCTAATTAATATATTATTAAATGAAACTTGGAGACTGCATTATGGGTCCTTAAATGTCATTGCTGAAATCCTAAGGAAATTGGAGTATTTGAGAGTGCAATTTCCTCATGTTCAATCACCTTCTTTTCTAAATAGTGATCACAATCCTGTGCTTATGTTTTATAATCTGTTACCATGGAGATATTACCATACACACAGGATGGTTGCTCCATTGTATACAATCAAGTAGGATAAGAGAGTTGATTAAAATGGTTCCAAAATTGTTTCAAAATATTCCTTGCTTTGGCTGTTTCTCACTGTAAGAGGCAGTCAAGATAAACAAAAAATCTTGAAAGGACTGAGTTGAGCTTGCTGCATAAATTAACATTTAATACTTTTGAATAATTACAGTAGTTTCTTAGAATTCTTTTCACCTTTCATCTAATGTTGGTATGTACTGGACTTCTCAGGACTGTGGGTCAGATGTTGTGAGCCCTCGTAAAGAATGCAAAGTCAGGAAATTTTCTATGCCCATATTGCAGGAGGTCAGATAGTGCAGAATTATCAGTGAGAGAAGGACATATGGCTGTCCTTAATAGAAACCAAAGGAAAGACATAAGATTGCTAGAAAGATGATGTATGTATCTAGAGAGTCCTTATAAGTGAATCTTTTGTTGATAAAATACTTATTGCTTGAATCTTTCATATGTCCTGAAAAAAAAACCCAAACTCTTTCACCAGGAATTCTCCATCTTTATTTTAGGTGTTTGCAGTAAGAATGTTTGAGTAACTGTTGTGAGTCTTAGGACTCAAATAATGGCAACAGTATATACTGGATGCCCTTCATTTACTCCTTAGAGGAAACCCAGTTTGTGGAGGCATATGTTGTGCAAACCGAGCCCACATCCTCTGGTAGCAATATATACAGTCCAAATCTGTCAGCATATCACAACAAAACTGTGTGTATCTAACTAACATGCTGACAAGAATACCAATAGACACAAACAGGAGGCCAGAATTCTCACTTGTGTTTAAGCTCCATTAATTACATTATGGACAGCTTTTCAGCCTTTTGTTTGGATGGAGTAAAATCCTACAACTGTCATGCATTTGATTGTGTTCTGTCTGTAAATCAAATTTCATTTGTTAATAGTAGTTTGTTTTCTAATAGTACTGAAAAATGAGAGGTTTACATCTTCCATAATTTAAAAAATTTTCATTCTTATTCGTAAATACATACTGTCAGTAGTAAAAGTGGAAGTGTACCCACTGGAGTCAACAAAAATGTAGGATGCTGTTAACTGTTTGATTTTCTTTGTTACTATAAAGAGTTCTATAGAAAAAATGTCTGTATAGCCTATTTGAATAAAATTAAAATTTTTAATTAGATATTTAACCTACTCAATACAAATAGCATTCATAAACTAACCTTTATAGGTACAATTTGATCATAGGCAGTCATTGTGATATTCGTTAAAGAATAGAAATTATTAGTGTTTAGAACTACACTTCTATTTTAAATATTATAGAAATATTTAACAGATATTTCTATTCACTGTCTGTGCCTGCAAAACACATTGATGGTTGTCTCAACATTTGCAGAAGAATTTATTTCCTTTATCTAATTGAACTTTAAAGTAGCTTTTCTGAAGACTGGTGTGAGAAACTAGAAGTGATTGTTGCTATGGCAGATTCAGAAAACAGATGATAACCTTGATGCTTGTGCCAGCATTACTTTTTACAGGAAAATAGGTTTGGATGTAAAAAGCTGGAAATGTTTGAAATTTTACTGAGTATGTTTCAGTTTATAATTTTTTGTTTGCCTGCCCCTGTCTACAGATACTAATGGGATTACTCTGCTCTTCAGAGTGACATGTTCTGGAGATAGTAATATAGAATATCAAACTATCTTTAACAGTGATTATGGATCTGTGCTGAACACACCAAAAAAAGGCACTTGGAAGCTGAATATTTAGGTAAATAAACTACTGGTTTTGAGCTACTAGTTTGTCTATCTTTATCTTTTTCTTTACAGACTACCCCAAATTCTGATAGCCTTAAAATAAATGTATGAAAAGCCCTCAGATGACCTTCTTTATCATATTCACAACGTTTCCTTGATATAAAACTCAAGTTGACAGCATTGTGAATAGAAAAGTTAGCTGTAAATTCTGTGTGATTCACATGTTACCTTGCAAATGTGCTCACATTAGATTCCAGAAATAGGTACTAGTATATAATGAGGTAGACCCTAGTGGGCACCAAATCAGATGAGTTTACCAAGGGTTTGAAAAGAAGAACTTACACTTTAAAATGTAACAAACTTTGTGACGAGCAAGGGAAAATCTCCAGATTGTCTCAAAATTGAGCATTTTGTTGCCACTTGGCTGAGTGGGTGTTTGAAAGGTGTTGGAAAAATGCAAACACTATAGGGTGCAAAAAGCAGAAAACTCTAGCTAAAAGCCAGGGTGGTTTGAAGGGTGGTTTGCGTTTCTAATACCCTTCTAGCCTGAAGGGTATTAGAAGAGTTTAGGTAGACCATTTTCCCCAGAAGTTGTTAGAATGGTTCTGGGCTATTAGTCCCCTTTTGTATACCAGCTTGGGAGTGGGAAGAGAGAAAAAGAGAGAAAGAAGGAAAGAGAGGGAGAGGCAGGGAGGCAGGGAGGCAGGCAGNCTCTTGTAGCTCTTGTTATGTGCAATAGAAGCACATAATAGTTTCAGGAAAACCCAGTGGAAGGAAGGGCTGCTTTTATCTGAGATCTTTCAATTAGTTATAAGTTCATTGCTTTATGCTGAGGTATTTTTTACAAAACTTATCCTTGTCCTTGAAAGTATACATTTTGTATCCACTTGAAATCAAACATGTTTTCACTGCTTTATGGTTTGGTTTTTCTCCATCAATTCTACCTTTAAGTTTCAGTCGCACATACTGCTACTAAACTTGGGGTCAAAGAGGAAGGGACAAGTGGAATCTGTTTGTAACTGCACTCTCAGTATACCATGTGTTTCAAAACTAAAGGGAGAAATATATTTTAAATGTAAACTGCATTTATGCCTATAACACTGCTGGAAGTAATTTCCACACCATGGGGACCTCTTCTGAGGGAAGCGGGGTGCAGCTGCAGCAGGGTTTCCCTGCAGCTGTGTACTCAGTAAGAATTTTCCTTCTAGGGAATGTGCAATTTCTAATTATGAGAGAATCCTTGTTTGGCATAGGAATGGCAAACTCATCTGCTTGTTAATAAAAGCATTTATTATCCACATTACAGTATGGTGTGTATTAGAGAAGAGCTATCTAAAATCATTATGCAAACTTCATTAATAGCTCTCTATAGTCGGGAAATGAAATCTCTCCCTTAAAATGCTAGTCTTAGTAACTTAAGATTAGTAGAAAAAAATAGCTTGTTTTCTTCCTTTTTTTTTTGTTTGTGCTTATGTTTGCTATTTGTGAGTAATTAGCAAATCTGTTTAGACGGTTAGATCTTGGCCTGCAATTTACTCTAAGTGGAAGGATAACTGCCTCTATGGGAAGCCCTGCTGAAATTGGTGGGGATCTGCACAAATCACACTTTTGTTCCCTGGTTTTAGATAATAAAATATTTTTCCCCCTGCTGATAATTTTATTGGGAAAATTAAATTACTGTGTATTTATCAGATTCATAACAAGCATAAAAAGTGTTTACTCATTACGATCCTAGGAAAGATCCCTAAGGTGGAAATTCAATGACCTTCAGGCATCTAAACCTGAAATTTTAATATAAACCCCACTGCTTACCTAACTGTCTAAGTCCTAAGATTTCAAGGTGTCTTCCCATCTCACACCAAAATTCCCTAGTTTCCTATAGCGTGCCATAAATGTGATTCTGTTAGTACTATGCTTTAGGAAGTGCCTCCATCCACCTTGTCTTCTTGGAATCCAGAAGACAGACTAAGATTATGACCTGGTAGGCATGTTCTGCAGGGTCAGACTCCCAAAACCTTCTGTGAAGGGGCATGTGGATGTTCACACCCATGTGCCTGGATATAACCTGCTTACTCAGTATTCTGATGCACGTGCTGCATAATCCTGGCTGCTGCTCCCTGCTTTCTATGTGATTTCTGCTTTGTCTAGCCAGTCTTTGGTTTACTGTCTCTTCTTCAGTGGTTCATGAGGCTGCCTTCCCGTGGCCATGGGAATTTTGTGTCTTTCTACAGTGCTATGCACTTTCAGTGGGTTATCACAGTGCAGTAGTAGCCCATTGGAGAAGAAATGCCTTGAGAAATGCTTGATACAGCTTGAATCTCCTCTAACTGTATGAAGGCCTCTTCCCAGACTGGTATTCTCAACACATCCAAAGCATGTCTATTTGGCTCTTTTCATCTCTTTCCTGATATCTTTATGACATCACATGTCAAACATTTTCCCCATATGTGAAGGTCTCTAACAAACATGGGGCACAGGGAGTCCTGGACTTAGCATTATTTTTAGGCTATCTTTATTTGCTGCCTATTCCAAGAAGGGAATCTGGCCATTTGAAATATTAATGAGATTATTTTCTTAATAGCATTTACTTTGCAATCCTTCCATTCTACTTTGAGTTATATATGTATGCAGCAGGGTAGTCAAATGCATTCCTTTTGTATATAAAAACCCTTCAGGTGTTCAGGGCAGTTCTGGAATTTTAATATTCAAGTGAGTTGGAGGTCAGTAAGAAGGCACTGAGCAATCAATTTTTCTGGTCTCTCATATCAGAAGAGACTAATTTGGAGCCAATCTTTTCTATATGGCAGTACAACAGTTAGAGTAATTTGTGCTAAGTAAAGGTCAGTCAGAGCCACAGCTGAGGGGCTACAAATACTTAACAAAGCACAGAAGCTTTTGCTGAGATACTTTTTGATCAGAATAACTTGGCAATCATGAAAAAAGGTGAAGTCTTATGGGTCCTTGTCCTCACATTTCATGTTCCTTCAATGGGTAGTGTCAATTGCTTTACCCCTTCTAAAACTGGCTGATGCCATACAAGTTAACAAGACTCTTTACATTGTCACAGTCCAGTCAAAATGATTGCCTCCTTTGAACCTTAACAAAACCCTGGCCTTACTGAAATTGCTCAGCTTTTCCGTAGATACCACAGGAAAAAGGATTGACACTTTTGTGCTTTTAATTCTGAGAAGCTTTTAATTCTGAGAAGCTTTCTCTAAATGGTTTTCTTTATGATAAAGATCTCATTATATATTACTTGCATATATTTATATATAAAATACAAATATAATACATTGTATACAAATACATTTATAAAGCATTTTAATGTGTTACGAATATTTTAGTAACATCAAGTATACAGAGATGAGTTTTGTAATCATATAATCACTAAGAGTATTAGATTCTCTACTTCCAATAATCTACTTTTTAATTTTCTGGATACCTTGTTGTCTTTCCTCAAGGTCTCCTAATCTTGCCTGACTATGGAATTTGAGGAAAGAAGTTGGTCTGTTAGGGAGCTTAGTCAGGAAGGACTAGACAAGCCAAATATGTAATATGTATATAAAAAAAAATCATAGGTATGCCATTTTTTCCTGCTCTTGAGACCGTGGGAATGCCATAAGTTCTTTTAACAATAAATACTAAAAAATGAAATTATCAGTCTATCTTTTTTGTCCATGCTTATGAGACATTTCAAAGCAATTTAGGAAAACCTATCTTTTCCTTAGGCAAGTATAGCCCTTAGCACACAGAATTTTAGGTTCAGGCATCAAAGGTCTAAAAGGTTAACCAACAGAGAGATGTTATTGTTATAATGAATTTGTTCTCCAGCTGCCCTCAAGCTGAAAGTCATAAATGAAGAGACAATTTTGTCTGAAGCCAAGCTAGTGTGACAAATTAACTGACATGGTCTCTATATAACAATCAGTGTTTTCTGATCATTAGTTGTATTTGCTTAAAGCTCAGGAGAGTCCTGTTGTGCTTTTTTCCACACCTCCGATTGAACCTAATGGTACCATATTATGAAGTTTTCTGTGACTCACTGAGGAATAACTCTACAAAAATGTTGGAATTATCAGTATTTTTTATATATTCTGCATCAGAATGCCCATTTGTTGTTTGAGATATGGCCTGTACTTTGAAAAGAGGCCAGTATTAAAGCTTATAATTTTCTTCCTGCTGTTGTATTCAGAGTAGCTCTAGATTTTATTTGCATGTTGAACCTCAGGCCTGAAACAATTTTAGATTTCAAAGTGGTGAGGTTTCTGAGTTGCTTAACAGTCTGTGAAAAATTTTTGGTTTTGTTTGCATAGTCTCAGTTAAAATAACCCTTCTATGCTGTTATAGAAAAGTTAGTGAAGTAATCCAACTGAGACATCAGTTCTCTCATGGTCTGAGATAGTTTTGCTTGACAAACATGCTCTTGCAAATGGTTGTGATAAGCTGAATATGTTGATGTTCTTCTCAGTGCACACAGATCAGTAGGCAGCAGCTGTAACTGTGTCTTCATTTTCTTAAAGTGTGAAGAATGTACGTGTTATAGAGGGAAATATGCCTGAAAATCATAACTGTCATTTCAGATTTGATATCACCCTCAGAATCCTAAATGAAGTGGTCCCTAAAAAGTTTGAATACTGAACACTTTTATTTTAGAGGTGTACATGTGCTTCTGCAATTAAAGCATGCCAGACTTACTCAGAATGTCTGTTCATCAAAAGGTGGAATTTGGATGTTACGAAATGTTTCTGAGCTGAAATATGGCAGAAAATCTTGTTTCAGAAGCAATTTATTATAAAATTGAGTTTAATGTATTCTTGTCATTTTCATGTAGGAATTTAGATTACATTTCGGTGCTGCCAGAACAAGATCACTTAAAAAAGGTATAAATATTTTCCACAAAACATTATTCCTCTTTTTTTTTTTTACACACTGTATCATTATTGCCCATCATGATGTACTAGGATGCATAAAATTTATGTAAACTTTAATGTCCAGTGTTACACTGAAAAGTTCTACAAAAGGAGTTGTAAGAGAAAAGAAACACTTAGGGGTCTTTGCAGCTTAGTGTGTTCCATTGATTTCTTTTCTGATTATATTTACCTGACTTAAAGCATGACTATCATGTTTTAGATAATAGAGATATTGCATTACCCAAATCTTGTCTGCAACATACAGGAATAAGAATGTAATGGCAAGGGTTCATTTAATTTAATAGACCTTCCCATCTTGTCTTTGAAATGTCTCAATGACATGTACCAACAAGTAAGGCAGTTCATTTGATACAACCTTAATACAATCCAGGAGGTATTTTGTATTAATTTGCACTGCCATGACAAAGCCTAGATTAGGCCATTCTGGTGACAAGCCCGTTCTAGTCTTGCAATTGTTAACACAGGTAGAACTGCAAAAGAGGTGGGAAGTTTTAAGTTTGTGTTTACAGATCTAGAGATGCCTTTGCATAGTAATAATGGAGTTGCCTGTCTGGCTTTTATATATTTAAACGAAGTATTTTAGCTTTTGAGACAGATGGTAAAAATCATCAATGAATTGCAACAGTTGTGAGAAGTGTAGGAAGAGGCAGCAGCTAAAATTTCTGCATCCCAAGATTGTTTCTATGAATCCTAACCCACACTTTTAACTACAAACAGGTCTGATTTACTTACTACTGGTTATCTAGGTCCTTGTGATCACAGTCATTGTTTATGAATATTTTAGGTAGTTTTCAATCTTATCTTTCAACAATATATATTTTTGTCTTTTCTACATTTTCATAACAATGTATAGGAACACCTAAACCTCTGTCTGTGGTCACCTGCTTGGGAAGTTGGCTAAAAATGGCATTGGTTTGTAGTCCCAACAGCTAACTTTAGGATGATCTCTTTAGGATGCATCTGTGGCCAGTGCAAAACCAGAAAGATAAATGAATTCTGTAGAAAGTGGTTCAGCAGGGTGTTAACATCTGTCACCATTAAAAGGAGAGAGAGTGAAGACTAAGTAGTTAGTGCCTAGATTTAGCTACACATATCCTTTCTTGCATGTATTTTTGTCAAATTATGAAACTATATTACTGAATGCTTTATTGGAATTAGACTGTTGTCGCAGGTTGCACAGCTTACACTTTGTTGTGATATTGCTAATATAAAATACCAAGTATTTAACCTTGTTAATTAATATGCAGTATGTCATTGTGGAGAAGGCTCTAAATTTGGATTCTGATGATTAACCTTGTATAATTTTAATCACATACAAGTTGGCAATTATTTACATTTTAAATAACTTCCAAGATTCTTTTAGTGTTTTGAATTGAATCTGCTTTCTAGGATATACAGGACTTATTTCCAAATTGAACAGGACAAGAAAGTATCTTCCCAACTGGTAAATAATTATTGACTTGCTGTGCAGATGCCCTTGCTTTAAAGAATCTTAAAAACCTAAATCTGTGTCACACTAAACTTGTCAATACTGCTTTTCTTTAGAGCACGTGTGCCAACACAAAATTTTGTGGAATTTATTATGAAGAATGAGAAAAGGGAGGAATGTCTGACAGTAGGTGGGTTTGTTCATAACCTCAAAGATCCTTTTCCTCAAGGCACAAATGATAACAGCAGAAAATGTCTCCTTAGAAGTAATATTATTTATTTGCTGTATGCTACAGGGAATAAAACAAATAAATGAAGGAAGGAATGTGCTTGCCCATTCATAGCCATAAATTACTCAATGTTCAAAATAATTTGAGTTGTCAAGTATACAAGATTGCATACTGTTACTTGAGAAGTTATCTTCTTTCATATGTTACTCTATTCTCCTTGGTTCATTCTCTTTTTCTGGTTGATCTAATTTATTATTTGCACTGGTTCATGCAGAGAAAAATATGTTCTTTCTATTTTATTACAGCATAGACCCTTCATCACACATATTAGAGGCCACTAAATGGGGACAATATAAATTTCTCATTGTCTTGCTTACATGTATCATCTGGGATTGATTTATCATAGAACCATGGAATGGCCTGGGTGGAAGAGTCCTTAAAGATCATCCAGTTCCAGCCCCCTGCCATGGGCAGAGATGCCTTCCACTAGAACAGGTTGCTGGCCATCCAGCCTGGCCTTGAACATCTCCAGGGATGGGGCATCCACATCTCTAGGCAACCTCTTCTTTTGTCTCAGCACCCTCACACTAAAGAATTTATTAAAGACATCTAATTTAAATCAACCTTCTTTTAGTTTAAGGTCATTACTCTTGTCCTATCACTACATACCCTTGTAAACACTCTCTTACCAGCTTTCTTCCAGGCCCCTTTAAGTGCTGGGAGCTTCAGGCTCTGAAGTCTCCTCAGAGCCTGAGGTCTGAGGGGCCTTCTCTTCTCCAGTCTGGACAGCCACAACTCTCTCAGCCTCCCTTTCATAGGACAGGTGCTCCAGCCCTGTGATCAATTTAGTGGCTCTCTTTGAACTCCCTCTAGACAGGCCCATGACCTTTTTATGCTGGGAGTCTACTGCACGGTTTTCTGTGATTTTTTTTTTTTGAAACACGTTATTAGTGTAAATAACATGTAAATACATTATTTTGTAAATTTATACAAATTTCTTTTTTTCCCCTGTTGTTTCTATAAAAATAATTCAGGAAACTGTAGAAGGTTTTGATCAGTCCTTATTAGGCATATTGCAACTGGATTCATATCAGCAGTCAGATGGCCACCAGTTGTGTATAAATTAGCAACACCAGAATTAGGATTTCAGTATTACATTGCTATTTAAAAGGGCTTTGCTTTAAGCAGAGAAAGTATTCTCTCTTGCAGTTTAAGAAAAAAAGGAGCTTTTAACTTTGTATGATAGTTTAAATAAAAAAATAAAATATTAATGGTTGCTATAGTTCTTTATATAGTACATTTCATAATACTTTATGACTTACCCAGTTTAAAAGCTACTTTTTCCTGCCTCTAGGTAAAGCCATTAGAGATGTAATATTCTAGGTACTTGTAAGTACACATTTCTAGTGGAGCACCTTTTTACACATAGAACATCCTTATCATCTTATCATAAAGATGTTGAAATTGAATTTAGCAAATCTACTGAAACAGTGCCTTATTTACAAAACTTAAAATTGGTTTGGAAAGGTACATAGTACAATGATTCAGATAAAAGCAAAATATTAGATAAATGGAGAATCCAGTTGGATTTTTTCTAATCCTACCTTTAGTTTACACCTTAAGGAATTATATCACTAATGCCTTGTTCTTGTTTACTAGAAATTAATGATTTTACTAGAGTCTCCAGGGACGTTCAGAATTTCCATGAAACTGAAGGTTTGTTTAATTCAGTCACACAAAATTTTCCAGGGCCGTTTTCGGAGAAGTGATACGTAAAGGTGTTTAACCACATTTTTCTCTTAAAAGCAGATTACTTCTGCTTTTATTTTTAATAGTCATGCAATGATTTATGCATTTGTGTGGTCTGTAATTTGTTGTTAAATTTTCCTGCCTATAAGAGCAAAGCTGTGTTGCCAATGAAGATACAGGCTGGGACAATATGAAAATGGATTTACGTAGAAAATTATAGAGTTCACAGTCATAAAATTTGTTGAGCCGGGGTTTGTTGAGTCTAGACATGCCAGTCATTTTTACCCTGAGTAATTGGACTTTATAGACTGATTTTTACAGTGTATTAAAAAGGATCAAAAATTAAAATGGCCAGGCACAACAAGAAAGCTGTGGATTACATGCCTCTTGCAGCAAAATTAACGTTAAATAAAAAGAGAAAAAGTCAAGGTGACTTCTACTTAGTTCTTGGTGTTTGTGAGATATGAAGTGTGATTTAATTCACAGACAGAACAGCATTTCCAAAGTATCCTAAAATTAGTGTCTCCTTGAAGAGATGAATAACACTGTTAAACAGAGTACTCCCTGATGCATGAGCAGTGAGAGCTGCCTTGCTGTGCAGTCTAATATCTAAGTCTAATCTTTGCAGAAAGTTGCGGCGTTCCCAGCTGAGAAACTCTGAGGACCTGGATCATCTGAATAGTGCCAGCAGTGCTGGCCTATGTACAGGCTTTAATGTCTCAGTTCTCATTACTTTTCAAAAAATGCTACAATTTCTGTAGATATCACTGTTGGTGATTTATTAGATAGATTTTTTTTTTTAATTTTATTTTTGGGAAGAGGGGGATCAAATTTAAGGTGTGTTATTGACTTAGTACAAAAATAGTAAACACATGACATTCTTTGATCTTCAGTTGGAAAGGCTACAATATTCTAGGAACTTGATAATTTATTCCAGTTACCTGTAATAGTCTCAGTTGTTGATCTGCTTGATCGCTGTTGTTATTTTCGTAGAAATAGTGACCTCATTCTTTTTAACCTGCCTTATCTCTCAAAATAATTTTCAAGCTGACTTTCCTTTTTACCTTGGGCAAGTCTGTGATGCAGTCAAGTGACTGCTTGGATGATTCAAGTTTCCTTCAGTCTGCTTCTAAAAAGAATAGTGACTCTTGCAAAATAACATAGGCAGCCAGTGTGGATTCTTCTATAATTCATAGAACTGTATAAAATGCGAGAAAATTATCTCAGAGATACTGCTTTTCAGAGAAAATATTAATCAACTACCTGAAACAAAGTTCCAGCACAAATCCTTCAGTATAACTTTTTTCTTTTTTTTTCCTTTTTTTTTTATATTTCAGACTAAAAATATAACCCTCAAATTTATTTAAGACAAAAATTGTGAAAAATTCAACTTATAATCCCAATTATCTTAATAGAAACTTATATAATATTTATAACCACAAATGACTATAAGCATTGCATGTTAATTAGTCGGGGTAAAACTAGGCTCGATTGTCATCTAGGAACTGGACAGTGACTTTATCTTGGATGTAAAAATGAAACAAAAATAGATCATTATTAGCCCTATCTTTTTTGTTAAAACTCAGCTATTTTTATGTTGGAACAGTTCATGATGAATTTTGTATGTGATACTTCTTTTACTGTCTATGCACTCTGGACAGTAAAGTAAGTATGCAGGCTGGATACACAGAATCTGCTATAAGCAGGCAAAACCCAAACTTTCACTAGCACACCATCTTCTGATATTTTCCAGCAATTATTTCTGTATCTCATGATTGCATCTCTGGCAGTGAGTCCTCAATATATTTTTATTCTTTGCTGGCTGCAGATTGCTCAGGCTTCACACAAAAGATTCAATCTTAAGGTACTTTTAGATGAAGTTCTTTCGACTGTGAGTAGTATAGAGTGACTGACTCATTTAAGATGTAGTCCCATAGAGAAAACATGGCATATCTACTGCACTGGAAGTGGAATCTAAAAAAGAAAACCTGGGAACTGAGGCTGAATTGAGTTTTTTTAAAAAGAAAAAAGTGTATGATTAAATGCTAGCCAAGAAGACTTTGGGTTTAATGTGTTATGCTTTAATTCTGAAATGAATATTTTTAATCTAGTTTTGCATCATTGATTTTTAATTATTTTTTAAATTTTTTTTTTGGTGGCAGTGTGTTGCCATGGTTAGAACAGAGGCAGTATACAACAATGCCTTTGTGATAGCTGAGATGAAGTGATTTCTTCCTCTGAGCTTAGCAGCTTCCTGAGCAAACCATTTTAAAGCAACAAAACTGGATATAACAAAATGTGTTATTTAGCCAGGTTTTGCTACATTTTATCAGACTGCCCCGAGGGGCTTTGGCTCTACTATTCTCTTATTCCCTGACTCCCAGAGTTGTCACATAACATAATGGTATTTAACAAATTTAATTTGGAACCTGATTCCACTCAAGGTCACTAAGACTTCAAACCCTGTAACCTATGCTCAGTAATTGACCTGCAGTTATTACTGCTCTCCTTTAACATTGCATTATAAAAAGAAGGACTTCTGAGAATTTTCTGAGGAAAACCCCACAAATTATTTGTTAAACTGAGAAATGAAGTATCAGTTAGTGTATGCAGGTTCTGGGCCAGTGAAAGGAGCTTTGCTGTTGTCCTCTCTAAATTTAGTACCAAATAATTTAGAAAGCTAGTTTAACGTCAGATGATGTCTTGCATTACTTCCGAAGATATCTTTTGAACGATAGATTTTAATGGAGAACATTACATGATTTTTAAGTCACTATAGAAGCCCAGATTCTTCTAATCTAATCATAAGCCCTGGGCAGAGACACCCAAATTAATAGCACAGTTGCCTAGCTTCTCTCTAAAGTCAAGGGAGAGAAATGAGGAAAACTAATGCAATTTACATCACAATGTCAAGGTTCTCTCTTTCCACTGGTTGTCTACAGAGCTTTGCATGATCTTCATTTTAGACTATTGATTTAGATGAGAGAATCCAAGCTGAACATCTCATGGGATTTCAGGAGAATGTTGAGAGAAGATCTAGTAAACAAAGAATTCAATCAGTCTTCATTTAACCTCAGGTCTTAGACCTAAATGTTTTCTCAACTCAATTTTATAACTTTAAATTACTAACTTTAATATGCATTTTAAACTCCTCCAAATAAAGTTAATACCTTAACAGTAATCATTGCTCTCTCATGTTTGTCTCTCTTTGTTTTGGGAATCAGAGCACTTCAGCAAAAAGTAAAAATTGCCAGCTTAAATAATTTTTCTGATGCCTTATTCTAGTACATGTAGTTAATTTAGCACTATCAAAACACCTAAGGTGTTTCATTTATTATTCCTCCTGCGTGCAATAATGTCTTTTTGGGCCAGAGAGATGTTTGTGTAGGAAATCTCTCTAAAGAAGGCAAGATTGCAATGTGTATTTCAAATACAGAGGAAATACTTGGGACCATTCTCTGGTGATGGCTAGGAACTTTTCCTATGTAAAGACAATTATCCTTGAATTAGGAAAAAAATGCAACAGTATAAGCCAAGGATGATAGTGCTAAAAATCTTTGAATCTATTACTTCATCCACTCAAAGAGCTCTGAATAAGGGCCTACATATGATTCCTTTTGTGGGTATTTGTCCATATGCTTCAGTAGACTTTGGAACATACCAATGAGGTTAAATCCAATGTCTATTGAATCAAATGCAACTATATCCCTTAAATCTAATAAGCTCTATGTCAGTCTTGTAAATTTTACAGTAGTCTGCACTATATTCTAATAGCTGTGAGTGTAATGCCTGTGAGGCAATTTGCTGCTCACTGTATTTTGTCTTCATAAATGGACAGGAGATTCAGAAATTTTGGAGGGAACAAGTGTTCCTCCTTGTTTGCATAAGGCTTTGTTCTGTTAGATAAACAAGTTCTCTAAACAAGTCACTTAGGTCAGTGGCACCTTTTAATGCTGAAAATAATATTTTTAGTAGCATTCACACTTCTGTAATAGAAAACAAAATATTTGAGGTTTGGTTTGGGTTTTGTTTCCTTTGGAAAACATAGAAATTCTCTAAATGTTTTTCTTCTTTTTTCCCCCCTATGAATAGGAGCAGGTTTACAAAAGCACTTCAGTAAATGCCATGAAAAACAGTGCCTGTGTTATAGTGACATTCATAAATCTATGTATTTCTTGCACACTTTCATGTTTTTCAGATAAGCCATGACAAGCTGTGGCATCATTACATATTATGACTGCTGGAAATAATACTCCTCATCAAAAGCAAAATGTAGTGCAATACGAGACTGTCATCTACTTATATCAGAATAATAATACTTTTAAGGCTTGTTGCTTATACTGTTCTATAAATTAATATTTGAAACCTGTAAGATTCAAGAGGTGGTTTGAAATACATGTTTTACAATCTTCTATAAATCTGTTGCTGCTCTCTTTCCTTTTTTTTTTTTAATCTCTCGTTTTAAAGAGGAAATTAAATAAATCTTAGGGTCAGACTCAGGTGTCCTTAAACATGAGCAATAGCCCTGGTTTACAGGAATAGTCCTCTCAAATTATGGCAACAAGCTTTCAAGTAAGTTACTAATCAGTTTGAGGACAGGTTCCAGGCTCCAGTCAATGTTCAAATTATACTTGAAAATAAGACATTAAGAAATTCACAGTTGACTGTGGCTTTTTATATGCAACATGTTATTATTTAAAAAGAAAATCAATACACACACACATATATATATATATATATATATACGTAATTAGCCCTGGGCAGCTTTGTTTTCTTTAGGAAATACCAATGAACTAAGAACTAATCTCTTCAAAAGCCTTAAACATTATTATCACAATCAAAAATTTTTAAAAAACCAATAAGCTAAGTTTAACTTCTACCACTGACCCTGGTTTGCTGAATAAAGATACTCTTATTTTTAATTTTACTTTTAATTTATTTTATTGTCATCTACCTGGCTTTCTGTAGAATAGCAGAGATACTGTTAGCAAAAAATATTTTGATATTTTTGTTGGCCAGCACGTTTTCAAACACTCTGCACTTCAAGTGTCTTATTTATGAAAAATAAAGGGCACTTCATATTTAAGAATATGTTTTTTAAGACAGTTTTTATACTGCACTTTGAAGGCCCAGAAGTGTTCAGAATCTTTACTGTAATCCTTGCCAAACCCTTAAAATAGCAGAACAAAACAAAAACTCACACCCAAGCTTTCCCTATGGGTGCAATGTCATGAGCAAAATGTTGACTCCTGAGTGATAGAATGTGACACACTCCAAATCCAAAAAGGATTTTACACAAAAATGCCATAGCTCATCATGTTAGTGTCTCTGTCAAACAAAAAAAATTACATTTTCATGAGCAGTTGGTTACCTTTTCTGTTCAATTTATGTTTCTCTTACATTGTAACAGCAGCATTTGATAATGCTGCTGGAGAAAAGTTGGAGGACACAGACTAAGTAATTAATGATTTTCTAGTGTTCCGCAAGATAATGTCAATGACCTAGGTGTCATGAAGTAGGAGGGAAAAGGAAGGAAAAAGTAATTGTGAAAAGAGAAATTGTAACTTCGTTTTTTTCAAGAAAACAATAAAATGTTCACTATTTAGTGATCAACAGGGCTCATGTATTAAGCATTAATTTATGTGACAGGCTGTCATCTGAGCACTATTTCTGACATGGCTTTAGGATCCAATCACAAGTTATTTAAAAGCTATCATTTTTAATTACCTACAAATAGTTCTAACGAGCATGTTTCAGAATTTTGCTATTTTAAACACTTTTCAAAAACCTCATTAAATAAGAATTAATTTTGACATAGTTCTAAGTAAGAAATCTAAAATTATAATCATCAAATAGGCTCAACCTTGTTTCTGTAGGAGCAATAAATTTTGTTAAAGTAAGATGCAATTTGAATTAATAAAGATTCTGACATCTTAGTAGCTTCATGTCTATGTACCCAAGAAAAGGAGTATTTTTCATGTGTTTTGTCATTATGTAAATGAGTACTGAAAAATGGTAAGTAGAGACTCAACTTTTTGATTGTCACACCTTTGGGAAAATTGTTGATTTGAAAAAGAATGTCTCAATTTCTGTGTATGTATATTTTGAAGAACAACCTGTCTAGCATTTTCATTAGCTTGAGGGCTTGGTTTAGCATTTTCAGAAATGAATATTAAGGATTGAAAAGTGTTGATAGGAATGCCATGGTGCATGCTAGCAAAAACTTTAAATAAACATAGAGTTGTAGGGAATAGGTTTTACTTAACAGATCTTGAATGTCTTATAACCTCAGCATTTGAAAGCCAAAAAGGCATTTAAACTTTTTTTAATAGCTAAACCTAAAAACTGAGGCCAGCTGAAATATTATCTCTGTGAATATACTGCTTTTATTATTTTCTATTTTCTGCTATGTTTTCTGAATAGCAGCTATGGCATACAAAAATGTATTGTACAAATTTCATGTTTATTTTATCTTTCTTTAGAGGAGAATCTCAAGTTCTCTTTAAAAAACCTAACTCTTTATGATTTAAAAGGTGACCATAACAATTTGCTTTCATTGCAATCAGACAGGTGAGATGGCTTCCCTGACTCTAGATGAGGTTTAAAAAAACAAGAGAGATAGGCTATGCCCCATTAATCTCAATTAAGGCCTAATCTAAGGTGATGTTCTGTGGTCAGAGAATCAAGTATTTGTTCAGATGCTACGGGATTTAGCTTTTTTGTTGAAGAATTTACCTTTTGGCTGAACTTAGAAATTAATTTGTCTTAGAAATTGTTTCTGTATTCCTTGTCATCCACATTCTGCTTGTGATTATGCCTTGCTGTCCAGCCCTCCTCATAAAGCAGCATTTGGGGATTTCTGGTGAATTCCCTTGCCATTGTGTGATGGAGTGAGGCAGCAGAGTCTGGGAACTGGAGCTGGGTCCTGCTCTGTGCAGCAGTGGGTGAAGGTTGCTGGTTTCTTGTGCCTGGGAATGCCACCAGCCAGCAACTAGGAGGCCTTGCAGATAAATAATTGAGTTCAGCTGGCACACACATGGGTAAGATAACAAGCCTGTCAGAATGACACCGTAGGAGAGGTCACTCAGGAATTGTGGCTGGACTTATGATGGAGGAAAGTATCAGGATTCTGTCCAGATATAATCTGTACATAAAAAGTATCTTACATAAATATCTACTAAAGGGCTTTGGACTATCTGGGAATTAATTTCAGCTGAGTTCTTGCAGAGACTTTGAAGAAAAATGATATAAGGTAGTATTTTGAGATTGAAGAGAAAGCTGCCTTGCTGCAGAACACAGCAGGTGCTGCACTGGACTCTGCTGTTGCCATGGATGCTCAAGGTTAATCTTGTTCAGTATAAGTTTGAAGCTCTTGATTTCTTATTTAATGTGTTACTATTAACTGGGAATGTTTTCCAGTTGCAGCTAATACTGATTTTATGTAATTTCTGATGTTTGGGAAGGAAGTGTTCTAATTTCAGGATGTGGGTTGTTCAAGCATCTCTAAACTCCTTTTAAAAGGCTCTAGATACTATTTACAACTTCCTTTTTTTCTTCTTTTTTTTTTTAAGTCCAGCTCTCTTAAGAATCTGGCCCTGCATTTGTCCACATTTGACACGAACTACACTTTACCTCATCATTAGCTACTAATTTTCATCTTCTTACTTACTGCATTTAGAGAATCATGATTTTGACCAATGCATTTCACTCGTGCTTAGAATCACATCCTCCAGTCTCCACACAATGTGGCTGACTCCAGGTTAAGACTGACTCTTTCTTCAAATGGGCTAATGGTGCATACCACCAGACTTCTGAGGTCAAGGCAGCTTCTGATAAACTTCTGCCTTTGTGTGGCTCTAGACAGCTTAGTCTTATGAAAATGAAATGAAAATGAAAACTTAGTTCACTGTGGGAAAGTTGGAGTAAAGCAAATATGGGAGCCTTTTTTTTTGGTTCTTTTTGTAGGTTTGGTGGTTTGCCTGTTCAAGAAAAATGTGCATTCGATTCATTGAACAAGAAAATACACAAAATGTTTTGGAAATGAGAATGTAGAGTCCTTACCAAGCTCAAACTGGGTTGCTTAAGCTGTGCAGTCATGGGAGAACAAAGATGCTGTGGGGAGGTTGCCAGAATCCATTGCAAAGCAATTGTAATAGCCATCTTCACATTGCCTTTGCCTATAGCTGACGGAAATTTAGTACTCTAGCAAGCGAGAAGATGAACTATTAATAATGATCTCATTAAAATATGGAGCATTTTTTAATCTGCTTTGAATGCTAAAATCCTGAAGCAGAAAAAACAGCTCAGTAAACATACAGGAATATATTTTCTCCACAGCAGACTGATGAAAATGTATCAGATTGTGCTGTCTGAAATTTCACTGCTGCTGTCTCCTCAGCTAATTTGAGAGACTTGGATCTTCAGGCGTTGTAGCAATGGTGATGGCTACACAGTTGGCAGCTGACAAAAATGTGATTTTTGTCCCCCAAAACACTGAAATACAAAATAAGCATTGGATTTGTAGCATATTTCGTATGTGATTTTGTTTTAAAGGTAAGCACTTAAAAGGAATTTTAATCACATTGATTTTCTTACTGGAAGTGAAAAAGCTCCATGTAAAAAAATAGTTTTAGTGGTGTTAAGTTTTAACATGTATATCTTTCAAATCCTAAATGTGCTAATCCTTTTCCTGTACTGATGACCTGGCAGTTCTGTGTGGTTATATCTTGCTAAAATAGCTTAATAGCTACATATAATCTGAAAAATTGAGTCATTTAAAGAGTTAATAAATCTAGATCATCAGATCCCTGGAAATTTATTAATTTCATTTTATTTTACTTAATTTTAATAATGTGCTCAAGTGTATTATTTGAATATTTAAAGTTCAACACATGCTTTGCTGAACTATGGCTTGATTATGACTGTGAGAGAATCTTTTATTACATATGCAGAGAACTGAATTCATTAGTCTTCACTACTTTCTTGCTTATCATGTAGAGCTTAGGAAAAGTTTTAGTTTCTCCTTGAGATAAATATAAATCTTGATAGTAAAGCTGTGGATTAAACCTTCTCTGTTGGGTTTGTGTGGCCAGGTTCTGCTGTGACTGGGGGGCAGGGACAGGACTCTGTGTCTTCTGTGGAAAGCTGTGTGTGCTAGAAGCTTCCTCTATGTCCAACACAGCCAATGCCAGTCAGCTCCAAAATGGCCCTGTCTCCCACTGGAGAAATTCATGGAGGATTGTCTTCCATTGGAGGGAGCAGCAGAGACAATGAGTGATGAGCTGACTGTGGCCCCATTCCCAGTCCTGTGTATGCTGTGTGGGGAGGCGATAGAGAATTTGGGAGTGAAGTTGAACCAGGGAAGAAGGGAGGGGTAGGGGAAAGGTGCTTTTAAGTTTTGTTTTTATTTCTCAGTTCCCTTCCCTGATTTGATTGGAAATAAATTAAATTAATTTCCTCAAGTCAAGTCTGTTTCACTCATGACAGTAACTGGTGAGTGGTATCTCTTTGTCCCTATTCTCAACCGTGAGCCTCTTGTTGCATTTTCTTTCCTCTCTCCAGCTAAGGAAGGGAGTGATAGAGCGGCTATGGTGGGCACCTGGCCTCCAGCCACAAATGGTTACTGTATTTGGCTAAAGATGGAGATACCTTTTTTTTTTATTTTGAAATGATGCAGCCTGTGACTAAGTTATTTGGTTTAGTATCCTGTCTTGTATTGCAAGGACACATCCAAGAAGGCTAGAGATCAAGGGTAAAACAGAAAAAATAATTGGTGAGTGTATGCCAAGAAGAATACCAAAGGTCTTGAAGAGAGCCGTGGGAGAAATCTAGCTGTCTACAAAGCTGTTTTTTCCTATGTCCTAGTGAATCTTACACAAATTTTATGTGCCTTGTGAAGGTATAGCACAGGACTTTGAAGAAGGCTCTGCCCTTCTGAGTGGGAGGCACAGTGGCCAGCAGAGGTTTCCTGGTACAGCTCAAACAGCAGAAGGCAGTACCTCTCTTTAGGCCAATTAACTGAACCTCAATATAATGGTCAGGGAACTCATATGTGGGCTTCTCCCATTCTTCTTTGTTTTTCTGGTGTCCCTATAACTAAAGGGACTGCTGATCCCCTGCCCCTCCTCTGGCTGAGTCTGCTGGGGCTGCTGGTGCACAAGCCAGGCCTGGGGGCTTGGTCTGTCATGTCACTGCTCTGTAAAACTGGCTTCTCCATCAGGGCTATTGTTCCCACACTGAGGAACTTTTCTGTGGAGACCTAAACAGTCATCTCCCATGCAAGATGTACAGTCCTTGTAGACTCAGGATTGTGAGAAAGAACTGCAACTGTATTTGATAAAGGTAATATCTTGATAAGGATGTGTATCTTGTTATATTTCTGATATATTTTTGTGAAACTTTTTTTCTCTGCAAAACCTCTTATGCCATTATCCTAAGCTAATCAGGAGTGAATTAAAGAAAAAAAAGTTGAAGAGGATTAGTTATGTAGGCTGGAGAAATATTCATAAGTATGTAGTATCAATTATTTAATCATAAATTCCATTATGAAGTGAAAGGATAGCTATATGATTTAAATTATACCAGGGAGCCTTCTATTTTGACAAATGTCACAGTATTATATAAACACAGAATGCTAAATAATAGTAAGATTGAATAAGAAAAATATTAATGTTTTTGAGATTTTTTTTCCTGGTAAAATAAAGGCTGGGTTTAGTAACTTTAATTCTTTTCTCCACAGTTTTAGCAAAAATACAGAATAAATCAGATACATAAAAGAGAAAGTATTTAGTATTCTTAAATTCATAGCTGTTATTGTAGCTTTAAGAAAGAGAAAAATATTTATATATATATTTGAAGTATTTCTGTGAAGTTTTTTTTCCCAGTAAATCAACTTGGGGAGATTACGTATACAGAGCTATCTTGATGAAATTTACCAATTTAGATGAGCTCTAGTCATCCTCACACAAAGAGCTCTATTAAAAAGTATTTTATAATTTTAATAACATATCATGCAGCTATTTAATGACATTTTGATATCCTAACTGCT
Source organism: Leptocoma aspasia (assembly GCA_013399835.1). Taxonomy (NCBI): domain Eukaryota; kingdom Metazoa; phylum Chordata; class Aves; order Passeriformes; family Nectariniidae; genus Leptocoma; species Leptocoma aspasia. Next base: position 390,045 of record VXAX01000259.1, read on the forward strand.
CACTGAATATTTACTCCCCATTGCTTTTCATAGCTCATATTGCCAACAGCATGTTTTCTGTAAGCCAAACTGTTTCTGTCGCCATTTTGAAAGAAAATATAGGCAAGTCTCACAGTAGAATATCTTTAAATACTTAGTTAAGAAGAATAGTCTATTGAACAGTCATCTTTTTAAGGTAAGAGAAAATAAAAATTATTTTATGAAGAGTGTTGCAACAAATTCATTTGTATCAGACTAAGTCTAAAAGATGTAATAAAAGCCACAGAAACGCTGAGCCAGCTGACAGATGTGTTTGCTGTACATACAAGCTATTGTTGCTGAAAATCTCTGAACAATTTAGCTTTAGAAAAGGCTTGCTTTGCCCAGTAACAGTTGTAATATCATAAGGTCTTGTACCATTTTGTTTTAATTAAGAGGTAATTTTTCACCAATTCCCTTAAATTAACTTTTCAGGGTACTTCTGGCCTTTCTTTTTTTTCTTTCTTCCCTCAGCATTTGATAATTACTGTGACACATCTATGAAGGAAAATTTAAAATAATGAACTTTCCCAAATACTCACAATGCTGTCCCATCACAGTGATGGGGCTGTTCAGGCTGGAGCTACTCCTACAGACAGAAAAGACATCAGTGAGTTGAGATGTTCTCCATGACATTCTTTAATTTTAGTAATTGTCTAAGTTCCTAAATTGCCCTGATTTTTGACCCATTGGATCAGGTACTTTTCTGAGCTTTTAGAAAATATATGAAGAATAGAAATTAGCTGCAACTAGCATGTGGGGGGTTTTCACATCACTTGTCTTGAAGAAGAATTTGAGTCTATCTAGAAATTAAAGGCTACTGCTTCCTTCTACAGTAGGACTCCTTCCCTTCTTTTTAGTTCTCCTGAATGAGTCTGAAATGTCATCTCTCCCAGCTTGCAGGCATATGATCCCTGGCACAGCTGTGCATTTCCACAGAAATTTGATGGAATTTCACCTGTCATTTTAGCTTGTTTGCTCAGCTTTGAATACTAGCTGCTCATAATTAGGGCCTGATTTATCTGTGAGTGTGCAACGGAAGCAGAGCAGAGCACAGCAGGGCTCTCGCCCATATCGCACAGAGCATCATGGTAAATCTCCATGGCCAGAGCAGTGCCAGGATGCAGAATTTGGCTCTCCTGGAAGCACAGAGGACTGCAGAGGAGGGGCAATAGAACAGAGGGCATGGGCCTCTGCTTGAGGACCAGCCTGTGGGGATGAGTTGTGTCTGCAGAGGAGCAGCATAGTGAGAGGAGTTGAGTCCCTGGCTAGTGTGTGAGCTCTGGGGCCACTGGGTCACTCCTGTGCTTGAATGCCTTGCACTGCACCACTGTGTTTGCCAAAGCTTCTGGCTGAAACTGAATGAATGACATGCAATGGCACCAAACTGGAAATCAACTTAATTTGTAATGTACAGCAGTTCCGTTTAGTGTCCTAATTGTCCAGTGAAGAAAGACAATGCACATAATCAATATCAGTGTTGTAAGCTGAAAAATGTCATGAAGCCTGACATTGTTCTGACTGGTGGCACTGATAGAATATGTTGCTGAGCAGGAATTCACATTGAAGTCTTTTATGTTAAATAATTAACATGCATAGATTTTGGAATTAGCTAATACTTTCTAGGTGAAGATAATAAATGTGTTTTAGTAATTATTTTCTTCCTGCCACTTGATTTATCAATCCTTAAAATATTGAATTGCAAATGTATTATGGCTTTTTTATGTGTGTCTCTTTCATAAGAGCTGCTAATACATTTTGTTTTTCTGTTGAGTTACATGACTTAGTGGCAATCCTATTTAGTCAGGAACTTTGTGCATCATCCAATGAAATATTAAAAGGTTTTAACTATTAAATGATTTTTATGTATATGCAGCATGCAAATCACATCATACTGTGCACTAAGCAAATTCTTTGACCATTTTTATTAGTATAAATATAAAATAAATAATAGATTGGTTTGTAAATCCTTTTGTAGGCCTATTTATCATAATGCCTCTGTTCATCATAAACAAGAAAGAGTATTTGCTAAGACTGCTATACTTACTGAAGAAATAAGAAAAGTAGTGTTTTGTGTTATATGCTAACCTCTATTTTAAAAATATGTCTTTAGAGAACAGAAAACTGAAAAATCTGTGAAGGAGTGAAGTTATTTAGCTATAGTGGCCTTTTCAATAATATATCCATAACAATCCCAAGAAAAGGCATTGAAATAGAATTCAGTTCATGGAATACTTGTACTAAGCCTGTTACTGTATTTAATTTAGGCAATGGCATTGACAGTTGATTTCTTCAAGAGATGAACAAGTGATGCACTACTTTATACAGAATTCCTTTAAATCTGCACTACTTCTTTGAATTTCGATTATGGTTCAATGTTAGCTAGTCTTTTTCTGCACATTTAACTGTAAAGAAATCTCATATGTGAAATATATTCTGCTTTCAGAATATTTTTCCTTCCTTTTCCTCTTTGGTAACTTTAGGTTTATATACGTATGTAGACATGATAGAAAAATGAGAGTGCAATCCAGTTATTTGGATATTTAGTACATTTTTTCAATTCAATCAATAACCTGAGTTATCATTACAATGCAGTGCTCACCTCTTCTTTCCTGAATAGCTTAAATAGCAAAACTGTGTTGGATTGGTGCAATCACAATTGTTATAGTAATGTCACAGAGCTATTCCGTGCTAATATTTTATTTATTCTGGGAATTTTATTAATTCTAGGAAGGCAATCAACCATTGCATTTGAAATTCATCTCTCTCTTGTACATGATTTTCTGTGGTTTTGTCTGTGCATATATGTGATATGTGATCATTTTTACGTGTATATTTTCACTGTTTAAGACTTTCTTAACATAAAATAATTGTCATTTAGTTATTTTCAGATTTTAAAAATATATTTTCTATCTAAATGAGCTCTTCTAAATTTGATAACTAATACAGACCTTTACTAATTATATACCAGCTCTGTGAAGGAAAACACATATGGGATGTTTTATCTGTATCTGGAGCTGCTGTTTCAGCTATCAAACTAATGGAACTGTAATGGAACACTTAGTAACAAAATTAATGGGCTGCATTCTTTTCTTTGTCACTAGATCTGTGTGGCTCCATTAGGTCTGATTTCTCCAGTTACAAGAAGAAAGAACAATGAATATTCTGGCACTTTGCTATGTATTACAAAGGAATCTATCACTTTTTGTATCTATGAGCTAATTGGCACCTTGTTACATCAAACTTCAGTGAGCTGGTATAAGTTAAAGAACATCTATCCTGGTATCAGTTTATTTACAAAATAATTTATTGATTCTAATATTTCCATTATTCTTGGATTATTAAAAGAAGGACGTGAAGGATATTTGTTTCTTGTCAGAGTTCATTTTTGCAGATATTTCTACTAGAGGAAGTGGTTTCTCTGGGATTTTACTTTAATCCACAGGATTTTATTTTTATTGAGCTCTTTTCCTACTATTGCACTTGATAGTACTTGTTTCAAGGTTCAACCATGTACAAAAGATGAAATGTAATAGCAATCATGTTTACTTTCTATTAAAGTATGGATTTTTTTGAGAGATTAATTTACTGAGACAATTCTCTGTGAGACCATTTTACAGCTACCATCTAATATCAAATCCCAGTGCCACAACCTTTCTTAAAGCCATGCAATCTAATTTGACACAGACAGCTGTTCCAGGCTTTATATTTTTGTTAGGGTTAAAGCTGAAATGCTGCATAGTTGCATAGATGTTTCTATCTTAAGTATTTATTTTGATTTTGAGGTCTGAAATATTCTTGAACTTCTTCTCACCTTTTTAATTAGCCTGGTCCCTTTAAACAGTTTTCAGCATCCATGCAAATTTGCCATTCCCAGTATTTAAAAATATCAGTATCATCAAAGTACAGCTGATTGGCTGATGGGTAGTGTGGCAATGAACTACTAGATCTGGAAAAATTTCTTGAAACTCTATGCGTGCTCAAATGGGGCCATCTCTAAATCAGTCAGGCTTTTTCCATATTAGAGGATTTTTCATCTTGTGTGTATTGGCACATTTCAGAGCATCTCTCCAAACTGGCAAGTATCCAGCCAGCAAAATGTAGCCTGATAGACCCCTGCTGCTCCAGCATTACTCTTGACTACCCCCAATGAGTTTGTGTTAAGCAACAGAAAATTTGAGAAGGAAATTTTGTATATAGCTGATGTTCTGTAGTGCCATGTGAAAGTCTACGTATAAAGCTTCTTAGCTAACCTGCATGTGAAGGAAAAAAATATGAGGCTATATTACATCAGAGAATAGAAAACATAATTTGAAATGCTGTGATTATTTCTATTGCTTTATCTTCTTTTGATTTGAGAAAATGTTAGTTTTTTGTGTTTGAATGTTTATCATTGGCCATTACATTGAGAGGCCTGTACAAGATTGCTAGAATATAAAAGACTAAAGCAAATGTGACCACAAAACCAGAGACTGGCCTTTTAAATTGTAGTTTCCTCACTGTTGATGAAATTTCTCAAGTACACAGGTAGCACGGCACTTGTAGTTCAGTTCTATTTCTAATTTGTTGGGTAGCTATTATTGTTCTCTTTCAGTGGTATTTTAGGGGATTTGCACAGTTTAGACATTTATTAATGAGACCGGAAGACAGGAGAGTTGACTGTTTGCTAGGCTGAAATATGATGAAATAAGACCATCTTTCTTCTTCAGAAGTATATTCATACCCAAGTACTTTTTCTAGTACACCCTCAGAGAGGATGTTTGTGTTGACTCAATGTTAAGGGTTACTGCTGTGCTTTATTATTTTCTTCCTATTACCTTTGTTTAATATCTTCTGTGACTGATCTAGATATGCCAAGATTTCTAATTTTACACTTAGTAATGTGATTATTACATCACCTGTTACAAAGATGGAAGTGCTTCATATATATCTCATGTTTTTATTGAAATGACTAAAATTTCAGTCACAATCCCCCTAAGTCAAAATACATTGTGAGGAAGTGATGAAACAGTCCATTTAATTTTCTAATTTTGGTTGTTTTGGAGGTTTTCTTAATGAAAGAAATAGTGAAATGTGTTAACACTTCATCAAAATCACCATTTTGGTTTAAGAATAACAATATTTGGTTTAAGAAAAAAAAAATCAAGTGAGGAAAAGAAAGATAGCTTTTCTTTACTGTGCAGTACTTAATGAGAATTTATGCAGCCTTAGAAGATTAAAAGTAACATAATGTTACAGTCAAAACGTTGTTGTGAGCAAACCAGGAAAATCCCACGATATGAGAAGCCACCGAGTCACAGCTGCATTAAAATCAGAACACTTTACAGCATTTTACTGACTGTTAGTAGGGTTAGTTCAGAGAATTATAGTACCCTTTGCACTACAAATTATGAAATTAATACACAAGCCTCATTAAAACAGTTTAAAAATCCCACACAACCACTTTCAAGTATCTATCTTTATTTCAGTGGTTATGCTGCCCCTTTGGGTCCCAAGGTTGGCAGTACCCATGCTCCTCAAAAAGACATGAAAAGAGTGTTTTCATGACTTGCTGGTACCCTGAATTCTTCACTAGGAGAATTGTGATGTCAATGATTCCTTCTTTCTCAATTTCCACTAATTTAGCACTTTTTCTAACTTTTTTTTCTTATTCTTTATTGATTTTCCCTTTATGTCTCTATTTATTATATATTTTATTTTGTGCTAGTATATTCCTTGTTATTCTCCACTGTTTTTTCTCTTTGCTCACCTTAAAACCTTTTTGACAGTCAGTTGTTTGTTTTAATGACCATTGCTAGATTTTTTCAATGTGTTTTTATTATCCCATGCCTACGGTCCTGTATACCTGATTATTTGCAAATCACAAATTTTTCATCCTGTACAGAATATTTACTTTCTAATGTATGTGTAAAAACTCTGATTATACCACAAGATTATGCAAATATAAGCAAATATAAGCGGTATAAGCAAAACTGTAGCAAATTAGTCAACAGTCACCTGATCATTAGAAAAGGTGTTGCAGCTAAACAAGCTGAATCAAAACTCCAGGCAGGAGAAGTAAGTTCAGACAAATTCTAAGAAATTAATCCTGAGGCCTTGCAGAGCTGATACAAGGTCTGCAGCTTGCTACTGGTAGTGGCTATACTGAATTGCAGGGCTATGATACAACTGTAGTAACATCCTTGCATTTTTGTTTTGTCTGTCTTATTACATGTCTGGAATTGTTCAAAATGCATGTGAATGTGACACATGGGGATATGGTTTAGTGGGGTGAAGTGACTTAATGGTTGGAGTCAATGATCTTAGAGGTCTTTAGTTCTATGATTCTATGGTTATTACTTCCAAATAGAAAATAGACAAGTTAGGAAGTCTAACTTTTTCTAAAGTTTTGAAGGTTTGGATTTTTTGATTCTGCAGTGGTGTTTCCCAGGGTATATTTAGCGGTGTTCTCTTCGTTGTTGCAGAGTTGTTACAGAATTTGAAATCTTGGCTGTTTAAGGTACAACAAAATAAAGAAGGCTTAAGGAAAAAAAGAAGCAAGGAAAAATCTGTGGGGAATGTTCCTAAACCAAAGTGAATTCATGACTAGGAGCTACAGTACTTGAATTTAGCTGTTTGGGTAGACTTTACATTCTCTGGGAAAGTTGAGAATACCCTTGTTAGAGTGTGGTGGTTTCATGCCAGCCAGCAACCCAGCTCCACATAACTGCTCATCCACTCCCCCACCAGCAGAATCTGGCAGAGACTTGAATGGATAAAAGCCAGGAAAGTTGTGGATTGAGATAAAGACGGTTTAATAGTAGAAGCAAAAGCCATGCACACAAGCAAAGCAAAACAAGGAATTAATTCACTGCTTCCCTCTGCCATCTCAGGGAGAGCAGGGCCCCATCACATGTAATGGTGATATCAAACAACATCATTCCAAACCTTCTCTTCTTCCTACTTTTCCCAACTTTACATACTAAGCATGATGTCATGTGGTCTGGAATATACCTTTGGTCTGTAGGGGTGACCTGTCTTGGCTGTGTCTCCTTCCAATGTCTCAGGCATCCCCAGTCTCCTTGCCCCAGAAAAGGCCCTGGGTTTGTGTAAACCCTGCTCAGCAGTAACGAAAACATCTCTATTGTATCAGTCCTATGTTTAGCACAAGTCCAAAACACAGCCTAATTTCAGACACAGTGAAGAGATTTAAGTTTACCGCAGCCCAAACCAGCACATAGGATCACACTGTTATTTGGACTTTTCCTTTTCTTGAAATCCAAGCTGAATACCTGTCATTTCCATAGAAATTTTGATGTGCTCTACTGTATGCTACATGTATACAGATTCTTGTACAGTCTGAATGCTGCTTTTCCCATTTTCATGATGAATTTTAGAACCAGAGGAAATTATATTATTGTAAGACTTCATACTAATAAAGGTGGTTTATTCAAGTCTATTAGGACAAAATGAGCAAGATTATTGTAAGTACCACTGCAGATAGCACTATCAGTATTAGGCTTATCTTTTCCTTATGCGATGCCAAAACTAATCAGTTTCCATACAACTAACATACTAACAGCAAGCAGACACTGAGGAAACATGCCTTTAGCACAGTAACAGTGTCAAAACAGTATTACTAATTCAAAACTTACTTTGCAGATAAAATTGCTGTGTTAATGAAGTGACTTCTTAGTTGTTCAACTTAATATTCAAAGACTGAAAAAACATTTAAACAGCTCAGCTTAGGCACAATAGTATGGATTCAATTCAATATAGTGGCTGTTTTTGCCACAGCAAGAATAACAAATATGTCATAATGTAGAAATAACCCCTAACTATTTAATTGCTGGCATCTCTGTGGTGGAAAGGAAACACATTTCTCAAAGAATTTATGTCTGTATAGTACTGATTTTTCTTATAGTTAAGAGAGTATTTCAATGGAATAAACTTATTTTCTTACGTAAAGGGAGAAAATAATGTCTATAAGTGAAGAGATTAATTAATAGATTATCTCAGTATTTCACTGTTACAACAGAAAGTGTAGCTTTTAGTTCACTCTTCTGAGTTCATTCATATCTAACCCTGAAGAGGGTAAATCCATTAACAAGGGCAGGTTATTCTCTGCGAACAATTCTGTTCTTCCTCAGTGAAATTCATGGCTGCTGTGGTGAGTACAGAATAATAATAGGCAATGGAAAAAAGTTATTATGGTTGTTTGCAGAAGTCAAACATCAAGGTGCTTTTAAAGTGAACCTTTAAGTTATTATAAAAGAAGTCCTATAGCATCAGTGTAATTTGTTACTTAGCAAAGGCTTCCATCACCCAACAATATCTGTTTTTCCTTTTTAACTCCAGTCATGTTGTAAATCATGTTTATAGGAAGGAGACTTCTTTATTTGTTTCAAGGCAGATGATGGTCAGTAGAAGTAATCCTCTGGGCAAAATTATTCCCAGACTCAGCTTAAAACATGTTTTGATTAATTTATTATATTCTCAGTCTGTTTGCAGACCTCCTGCTGACATCAGTAACAAGCAATGTACTGAGAGAAACACAGAGCTTTGAAAATGAGATGTTATTTGTGTTTGAAAAGAATGTTCTAACATTTTTTCTCTGTACTAATGCTGTCACATTTTATATGCAGCTGTGGGATTTGCAGTGGTTTTATATTTTGGCACCAGCCTGTAATGTGTGTGCTATCATGCTGTATGCTCAGGGAAAAAACCCAGCATGGTAATATTACATTTGCAGCCCACTTTATGGGCTAATTATAATAAAGGGTGTTGTGAATTCCATAAATATCAACCAAATTACACGAAAGTGTGTCAAGACATTAAAAAATGTTGCTCAATGCTATTGAAGAAGAGTTGTCACTTAGCAGCCTGTCCTTTGCTTAAATGTAGAAAAAAACCTGCAACGGATCTGGGAAAAAAGTGGTCCCTGCAAGGGATAAAGCAAGTGAAATATGATAGTAGACTTCAATTCTGTGATCCACTTCAGATTCTTTTAGATATCATGGGTTATTAAGTAACCAAATTATATTCAAGTAATTCAGCACCTGCTTCATCAAGCTACAGAGTATGGAATTTGATATATACCACTTCAGCTTCACTGATTTGATTATGTAGTAGAGAGAGACTGGTGAATATATATTAATCCTATGAAATTAAATCAAGAAAATTAGCTGAAGATATTCCTAGGGGCCTATTTGGTGTCTGTTTGCATAAAATGCTGAATTACCTGCTTACTAAAATCACTTCTTTTTTTTTTAATGAGAAATGGAATGGAACTGAGTTTGCATAGGAATTTAAGCAGCAAAGTACAAGTTCAAACCAGAAATCCATTTAATTCCTGGCTCTTACAACAGCCAATACCAGATCATTGAAGTATAAGAATAAAGCAAGTATATATTTTTTCCCTCGGTAGTTCCTATTATAGAGTATAGAGACTACACTGTTTGTTTATGTTCAATTACCTGTGTTGGACTTTGCTTCCATCACTATTTTTTGAACTGGTTTGCTATTTTTTTCTGGTCACTTCAGTATCCTGTATAATGTGTGCGAGTATGATGTAATGCTGCACATACTGAAAAACATTTTCTTTTTGTTGGCTTAAAAAGTTCTTTAGGATAATATCATCAATGTTTCCTTGTTCTTATGAGAATTAATGACATAAGAGTCAAATAGAGCCTATGCATTTTTAATCCATGCCACTACTAATTCTGTTGCCATTATAACCATTATAACACTTGTCTGTTTAAGAGTCTGAATTTTTCAGTCTTTTTGCAGACACAGGCATTCCAGTATTTCTAACCATTATTTTGTCCTGTTTAAAATTTTTCTGTTGGTGCTGGATGCTTATTACATGCTATTTTCTCCACAAGTCTAAACAAATAATTTAAGATGCAGAAGTTTATGCTGCAGGCTTTTCAAATTAACTGAGATTAACTCCATACAAAATGACTTAATTTCAGTGTTAAGTATGGACTGTCTTATCTCAGTCTGAAATTGTGACTGTTCTATTCGTATTCTTAGTGTAGCCATTTTCATACCATATATGAAAAGGGTCTTGTTTATAATTTACTTAAGATTTTCTAAGCAATTCTGTTTTCTATACTATGTTATCTCTGATTAATTTATAAGCAATATCAGGATTGAATTTTATTTTGATTTATTGAAGTAAAATATTAGTGAAGTAAATTTACTGAAGTAAACAATAATAAATAATAAGATGGTAAAACATGTTTGCAAAACATATGAATTAGGTGTAAGTAGTCCTAGCACTTCAAAAGTTTTTGATCTGTAGAGAAATACATTTTCATCCTCAGGGAAATCTTTACAATTCACAGTAATTTTCATTTTTTGTTGAAGACAAAATGGAGTTTTGAAGGAGAGTGATAAATAGTAAACACAGAATGTTTAGAAAAGCCACTGTCCTGTGTGGTTAGTACACAGGGCTCAAATCCAAGACACAGATTCTATTGAACTTATTCAAAATAGATACTTGAAATTTGTTCTCTGGACCAAGAATAACTAATAACGGAAAAGCTTTATGTGTATTATAGAATTCCTCACCTGTTTTGAGCAGCTTTTTTTTTGAAAAGGAAAAAAACCATTCCTAGTTCTTTGTTACAGACAGTGCATTTCAGCACACTGTTTTGAGTTCCAAAAAATGTTTTATCAAAAAAAAAAGAAAAAGAAATTGTTGCTAAAGACATTTTCTTTTCCCCTCATTACATGCATGAGAGAGTACTCACTCTTCTGCTTTGTATTCTCCCACTGCTCTAACAAATCATCACGTGCTTTGTATTTTTCACATACTGATTTATTTGCATTACCTAATAACATCTCTGGTTTATATTTTGGTTGCAGGTTTCTCTTGGACTTCTACATGCCCGAGCCACTCATATTCTCTGGCCTCCACACCGCTGGCAGAAGTTGCAGCCAATGCTACCTCCAGAGCGCAAACCGCTGCGCAGAGAGCAGGAGTGATCTGAGCCTTCCGGCAGGAAAACACCCACATGGAGTTCAGCAGAAAGAGTTGCCGTGCTTATACCATCACCTGTAAGAGCTCTGCCAAATGCTCTGACATCAGTGTCATGTCAATAAATACATGTGACATCTTAATATTACAATGCCACCAGAAATTCTTTGTGTTTCTTTTGTTTGTTGGTTCTATTGTTTGGTGGGTTTTTAAAATCTCCGACATTAGGGCATTGTATATTAATTCAGTTTGAAATAATTGGTTGTAGAAGGACTGAATGTTCATTTTTTTTCTGGAAGCAGTAACATGTTTGGCTTATGTCTGTACCTGTACTTCTCTGGACAAGAAACTGTTAAAACCTTCAATAAACTAATTTGATCTTTTACACTCAGCTTGTTTCTTTTCTAACTGCATGGAAACTTTATTAATATTGATTGCATATGAAAAAGGAAAAAAACACCCTAAACATATATACTTTGGATTGTCCTATAATGAAGAATCAGTATTTCTGTAGGTGAAAAGTTTTTAGTGCAGCTTATTTCTATTATTAAACTGAGTACATATTACTTATTTCTATTTTCTTTTTCAGGATAAAAATATTTTTTAATATAAATATTCTCTGTATATCTTTCTGAATTAGATATTCAGTCAAAATGTACAAATGATATTACATTATCTGAAGGCAGTGTTTAATTAATTTTTCTAATAGAGTAAATCTTTGTTAGTACTGTTTGCCACATTTCTTTGAAACTATGTAATCAGATAAGAAATATGCAATTAATATTCTAGTATATAGTTAATATAAATATACTCTGTGAATAGGCCATAAAGCTTCTGCACACAGTATAAGTAAAAAGAACCTGGACAATTACATATTTTCCATGACAAATCAATATGAGCCAGACTTTGTTCATATTTATTGAATTTTACTTCACACAGGCTAGTACTTAAAAAATTTAACAAACCACACAAAAGATCTTTAAACATTTTCAGCTAAAAACATGCAATTATCAGAACTTCAGGCAAGATTAATGTAAGAATACAGCTCTTTGAACATACACATCTGCCTTGTGAGTTAAATGATAACTTCAATCTCTATGAAAACTGTCTGTTACTATCTAACTTTCTTCTTAAATGCTCCAGCTCTGTAGACTCTGAATAATTTATTGTCTATGTGTCAGGATCTTTCTTTGTTCCAAAAAGGTGTTCTACAGGTCTCTGAACTCTCTTAGTTAAACTAATGCAGTTGGTTTGGGTATTATTGCAGAATTATTCTGGGACAGAAGGAGAATCCAGGGAGCTACATGCCTATAAGCCTGCCCTCGTGCTGGGGAGGATTGTGGAACAGATTATCTTGAATGCTATCATATGGCCAAGCAGGGGGTCTGGCTCAGCCAGCATGGGTTTAGGAATAGCTGATTCTGTTTGACCAACCTGATCTCATTTTATGAACAGGTGACCTTCCTAGTCATGACAGATGACAGAAAAGTTGTGGATATTTACACGGACTTCAGTAAAATCTTTGTCTCCCACAGCAATCTCATGGGCAAGCTGGCAGCCCACAGCTTGGGCAGGTGCTCTCTTCACTGGGTTAAAAATTGCATTCTTCTGTCTATATTTTTCCATACTTGATCCTCCCCAAACCATCCCCATTTCACTGACTTTGATCCCCCAAACACCTCAGAAGTCTTGTGCAGTACTGGAATGCTCTGCCCTGCGCTCCACAGCAAAACCTGTACCCATGGGCAAGTCTGCCAGGCAACCCAGCCAGCCTTCCCTCTGACTCCTGGTGTTAGTTGTACCCGGTGGGGCAGGTCCAGGGGCCTCAGTGCTCCTTCACAGGTGTGAGGTGAGACTTTCACAGTTTGGTGACTCCTGTAATAGACACAAAGGAGTTACATAGTGGTGTTATTTGGCTTCCCACAGCTTCCATTGTTCCTTTGGGCTCCTTTGGCTCTGTGAACACCAGCTCATTATCACATAACTTATACAGGCTGTGAAAGTTTCCATGTCCCAAGTATTCAACTGTGACATGCCTCAGGGAATGTTTATTCACCCATATTTGCATACATATATTTATAAATATTTATGCATTTATATGGAGATGTATGTAGGGTATACATGATGAAATTATGGAATAGAGAACATGCCTATTAAGTCTGGAGATGGTTGTAAATACTGATGTAACTTTGGAAAATGGTATTAGAGTGCAGTGATCTGAATTTGATAATGATGAGCAGAAAGCCTGGTGCAATAATTACCCATATTCATGCTGGATTATGTTAAAAGAAAATTTGGATATTATAGTGGATTGTAGTTGAGGATGAGGCGACAATATGGTGAATAAGTAAAATACACACTTTGTAAAGAGCAGTACAGGCTGTAAACACAGCAAACAATATTCCTTCTACGTTCATGGAGGGTATGATTTTAGGTACCAGATACAAAAAAAAAAGAGGACAGCTGGAATATTTAGAAAGATACAACAAAAATAGAGAGAAACAAAAAAAATCACCTATGAGAAATGTTGGAAGGACTTGGGTTTATCATTTAGTCTTCAGAGTCTGAGACAGTCTTCAAAATCGTTAAAGTTTGCTGTGAAGTGCAAGACAATCATCGGTTCTCCAAGTTCATCATGTGTGGGAGCAGAACTAATAGATTTATAATGCAACTTTTGGACTGTTAGATTAGACATAGAGAAATAAATATTTGAATTATAAAAAATAATGAAACACTTGAATAGATTATTTTTTATTGCAAGACTTTAATTTTTTTTTTTGTCAGGCCTGTTGGAGACAGAAGGATGGATGAGCTAGACCTGAGGTCTACATCACCTATTTTATACATTCTCTGATTAGGTCTTCTGTGCTTGGTAAACTTGGTGGTGCCTTTGATGCTGGGCAGGCAGTTGCATCAATATCTAATTCCTTTAGACTGATAATTATGATTCTTTAGATTAGATTCTTATGTACCATTTTCTTCTAATAAGCATCCAAGGAACCAGTTTCCTGTAAAAGAAGCTATTTTCTTCATACTGTCATCATATTAATGTGCGTGACACTTTACATTATCATATAGGTTGGTGAATAGAAATAGCTCAATGAAATCATAACAGATAATTCAATATCCAGAGCATGAAGGGCAAACCTTTCCTTTCAAAGCAGAAAGGAACAAGATTGGCACACATGAGCACATATTTAAAGGTGGTGTTATTTAATTCATATATTTGGGTTTCAAGCTTCAAATGTGAAACACATAATGAGAAGCCTGTTTTGGAAGTAATGAAATCAGTAACAAAATTCTCATGGCCATCATTATTAGCTTTCAAGGCCTCTTCACAGGCCTTCTGGTTTTTGGTAATGCAATAAGATATGATTTCATGGGAGTTAAATAAGAATGAGCACAAGTAAGGAGTAGGACACTAAGAAATTAAAGGATGACAGGATATTTTAAAGCTTGGTTTTTCTTTTTTTAATGTTTTAGGCATCACATAAACACCTTCTTATGGCCTGAGAGAGACTAGACTGCCAGACAGAGCAAAGCTGTGTATCTCAGCAGCACAGCCTCATACAGAAAACCAAAACTCCAACTGAGAAAGTGGAAAGCTGGTGTAAGTAAAGAATGATCATCTAATGAATCTAAGGGTCTTCAATTAGGTTGCCAGGATTTCCTGTGACAAGGAAACATCATAGCATAGAAGACATGCTTCATTTCTTCCATCTACTCATCCTTTAGGATAACATACTGAGATGATGCAACATGAATACTGGCAATCTGTCATTGCATGCACAAAGCACTAGCTGTTCAGGTCTGAAGCAACTGCAAAATGGATAATTTCGTTCAGAACTATCCAAGGAGAAAAAGGTAAAGACAAGAAAATAGATTGCGCTTTAGTAAACAGTTTACACTGCCTGGATCCTCAACTATTAACACTGATGAAATAAAACACCAGACATTAAAAGCACAACTAAGACATATGAGCTCTAAGTACCACAGTATAGTCAAGTGATGACAGATATCAGCTATTCCTATGCAGAATTTCATTTTCACATATCTTTTTCATTCCTTTAGATTTGTTTACCACGCAAATCAGACAGAGCTCTGAACAATTCTAGCATATTACAAGTAGATCAGCTGTCAGAAATATCTTTCTGTAGTTGTGTTGCTCAGGTGTCTAGCAGCTGATGAACCTGCATGCTCTTGTGCAACTTTGGTTATCCTTTGGTATTTTACAATAATGTGGAATAATTCTCTCACTTGGGAATATTTTAATATCACTACTATTATGATCAAGAAAATTTTGGAATGTTTTACTATCACGGCTATTATGTGCAAGAAAATTATTACTTTCTTCCTTTCCATGCTGACATGGTCTATTTTTACTGTGGTCTATTTAGCATCTTATCCAAGGTCATAAGATACATAGGATAGATTTCGAAAAAATCCCAGAATTTCTTAGATCACAGTCTACCTATTTATTGTCTGTCATTTACTGTCCATCATTACCTTGCACAGTTAATGAAAAATGTACAATTTGTGATACAAAATACAAATCTTAATGAATTTAAAAGATCAGTGAAAACCAAAATTCTGAGTAGACATCTTAGCCTTCCACAATTGTATGGTGAGAGGAAAAGATTAGTCTTTAGAGCTAAAGTTTCCTGTGGCATTATAGGCTCATAGAATATGTAATGTGGCAATAGAATATGCCACAATAATGGCAAATATCTTAGGATATGTCCTTCTAAAAATACCCAGTTTCACCCCAAACCACTGGATTTGTGTAAATAGCATGCAGCAGGCCTTTCTTACCATCCTATAGAAGCTATGCTTTTGTGCAGAAATAAATTGAAGTTATTGGAAAAAAATAGAGGACAAAGGCTTCAAGAAACCACATGTCCGTGGCTTAGGGGATAGACTGGGAATCCCAGAGATAGCAGAGCTGAAGTTCTCATCACTACATCTCTCCTCCTTTTCAGTAACTCCTTTGTGTGAGTTTTCTGAATTTGTGAAATAGTCTGAATGCTCAGACTATTAAATCTGATACCACAACTACAAATTTAATTTCAGCTAGTGTTTTCCAGTGGTTTTTTAATTAAAAAACTATTGTGTAACCTATTGTGGAAGTTTTAGCTGTACATCTTATGACCCTGAATGTGGTGGGAATATTTGTTTGGTTTTTAATTTGTGAAATAAAAGATAAACCAGAAGCTGATTTATGCAACTCCACCTGAAGAGACTTTAAAACAGAACATTACACAGAAAATATTGCCAATACTTAAACTATGTCATCATCCAAATATTTTCTTGATTGAAATTAATTAATTATGTTCTTGGATGAGGGGTTCACCTTTGGAAGATTTAGTAGTTAACATCCCAAAGGTGTAGACAATTTTAAAAATGCAGCAGCTGTATCTGAATAGCAAATTACCCTGAACATACAGTGAGGAAAACTTTAATTTAAAAAAATATTTAATTTGTGATAACTTATTGGAACTATATTAACCCACCATATTATGTACTATCTTCCTCTTCCATCCCACTCACAAATGTCTCAGCATTTTATTTAACATCTAACCTTTTCTCATATCCTCCTATTAAACATCAAAATTGAATTTTACATCCTTTGGGAGCTATACATACCATAACCATATTTTTTTCTTACACCCATTTCAATTAATAAATGAAACATAGAACAGTATTTTGTTTTTATCAATCCCCACAATTTCATCCCTTTGATTACAAGTATTAATCACACAAATGGTCCTGTTTTCTGTAGGACTTGATTGCCTCAAGATCTAAGATCAGGCTGTAGTACTTAACTTTCTAACCTGCTTTTGATGAGCCTGTAATTAAAGAAATGCATTTCCTTTATTCTCCTTTCTTCTCTCATTATGAATGGATGGTTTCTAAATCTGACATGAGATATCTTAAGGGTTTAGATAAGTAGTCCATTTGTCCAGTAACCTGTTCCTGACAGAGGTTAGTAAGTTATACTTCTTATAATGAAGAGATTGGAATAACGTGCCAAAAGAGAAATTACTTTTCAGCCTCAGGCAGTTAGTGTTATACCCTGGGGCATGAAAGTTTAAATTTCTTACTTATCTTATGACCCTTCTAATGTAACTGAACGTTCCACTATCTATATAAATGTTTAGTGCTCTGTTTAAAAGCAACATCTGAAAAGTCTGTTTGTAAACAGAAAACAACTTGAGTAAATTGGGAGCAATTGTTGTTTTTGGCATTGTAACGATATTACAATGGTAGCAACTAAATTAAAAAATCAATTATATAAGCAAGTGAAGTCTTTTTCTAATATGGGCTAAACACAGTAGTACCTAGCAAGTTCAGCAAAAATAGGGGTTTCTGCTCTCTCTCTGCAGTTGGTTAAACTTATTTGGGTCACTGACCAGCACAATTCCAAACCTTACATTGAGTCTTCAATAACCAGATGCCAAAAGTGAAAGTGCCTGTTCTTCCGTGGTTTACTTTTTAAAGCATTTTAAAAATCAGGAGGTTTTCATTTTAAGTCATCTCAAATGAAATGCCTGTCTTGCAAAATCACTAGTCACTATTGAAAATCAGTGCAAGGTCAGGATATTAAGTTTTAATATATTTGCTCTTTATAACTGACTAAAAAGAAGAAAATTATTTCCTCCACCTTTTCTCTATTAATAACCTGTATTTTAAACAGACCTTCTCAGTAACAGAGAGAAGAAAAATTTTAAAGACGTGGAAAACCTCTGATGGGATTTTCTAAAAATATTTAAAATACTTTATGGCACAAGTAGATACATTGCCTTGATTGAAAGGCAATGGAACTTTCTATGCTAAATAACTCTGTGATAAATTCATAGAATGATTTATTAATCTAACAGTCAACACAAGTTCTTTTAACCTGTCATGGAGACACAGTGAGTCTAACCTCTGTTGCCTATTTGTTTCTCTGTCTCTCACACACACACACACACACACGTTACTTAATCCTATAGGTGTCTAAGGAATGAAAAGCTACATTCACTAAAAGTTTCAAGTGCTGCAAGACTTTAATTAATTAGCATCTTCAATATGAATACCCAGTGTCCCTATTTAGCATAAGAAGAATTAGCTATGGAAGAATGAGATTTTCAAAGTGCACTGAACAGGGCAATGTCCAGATTGTCCAAAGGTTAGTTAGTGTCTAAGATTGCATTGGTCCTAGTTAATTAAAACTGCCTGGGAAGAGTCTCAGGAAAATTAGTACTTTTTCAAAAAGCAATGAAGGGTTGGAAGTAGTTCTCAATTCAGGTGACACTTAATTTTTCTTCAGATGACACAAATTATATTGTGAAAACTGGCAGGAAAAGAGTTTGTAGTAGTGTGCCAAGAAGCATAAGTGTCATGAGGGTAGCTACTGTTATGAGTGATTCATCTAAGTTTATTTGGAATACATAGTTCCAATAATTCAATCCCTATTTGGAAAGAAAACAATATGGCAATTTGATCAGCAAACAAACACTTTTCAAGAACTTAANTTAACAAAATTAAAATATAAACCATTGTTTCAGGATTTTCTCACAATGTCTTTGAATATTGCATTTTGAAATTTAATTCTTGTGTATCCATGTAAGAAAACATAATTGTCTAGCTACATGATGGACCTAAATTGATATTCTTCTTCTCAGTAGTCCTGTATCATAAAAGAAAATGCTGCAAAGTTGAATTCCATATGGNCTCTTTATAACTGACTAAAAAGAAGAAAATTATTTCCTCCACCTTTTCTCTATTAATAACCTGTATTTTAAACAGACCTTCTCAGTAACAGAGAGAAGAAAAATTTTAAAGACGTGGAAAACCTCTGATGGGATTTTCTAAAAATATTTAAAATACTTTATGGCACAAGTAGATACATTGCCTTGATTGAAAGGCAATGGAACTTTCTATGCTAAATAACTCTGTGATAAATTCATAGAATGATTTATTAATCTAACAGTCAACACAAGTTCTTTTAACCTGTCATGGAGACACAGTGAGTCTAACCTCTGTTGCCTATTTGTTTCTCTGTCTCTCACACACACACACACACGCGCGTTACTTAATCCTATAGGTGTCTAAGGAATGAAAAGCTACATTCACTAAAAGTTTCAAGTGCTGCAAGACTTTAATTAATTAGCATCTTCAATATGAATACCCAGTGTCCCTATTTAGCATAAGAAGAATTAGCTATGGAAGAATGAGATTTTCAAAGTGCACTGAACAGGGCAATGTCCAGATTGTCCAAAGGTTAGTTAGTGTCTAAGATTGCATTGGTCCTAGTTAATTAAAACTGCCTGGGAAGAGTCTCAGGAAAATTAGTACTTTTTCAAAAAGCAATGAAGGGTTGGAAGTAGTTCTCAATTCAGGTGACACTTAATTTTTCTTCAGATGACACAAATTATATTGTGAAAACTGGCAGGAAAAGAGTTTGTAGTAGTGTGCCAAGAAGCATAAGTGTCATGAGGGTAGCTACTGTTATGAGTGATTCATCTAAGTTTATTTGGAATACATAGTTCCAATAATTCAATCCCTATTTGGAAAGAAAACAATATGGCAATTTGATCAGCAAACAAACACTTTTCAAGAACTTAAAGCTTTTGAACTTCTTACAATCATATTTAGCTTCTACTTGTTTTGTCTTAGTAATCTTTCTGTTAGTTTTTTCTTTTTTCTAGTCACAGTCCATAAATTTTATTTTCACAGTACTGATCCATTTGATCATCATAAAATTTCCTTCTCACTGGCAATGGTAAAAAATACTCACTTGCATTTAAAAAGTTTTATTCTCACTTTTCCTAGTTTTCACTCTGTTGCTTAGCTGCTCACCTAGAGTATTTCCTTTTTCATATGTGCTCCTTTTTCTTCATGGTCTTCAAAAAGTTTCTTCTGATTTTTCCAAGAACTCTATAATGCAATTCACATTTGCATAAAAAATAATTATCCTAAAACATAATATAATATAATATAATATAATATAATATAATATAAATAATAATTATTAACAAAATTAAAATATAAACCATTGTTTCAGGATTTTCTCACAATGTCTTTGAATATTGCATTTTGAAATTTAATTCTTGTGTATCCATGTAAGAAAACATAATTGTCTAGCTACATGATGGACCTAAATTGATATTCTTCTTCTCAGTAGTCCTGTATCATAAAAGAAAATGCTGCAAAGTTGAATTCCATATGGAGCATGCAGCAAATCAAGCAGAGATTTAGAGCACAGTTGGAACATGATGGGGGATAAAAAGCCCATTGATGAATACCTTGCTTAAACAAGGTGGTCCTTGTCTTCAAGTGTCTATACTATTTCAGCTCAAGATTCCTTTTTTTATTGTTTATACATCCCATTTCTTGCCTTTACCTATACAAAATGATTCAAGAAAAGTGCAACAGGTTTGGTTGTTTTTTTTTAAAGGCAAATTACCTTGTTTGACAGATTTTGCCTTTCATGATTATAATTAGATAGTGACCAATTGGAATCTCATAAAGCCATTTAAATTCTCAGAGAAAGAGAACAGGCTGGTCAGAAATGCAGAGTTTGTAATAATGGCTAGGTCAAAATCAAAACATTCTCTGAGTGTGGTTAAACAGGACATTGACCTGTAAGTCAGTCTATAAACATATTGTTGAGATATAGAATGTGCCAAGGATTTGAACTCTAACAAGAAGTTTGAATTAACTGAAGAGTCAGCTGGGTACATTTTTGAAGAAGGAATTAATTGGAGGGCAGACTGAGACAAGGGTTAAGAGAGGTCTTGTATGGATTGGTTTGATTTTTTTCTAGATGAAAATAAATTAAGTTAAAAAACCCAACCTGAACAATAAAAAGATTTAAGACTTGGCGTATAACAGGGTTTCATGCCTTATGTATTCCTATGCTGTGGTCCTAATCAATCTCAGTTTTACTGACAGAGTTGTAAGTGCCTCTAAAACAAATCAGATACTGTAGGTAGAATGGAAATTATTCAACATGGCCAAGCAGTTTCTTTGAAAAATATGTATCCCTGGGCTACAAGTGCTCAAAATCAATGCTCAATGCTCTGTTATGGATGGCGGACAATATTGCAGGGCATATAAAAAATATTCATGATGTTAACTTTCTTTGTCACTGGAATGTCACTGGGTTGTCAAAATGAATAAATGAAAATGTATGTGTTTAAAAATCTCTCTGTGGAGAAATGATATCTAGTATATTAAGCAATGACATTCCTGTATAAATTAATATCATTAAAGAAAGAAATAATAAATGAAATATTAATGTATGGAATAAATATTGTATGGGTTAAGAATTCTAATGAAAAATAATAAATGAAATTTATTATATTTCTTTGTGATCCTGTCCATAAAATAAGCTTCTAGAAAAAAAAAAAAGCATCTCTAAATTAGTGATATGCTACTATTTGTAGGTAAACAACTCATAAAAAGAGTTATGTTCAACAGGCCACTCTCTGTGGGGCTTTCTGGCAAACACAATGTTGAGAATGATTTCTTATATAGTAACTCAGAGAAGTGGAACTGGAGATTAATGAACAAGCAATATATCTGCATAAAAAAAAAATGAATGCACCTCTTGGCTAACTGCATGTGAAAATAATTTTTATATTATAAAGATATTTATCAATTTTTATCAAATACACATTTTCTCATTCACAGTCAGAATCTACTAAACATTATTTTACTTAAATCATTCTTTTATCATTACAATTTAAGGGACTGCTAATACTTAGGTTTATCTGGAAGAATACTAGTACATAAAACATGCACTTTTTTTCTTTTCCTTTGCAATGCTTCAGGACTTTTTCTTCTGTTTAGACTGTACAGAGTGTAATAGCTCAAATACACAGCAAGCAGAGAAAACAAACTATTTGAAAATACCTGTGAATCTATCTATTCCAGAGCTCATTTTGCTATTCCAAGCTAAATATCCATATTCAAATTTTGATGGGGTACTTGTATTAAAATTCAAACAGGAGTAACAGATGTATTCCAAATGTGTACCAGTATTTCTTCTCCCTAGAAATTGCACTTTATCAAATTCATTCCTTGGAGACATTTGAAAGTATACTTCTTCTGGGAGACATTACAGGTTGGTGTCTGAATTCCTAGAATTTGTAGATGTGTAACCACCGTCCTCTTTACAAGAAAAGTTGTGTTCTTGTAAGTAGCATTGCACAAATTTCTGGATAGAAGAACCTGTATGATCAGTAAACAACTTTGCACCATACTTTGATTGCTAGCTAAACTCTGTTCCCAAGTCATAATTTACCCACTAAGGCTAAGTCAGATAGAAATGTTTTGCTTTGATTTCTGAAAGAGGATTACTTGAGTGCTGTTTCTTTCCATCTCTGTTCCAGGACTTGTATAAAAGGGTTACACATGAAAAAACACCGAAATCATGTCAGTATTTTTTCCTGTATTGGGAATTTGACCTGCAAGATGTTGAACATCTGTTACTAGTGTTTATCTGGGATTTAGAGTTGGATGGTGAGTTAATATAAGAATAGAGAAATGCAAATAAATATAAAACGTAGGGAAGATTAAGAAAAAAGCAAATTGCTTGTGCATTGCCACTTTTACTTTGCTGCACCTCTCTGCTTTATAGCGCTTTGACTATCGTTGGTCAGATAAAAGTGAAATGATAAATATATATATATATACACATACATTTTTCTTGCCAAGTATGTATGCCAGACCTCCTGTTTCCTCCTACAGCATGCCACTTTACCTGTCTCCTTATACTGACAAGATCCTGCCCTGTGGTACTGCTTTTAGAAACAGAACAATAAGCTTGTAACGTTTCATATTTTTGCATTAATTATGTTGAACTATTTGGTCCACTGAGAGATTAAAATGGAAAAATAAAGGTTATTAATAACATATTTATTTTAAAGTGAAATGTATTTTTTAAATAGCTTTCTGAAGGCACTCCATTATACAATGAAGTTTTATTTAGAACACAAAAATATAAGTCCACCCTCTCATTGACATTCATGCACAGGAAGAAAAAAACATTATGTTGAGAATGAGATTAAGGCATTAAGGTGATTTCACTCTGAACATTGTTTCATCTTATTTCAGCAGGACAGGAAATCATTCTTTTATTTCTAGTGTTTGAATTCCATAGGATAAAGCTCAATCAGAAACATAATCATCTGAGACAGAAGGCTTGCAAACAATATCTTTTGCAAATATCCTTTTATTTTAGAGGAAATCTGAATACTGACCTTGTAGTTTTTAATCTATATCTGACTTTCCCCATGCAAATATTGTAGATTAATGGCACTGCACACACTATAGGATAGATGACTCAAGGCTGAGGGCTATGTGACTCTGAACAAAGGATCTAGACCCTGTATGCACAGGTCATTACACATTTTGGAACACTGGCAGCAAAATAAAGTCACTGTTTTGACAGAAATGAAACTGGACTAGTTTGGAATGACTAAGCAGATACCCCCTCTGTCCCTTCCTTGTCCTTTGCCAAAAACCAGTCTATCTGGCTGATTAGCTTATGAAAGAGGGAGATTATCAGTTTCAGATGTGTGATAGAATTCGGCAGCTGTTGGAATGGTGCATGTCAACTCTGTTAAATTGTTTTCTTAGTGAAATTGCAGAGGTGAAAAACATGTAGAAGTTAACATGGATTCCATTCTGACTATGCCACTACTGTCTGTTTTTACTACTTGGATCTTGAGGAAAACCAAATTTTTGACCTGATCTTTCATAATTCTGCTAAAGTCTATGATTCTATGAAATGCTCTGCTTTGTGAACAGTCCTTTTGTCTGCTAATTAGTAAATTAGCAATATCCATTATATGAGAAAGAAGGTTTTGTCTTATCAGGCAAAGATGTTTGCTGAAATATTTTGTGCTTTTTCAAATAAGTTAAACTAAGTTCATAATGGCCTTAGCAGCGTGAGTGATGCTGTGTTGATGAACAAATTTAAGGTCAGTTATCAGCAAGTGTTATTCCATATTCTTGAAACCTGTAAATGCAAAAAAAATCTGAAGATATCCCACTGACCACTGATTGCCTTTCTGCAAAGCACAGTGACCTCACAGTCTGTGGAAAAAGCCCAAGGCCCGGAAATTGTGCATCCCACAGGACAGGCTAACTTTGTAAAAGTCCCCCATAGTGTCCACTGACAATGTGTGATATAGGCTGCCAGCAAGTTTTGTTATCTTGGTAATGAAATGTGGTGATTGCTGATGATATCACCAAGTGTATCAACTTGACTAGCAACATTTTGGTAAATTATGGTTCCAGCCACTGAGTTCAAAATTGGTTTTTGAATGGGAATATTATGCTGCTGTTGTCATAGTTTTATGGCTTCAAGATTTGGACAGATTGCTATGTAAATGCCTCATTCGTTTTCACCTGTGCTGTTTTCAGCAAATTCCTGATGTCAAGTGGCAAAATAAATAGAACAGAAGCTGTGCAGATTTGTGAAAGCTTTGACATTGACACTCCAATCATATCTCAGATGAGAAAGCAATGTCATGGAGTTCACGTGCCTGAGGGAAGCATCTCATTGTTTTGGTAGAAAGACAAAGATGCAGACCTGGGTGGCTGAAACATTGGGAAGATTATCTCAAGGATAATCCTGAAGTATGTAAAGCAAACATATCTAAAGACAAACTTTGATGGCATCAAGTTCTGTAATTCTAATGACCTTGAGGGACATATTGCTGCTCATGCACTGAGCTAAAAAGTCTTAAATGTGGAGCAGCAGAAAAAAATAAGAACATAATTTAAAAAATAAGATCAGAAAGCCCAAAATTCACAGATGCCTTCAGGCTGTCTCAGGTTTTGCCTGTGACACATCCACAGGGTACTAAGCCTTCCAGCTGGTCTCACTCTCATCCTAAAATTCATGAGTGAACTTTGGAAGGCAGGTGCAGTTTCATGTGTTGATGACTAGGGAAAGTTTGTTTCCCGTGCAATAGTGCAAAATGGGTTCTTCACAAGTCCCTCTTGGATGACTCTTAACTGCTCCAGAGGGTTTATTTTCTGCTATTTCTCTATTGTCTGCTTGCTTTGAATATGAAAGCAGGAAAGGTCAGCTTTACTCCTGAAGCAGATTCACATTAGTGAACTTTAATGAGAGGGTGTTAGTATCTAAAGAAATTTTACTTGAGTTTTGTGTTATTTGGGAGCTTTTCATATTCAAAGGCAGAATAAAACCAGAAATTTAAACTCTATAAGACTAATTATAAAATGCATAACTACAGCACACTTGAATGCAAACTTTCCATAATTAGGAGAGATGAGTTGCTGTCTTTTCATGCAATAGAAATGTTCAAGTGCCTTACAATATAATTACAATTTGAAGTATTCTCTAGTCTTGAACCAATGAGGAAAAAAATAAAAATGAAAAGACATAAAGATTTCACCTTTTCCTGGCTTTTTATCTCATATTAAAAAAGATATAATTGCAGTTTAAATTATAAAATGACATTCTAGATTCAGTGCAGTACCACTGAAACTATGAAACTTATTCATGTTAAAACAGAGAACAATTTATGCAGCATAATCTGATGGAAAGAAAAGCAGCTTGTGAATTAGAGGGGTCATAAGAGTTTCTCCTCTGTCCACAAGAAGCCTATCAAGATTTCTTAAGATCTCAAGGACCTTAGAGGTAGTTGAAAAATTTGGATATATTAAATCTATCCATTTGAAGGTTAAATTAAGAGAATGAAACATGTTCAGGTTAAATGATGCTATTAATGCTATAACTTCATATACAGTTTTCCTAAAGCATTAATGCATGATCACATAGTTACATATGCTCTCACATCCTTTTGACTGCTAGCTCTGTTTTATGCAACAGAATTTGTAGAAAACTGAACATATACCTTTGAAATAATGCGTAAATATAATAAACTGATATCTTTTCTCCTGTGTCTAATCCTGGAGGCTAGAGGTGCGATATTTTGCTCTCTTTATTCTCTCCCTCCATCCCCCAGCACTTCGGGGGAACAGGGAATAAGGGCTGTGGTCGGTTCATCACATGCTGTTTCTGTCACCCCTTCCTCCTCAGGGGGAGGACCCCTCACACTAATCCCCTACTCCAGGGGTCCCTTCCATGCAGTGCAGTCCTTCAGGAACAGACTCCTCCAGTGTGGGTCCTCTGTGAGATCACAAGTCCTGCCAGCAAAGCTGCCCAACCTGGGCTCCTCTCTCCATGGGGCCACGAGTCCTGCCAGGAGCCTCCTCCAGTGTGGGGTTCCCATGGGATCACAGCTTCCTTCAGGCATCCACCTGCTCTGGCATAGAGTCCTTCTCAGGCTGCAGGTGGATCTCTGCTCCCCCATGGATTTCCATGGGCTGCAGAGGGACACCGTTCTCCACCAGGGTCTGCACCCTGGGGCTGAAGGGGAGTCTCAGCTCTGGCTCCTCCTCCCCCTCCTTTTTTTTTCTCTGACCCTGGGTTCTTCAGGGCTGCTCCTCTCACATATTTCCACCCCTTTCTCCCAGCTACTGCTGCCTGGTGGTTTTTTTTCCCTTAAATCTGTCATCCCAGAGGCCCTATCACTCTTGCTGATGGGCCTAGCTTTGGACAGTAGGGTCTTCCTTGGGGGTGGCTGGCCTTGACTCCATCAGACATATGGTAACTTCTCACAGATGCCACCTTTGTAGGCCCCTTAATGTACCAAAACATTACCAAGAAAATACATTCTTGTTTTCAGAATAGAGGAGGGTGAGGTTAAGTGGGCTAGAAGTCTGTACCTCTGAGTAGGGTGCAGAAAGCCCTTCATTTGCTTTGAGTGATGTGTTTCTGATTTTTGTAGGTAGGGATATCTCGCAGTCATTTTTTTTTCTTTCCATTTTGTTCTTTGTAGATAGAAGAGGTCTTTAAAGCTTCAGATTTTGACAGTGAGATAGAAGATAGCACACCTTGTTGTCTTTTGCTTATATCTAAAAATAGACCTTCTTTAATCCACCAACACGCTAATATTTTCTTTTTTTTTCTTCTTTTTTTTTTATTTTGAGGAGTGGGCATGACAGCTGTTTAATCTTCAGCAGAGTAACATTCAGCAGATGGATTAGAATTCTTATCTTGCTAAAACCAGCAACATCAGAAATCAATATGAGTGACTTCCTGAAGTAATATTTCAAAGCAGAACACAGTTTTCATAAGTTCATAGAAATGATCCTAACTCTTGAAGATGTATCTGTGAGGTGATATGGAGAAATTAATACGGTTCAGGCTTACATAAAGTCATGAGGGGTGAAAATTTCAGCCCAGGCACCTCTGCAAATAGCCTTTTGCTTCCAAACTTTGACAGCCGTAACTAGATTACATTTTGAGAAATGGGCTGTTATCTTTTTTGTTTTCTTTAATTCTACACCAGGCACAATGAATTAAATGTAAATAACTCCATCTAGAACACCCTGATGATTGATTCTTCAATCATCAGGGTGTTTTAGATGGAAGAGATACATTTACATTTGCATGGGTAAATAACAACATCTCTTCTATACCAAATTTCCATAAAAATCCTAAAATGTCTTTTGGAGACAAACTTAAGCCCCTTGAATGTAGGTAGCCCAGCTCCTGAAAGTACTTAAAGGAATGAGAGTGCATATGAGGGAAGCTGAGACACGAAAGCTCAGTAAGCACTCAGTGAATGTTCTTAGGTATAGTTGGGCCTGACTTTTGTCTGTTGCAGTTCCACTGATATAAAGGGAATTTTAACAATTTATACAGGGTGAGAATGCAATCCATATGTTTATTAAGCCTTCTACTGTAGAAAGAACTAGGCACCCAACAGAGGTAAATCAATGTAGTTTCACTGAAATCTGTGGAGATATGATGATTTTAAGAAGCAAAGACCTGAATGCTCTCTTTTTGTTGCTATTGTCTTCATCTATTTATGAAGTCCTTATATTTCAATTTGCTTTTCTCTCTTTGTCTTTCTGAAGTAACAGTTTCAAAATGTATCTCCACCCTCTCTGATTGTCACCACTACAGCACTGCTAAGGCTGCCAACTTCCAGGCTAGAGATTTCTTCCATTGCTTCCTGTGGACACTTTCCATTATTGCCACAGAGCTGCTGACAGTTCTTAGCATGATTGTGTTGTAAACACAACATCAGATCTGGCATGACCTCATACTGTACCTCATACATCTTCATTGATGACCAGATTGATGAAGAGGAGTGCAGCATCAGCAAATTTGTAGGTGGCTCTAAATTAGAGAGAGATGACATAGAATATTTTATTGACATAGAAAATAGCTCCAGTTTGGTGGTGCCTCCATAAGTCAGAGGACAGCTGACAGCAGTGCCAGGACAGACAGCATGGAGAAATGCAGAACTCAGCACCTGGAGCAGAAAGCCTGCACCATGTGGTGGTATAGGTGGGGAGCAAGTGACTGAACATCATTTACAACTTCCATCACCTGGATATGCTGCCATCATGGGACAGCTGAACAGCCAGGTGCTCTGTCCTCATGAACCTTGCTTAGTTACACATTTTGCCTTTTGAGGGCCTGGTGCAATTAGCCTAACTCATGTAGACAGAGTACTGAGTTGATTCAACCAGCATTGTGGGGAGAAAAAGTTATCCTTTTAATCTTTTTTTTTTAGTAGTAGAGCATGTTTTGTTTTGTTTAGACGTATAGTGAATGTTCTGCATTTCATTACCAAAAATGCATTACCTGTCTGGCTTCCTCAATATGTCCAGTTTATATCCATGGCTTTTAGGCCCCAACAGATCCCAGCAAGCCTTACTATATTGGTCTTGAAGTGGAATAAGTTGGTAAGTAGAAATTCTTTTGTTATCAAACCATGGTAGACTTATCTATTGTCTGTGACACAGAAAACCAGCCACAAAAAGGACTGAGTTGGAATACTGCTGTTACTGAAAATTCTAAAGTGTCCAAAACTGCTTCTGGTTCAACTTCAGCATTCAGGATTTCACCTTAGTATCAAAGATCCCTTCTAGAAAAGCTCAGTTGCTCTGTAAGTTTTTTCTCAACACATTTTAATTTTTTTTAGTAAGATTCTGTGCTAAGGTTAGAACCAAGTGTTGTGTCATATGAAGTCAAATTTGCATTAGGAATTATTTTCAGCAATCTCATTGAAGAAATAACCTCCTTTGGTTATGTAGCTAGATTCTTGCTGTCAACTGTTTTCCATGTTGATGTATATTTTGAATTACTCATATTAGCAATAAATAGCACCAGGTGAATGCAATAATATTCTCATTCCTACTTACTCTTTTCTTATTCTCTCATAATTCCTGGAATATTATTTCTAAATGTTTACATGTTATACAAATAAATCTAAAGTTTTCTAGTATAGTCACATGCTCCTTGCAACATTTTTATTTCTTGAAATGTTTCAAAAATGGGAAAAATTTAAATATGTTTCTGTAGTGATATACATATGCACTTACACTTATTACAAAATATGTTATTAGAACACATATTAGAAATACAATATAAAAAAAAAGATGGAATCTTATACTTTAGATGGAATCTAAAGTACAACAAGGATTTTCCAGTCTTTCTTTGATAACTGCAGCTATAATGTAATACAGCAGCAAAAAAATAAATTATACACAAAAAATCCATTTCCATGCTAATGGAGTGTGTTGCATAAGACTGTTAACATGCTTTTAGAGAGCAAATAGATGTTATTTAAGAAACTCACTTCTTAGAATAAAGGTGTACATTAAAATTGCTGTATGAAAGATTCTAGTCAGCTAAAAAAATCTATTTCTTCTTAATGAAAGCGTTTATTTCTAAGTAGAAAATGCCAATGAGAGTAATGAGTGGATAAAAAGCAGTGAAGAACTGTAAAGCCTGGGATTTTCCATTTCAAAGTCCTTTAACTAGTTTCACAATAATGGTTTTAAAATGAATAACATAAGATCAGGAAATTCTGTGGTTGTCAACTGACAAAGGCTTCTTCCAGTTTTCAGCCTGTACAAATGAAATTCTTCCTGAAAAGCCTTTAACTGAAAAAAAAAAAAAGACCAAAACTGCAGAGAATGTAGCTGATAACTGTCATAATCAAAACTGAACAAAGAAAGAAATGCTCTGTGTGTGTGCGTGTGCATTTGCATGTGTATTTGACTGATTGAGACTGAGAAAGAGAAGGAAATTGTGTGTATACACTAGCAGTTCCTTGCTTACATTTTTTTACGTTACATAAAAAGATTAGCAGACTTCAAAGCAGAGAGGTAAATGACACAGTCACGGCTGCCTATTGATAAGTTCTGCCCTCCAGTAGTTCCAGTAGTTCTACTCAATCAGTCCTCCTGCACTATGGTACACAGTCTATAAATTTTTTTTTGTTAGAAGAGGGAGAACTCTGATGTCTGTAAAAGCCAAAGTGGAAGAGGGCTGGAAAATGCAACAGCAGAGTGCTTTCTTCCACATGCAAGCTGGTAATTTGCTTTGCTGGAGGTGTTGTTCACCACCATTTTTATTACAATCATTTAGGGAGATAAATGTGTGCTCCAACAAATGTTCAAAGAGAGCAAAGCTGTAAAAAATTTGAGAGTTTTTCCATTTGAAGTGCTTACAAAACTATTTTAAAAAATCTATGTTTTATCTTTCACACACAATACTAGCAGCTGCATATATTTGTAGAGCATATTTTTCTCCTTGTAGTTTGAGTGTTATGAAATCAAGAGGATCCAGTGCAATTCCTTGTTCTGTTTGATTTTTAGCAATGTTTAGACTCAAATTTTCCACCTAAACAGTGAGTAGATGAAACATATTTGTATGCATCTTGTCTGTTGCATTTCTGCCTCGCACGTGAATATTAGAAACCTTTTGAAGAAGGTGGGAAGCCTTTCTCTTTCGGCCAAATCCCCTAACAATGTTTACTTTGTATATGAATGAATTTCCTTCACCCCATAACATATTTTTAGAGTTACCTGATTAGGCCCTACAGACTTAAAAGTGGAAGAAATTTAAAAAATCTAGGCCCATGGAAGGACATTTCAAGTTAGCTAGATATCTAACCTGTAGATGATAAATAGGTGAATGGGCAACGGCAGAAATGACATGGAGTCAACAGAGGAATGTAGGCAACCATCAACTCATTATATGGAAAAGGTATTTTGCCAAGGCCTTGAATATTGGTCTTAGAAAGGACAAGTGTTTAGGCTTGTGAGTTTTCTATGTGTGTGCATCTAACTTGCTTGTGAGCTAGGAAGCAGCTGCTCATGTTTGTTTCCCTTAGTTCCCATTCCAATCTCGTGGGTGAAACTGTGGGGTTTTTTTCCAGTTGCTGCAAGGCAGGATATGTTCTAGTCTGTAATCCTCTTACTGGATACTCCTGGTAGTCACTTGAAAGTCTGACTATCCCACGGAAGATAAAGAGATATACGCAGTGTGGTGTCTCCCTGGGAGATGTTCAATATGCCAGCACCTCTCACCTAGACAGTATTGGTTAGTTTCTCCTTGTCTTGGCTGCAACAGCCACAATAGACCATTAGACAAGAGACCACAGCAGACCGTAAACCACCAGCAGACCAAGTATGTCTGTACTTGGCAGAAGGATGGATTTATGCCAGATTACAGTGACTATGCATAGACATCGAGTTTAGTGAAGGAACTGGCTGTCCCTAAAAGCAACGTTCTATTTTTACTTTGCTCAGACACCCACAAAATGGTGTGGCAACAAGTGGCAGGAGAACAGATGCACCAGGGAAAAGAGTTAAGCATGTATTTTTAGGGTGGGACACTCTTTCAACAGCCAGATTTTAAGCAGGTCAAAGCGACCTGACATACTATTAGAAGACCTCAAAACCAGATTGGAGCAACTGCTTTTTTCTTCTGAGCTGAAAACTTAAGAAACAACTCCAACTCTATTTTCTATTTTAACCTAGCTTTTAGGACTCGCTAAAAGGTTGTGGGCTCAAATTATAATTCCAAATTCCTTAAATCAGAAGTTTTGAGCTTGAGTTTTTCCCAAATTAGTTCTCCAAGCATTGGGTAAATGTTTATCAATGAGAATTTGTCTTTCTTTTTCTTTGTTTTGTTCAAGGAAAAAAGGAATAAGAGTAATTGTCTTGGGATTTTTTTTTAATACCAAAGGGTAGCAAATGTGCAAAGCTAGTGCCAATGGAACTAGCTGCTGAAGTTTAAACAACATATGCATATGAAGGCAATGTGGCACCTGAGCCACTTACTTGTACTTAAAAGCAGGGTTTTCAAGCTTTCCTTGGCTGCTGCTTTAACTGTTCATGAAGCTCTTGAGACGAAAGCTGTTATCTCTGCATAGCATTGCTCTCCACCATACATTCATGCCAGCCTGACTTGAACTAGCTCAAGGGTCTTTACAACATATTTTACTTCATGGAATAAACACCCTATTTGACTCCTCTCTAAAAACTGTGGAGTTTTACTAGAGGGGATATTTAAATCTTTGCCTTGGAGCTGGAAATCCTAGACCTAACTTTCTTGTCATCTCCTGCTATCATGTAGCAGCATACAAGAAGTGGAAATAGGGTGAGATAACTCAGGCATGTAGAGATACTGTGCAAGAGAAAAGGGATGGAGTTAAGAAAGCTGAAGCTCATCTAGAATTGAGTATGGTGAGGGTCATAAAGAGAAATAAGTAGGGCTTCTCCAGGCATATAAGATGGAAATGAAGGCTAGGGGAAACGAGTCCATAGTGCTGATCAGATTGGGCGACAAAGGACATGGAAAAGGCTGAGGTACCCAGTGCTTGCTTCTACTCTTACTAGAATGGTTTGTTTTCAGGAACCACAGACCCCCAAGATTAGATGGAGGGCCTGGGGAAAGGAAGCCTTACCCGTGGTATGGGAAGGCTCAGGCTGTGGAATGTTTAAAGAACCCGGACGTGCACAAGTCCATGGAACCTGATTCTTATGGAAATACAGTTTTGGCAGTACTTTCTGAATTCACAGGTGCTACTAAATATGATATAATAAGATACACATTTTCCTTTTCTTGCAATAGTTACCTAATTTGAAGAGAGCTCCTAGCCTTGTTCTTATAATTCTGTACACATTTACACAGTCTGACCTGGTAGTCAATTGACATCTGATAAGCAAAGAATAAAGACAACTGCATTCACTGTTATTTATAATCTTTAAAATTTGGTGTGCATTAGATTTCTTCCTTCTTTTTGTCTTCACTTCTTTCTGGAAATTGGTAACAGTTCCTGAGTATTAAATCTGTCTGTTAAAACACATTGTCTGAGGCTATTGTTACTGTTTAGGCTAGTGAAAAAAATCCTGATAAATGATTGTTCACTGTTTCTTGTTTATAAAATGCTAACAATGTTAATTATTCTACTCCTAGAAATTTTAGATATGCATTATGTTAGCAACAGAGTGAGCTTTTGGTTATTACTTGATATCTTCTTTGCTGATGTGAAAATGATTGTTATCTAAATTAAACATCCTGAGGTATTTTCCTGATCCAGTGGGATACTGTTTTATAGAAATAACATACACACTATCTACTCTCTCCCTAGAATCAAATGGACTTATGTTTTGGTTGTGTTTTGTCTCTTGCTAAGGTATATAGTATTACAGAAACTTTAGAATGACAAGGATATAAAAAAACCACATTGTGAGTATAATAATCTATCCCAATATTTTTTGTCACATTCTTTTTAAAAGTAAAGGTGACATTAATGTTGTTAGCAGTCATCTAAAGCATGCTGATTTCTTTCAGCTTTCGCTGAGATCTATCCTCTCAAATTAGACTTTATTTTCTTCTTGCGCTTTGCTGATTTTCACCTAGATTCCACTGAAAAACCCCAAACTTTCAAAAGATTGTTCAGTAACTTCATATTGCTGAATGAAGCTATCAATTCCAATATTAATATTCCCAGAAACTTCTTGCATTCTGTCCCAAAATTCTTGTGAAAATGCCCTTCCTAGTTCATTTACTGCAATGGAGCGCATCATACAAATGCATTGCAGTAACTCATAAGTGTTATAAAACATACAATTCAAATTACAAAAGTCAGAAAATCTTTTTATCTTTATAAGGTGCTTTTGCAGCTGCTTTGGGGAAAAATTTTTTTTCATCACTGTCATTTATCAATCCTAAAGTAGTACACCTGTCTTGAGTGAAGTTGATGTCTTGAGTGAAGTTGCAGTTTATTCCATGGTAGACTTACAGAAATTTATATCAGGTGTACAATAAAATTTTTTTGTTGTTGCTTGTTTGTTTGGGGTTTTTTTTGAGCTTTCTCTCTTTAATTTTCATATATTTATGCATTAAATGATCTGCTGAATAATGTATATTCATTCAGATACATATGTAAAAACCTTCTCATCTGTAATGGATAGAAAGTTTTGGAAGATCATCACACACATTTTACAAGCACAAAACATGAAAAAAATCACATTCATTTCCTTGGGGAGCATGCAGGAATTATTGGATGAATGGTGAAGCTATTTTTCTAAACTTGCAATAGAATTGTCTGTGCCTATGTTTAAAACTAGTTGGTACAAATGATGGCATTAATTGCCACTTATTGTTATCTAAGAAGATGATGGGTTCAAATCTGATCATTATAAAATTTCTTGAAAAAATACTGTTACTTCCATTACGTTTTGAACTTACCATACTACTGAGATTTTTTTCTAAAGTGATTCAATGTTACATAATGGCACCCCTTAATACTATCATTTGCAACACTGGTGAAAAGAAAAGGCCTCCTATACCACAAACAAAATTAATTGTGGGGGTTTTTTAACCTAAGAAAGACAGAGCAACAATATTTGCTTGTGTTTTTAGTATAATATCTGTCTATCACTCTTACTGTGTTTTCAAAAACTCACTCCATTTCAAACCTCTATTGAATGTAACAGAATCATAAGATTATAGACAAGCCTGGGTTGGAAGAGACCTTAAAAGACTATTTGATCCAACATTTTGTTAGGAAAAGGAGCCTAGATAAGATTATCTACCACCCTGTTCAATCACATCCTGAAAACCTCCAGTGATGGGGACTCTACCATGAGCCAGGGGAGGCTGTTCCAGGGAATGGTTATTCTTACCTTCTTACCGTAAAAAAATGTTTTTCTTATATTGAGAGGAAATCTCTCATGGTACCCATCACCCCTTGTCTTCTCCATGTAGGTCTTGTGAAGGGAGAGCTTCTGTCCTCTTTCTGACTCTCCTTTAAGCCCTGGAATACTGTGATGAGGTTCCCCAGGCCTTCCCTTCTCCTGGCAAAAGAGACTTTACTTTTTCAGTCTTTCTTCACATAGCAAGTTCTCCAGCCCTTCAATCTTCTATTACAATTAGAAATTTCAAAATATACTTATGGATTAAAAATGGTTAATAAATGGGAAATTTGAATTAATGTCCAGCAGTTAGAGTGGGGGCTGTTAAATTTGAACACAGCCTTAACATAGGTCTTAGTTGAAACTGAAGGGGTGTAGGACTGGCAATAAGATCACTTTACATGAAATGGAAATGGTTAGGACAACATCAATGGGGAGCACTTCATCAGATAGACACAAATAAGAGAATAATTTAAAGGAAAAGCTATTCTTGATACTACTTCTGCTGTAGTAATTGTGATCTAATTGAAATAGGTCCCTTGCATATTGTCTTTTCCTTTACCCAATATAGTGTTTGCGGTCTTCCTAAGGGTACTGAAAACTGATTCTGCATGGAGTTAAAAATGGTTAAAGCTGTCCATGGAATGTTATCTGTGAACTCTTGGGATCTTTTCCTGTCTTTTACTGATTCTTTCTGTTGGAATTATTATGCGTAGCATGAAGAGCTACATAGGTAGGTGAGTAAGTAAAGTTGTCTTTTAGGAATTTTATCCTAGCTGTAAATGCTGGACACACAAGGTTCTTAGGACTTGTTTCCTCACCCATTCTCTTTCTCCTTCTTTACTGTAGCATCCTATGCAGTGTCCCCTTTAAATGCAAAGAAAGATTGTCATCAGAAAAAAAATGTACATATTTTATTTATCTATTTAATATACGTCTTTAGTAAGGCCTCTGAAGTAGATTTATTTTTTCTGCTACCTGGATGCTGTTGTTGAAGATGTGTGTTATGACTGCCTTCATCTTGCCAAGCTCTATTATGTTGTTTTGTTGTCACTAACACGTCTGAAATCTAATACATTTTAGTCTACCATAAATGATGTTTTCATGGCAGGTTTAATGCTTTTGTGCTTCTCCTAGATAGAAATGGAGTTTTCAAGCTTAAAAATAATTCAGTATCTAAAATATTGAGAAGAAGGAATTTATTCTTGTGGAACAAAGAAAACTTGAATTTCATAAATCTGACTAAATCTTAACATGACTGATGTGTTAACTTCAAAGTGTCATTTCAGGTGGATCAAGGTGTTGAGCTCGTAGACAGACAGCAGATTTTGCTTCCAAGGCTTTATATTGCTATTTCCTTGTATTAATATTCTCCCATATCAGTTCAGATCACTTACATGCTCTTATTTAAATGGAAAGAAAATTTCAAAGATCACCTCAGTCAAGCACTATCCTGCTCCTTAACAGAATGATGTGAAACTGCAAATATCAATGCTGCCAATGGAAGAAAATGATTGTTCTAACTTCACTCAAAATAATATAGCAATAAATAAGTATTCTACAGGCCATGCCCTTAAGGATCTCGAAAGGTTTAATGATTTCATTTGTATTGCAAGCATTTCAGGGCAGTCTGGGTAGCAGCTAAGCACACAGACTTTTCTGCCACTTTCATCTGCATAACATAGCCTAGTGTAAGATCCATGATTGCCAAGCCTGCTTGAGGGCTTCAGAGAGCTGACTGTTCCTCAGCTTGGAAGCTCAGTAGGCAGAAATCATCACAGTATGTATGTGCATGTGAGATTCAAACTTTTGAATCCCTTTTGTGCTTATTTAATTGAATTCTGTATATTTTGCATCACAGGACATGACAATTTCAGCTCAATGGTGATATGCAAAACTCGGAAAACACAACAGAGATCTGTTTTTGCATTTTTTTTAATACATCCTCCCTCTGGCAAGATCAGAAAGACAGACCTTACGTACAGCCTTTCTCCTGAAGCTTTCCCATCCTATTCTCCATTCCCAGAGATGAAAAGGCTATGTGAAAGCAATTATAGTAACATTCTTGTGTATGAGATGAAGTTCCTCTGTAGATCTACATGACCCACAAAAAAATGGCTTGATTCAATCCAGGGACTAGGCAGAAATGACTGTTATATCTTTCATTACTCAAAATGATTAAAACTGTAATTGGAAATGGCTTTGAACAGGCTTAACAGGGACAATCAACTAACCTCCCTTCCAATGAGGTCATATCTTTCTGCTGGTATATCTGGCTTCTGCAGTGTCACAGCTTCCCCTCAACACAAGCTGGGAGAGCCAGATCTGCTTGCCTCAGGTTGCTCTTCTGCCTAATGCAGTTAGAAAGGCTCCAGTTGTACCAATTTGCAATGATACTCATTGTCTTAGACAAGGACGAGCTTTGATTATTCATCTTTTCCTTATTCTTGCAAAGGCAAAGGAGGAGTAGATGTCAATTTTTCAAAAAAATCTCCCATTTTCATGCATGTACAATTTTTTTAAGAAGGAAACAGACCCAAGGTAAGTTAGGCTGCCTGTTATTTTGCACTTTATACATTTAATTTAAAACTATGCTATGTCATCTTCTGAAAATGCAGGACATGATTTGATGCTCCCTCATACAATTCTTCTTTAGGAATTAATTATTCTTTTAAAGAGACAAAACCAGAAAGAATGAGTTCTTCCCAGCTCCCAGACAGCTTCCATGTCTTCAAATCACCTTTGTTAACCATGGAAAACATTGTGTACTGGCAGGCAAAACACAAAACTGGACTTTTAGGCTTTGGACATTTCCTCTGGGTTGTCATTTCTAGACTATTTCAACTATAAACTATCAGGTAACATTATTTTTCTAAGCTACAGGTATACCGTTTCAGAAGCATTCTTTACAATAGAAACTGTATACTTTACAACTCCATAAATATTTTCTTGTCAAAGAAACAGATTAAAACTGGTAAGTGATCTATTTAGCATGGTAATATACAAAAAACCCACCTTCTTCAAAATTAACTGATTTTTTACTGTGCAATTATGCAAATCCATAGGAAATTCATCAGGAAGGACCTTACGCTAGAGAAGGTTTTAACCAAGGCTTGCTAAATCCTTGTGAACCTTCCTATGCTTTTGGTGGTCATCCTCTCCACATCCTGAGATATGGCTTCTAGAAATGGTCACCCTGAACTGGCTTTTCCGTCACTTCAATTTTCCATCCCCAGCTTTAAGCATCTTTTATTGATAGTGGCCCTTTTTATAGAGCTCAATTTTGTGATGAGAAGGCAGCAGTGACCATTTGAACTTTTCACTGGGGAGGTTGCAGTCCAGGAACAAACCAAATTTGTGAAAGCCTTTGACCATTTCTTCTACTTAATTCACCAAATCCATCTGGAAGAAGTACATTAAAAACTACAGAGGATTTGCTCTGTTTTGGAGTGCACTGTACCTTTCATGTCTGCAGTGTGGGGTTTAGTTGACAGGTTTAATTGTTCCCAGATTCAGCAATCCTCGTTAGTTTGCATTTAGTGCTGTGTCTTTTATGGATGGTAGATTATTTGACATGACTTGCTATTGCAAAAATAGTTATTTCCAGGCTGCTGCCAAGAGACTGCAAATTATTTTCATCTAACACTCACAAGTTTATACCTTCACGTTCTTGT
Source organism: Leptocoma aspasia (assembly GCA_013399835.1). Classification (NCBI taxonomy): domain Eukaryota; kingdom Metazoa; phylum Chordata; class Aves; order Passeriformes; family Nectariniidae; genus Leptocoma; species Leptocoma aspasia. The sequence goes on from VXAX01000259.1 coordinate 428,739, forward strand.
ACCCAATCCTAATGAACCTAACTTAAAAAGGAAAATTTAGGCAATGACTAGCTCCTCATTGTAATTTCACACAGATTATGTTAAACAAATGGGACTGTCTTGAGACTTGCACAGTGCAGATGCCAGGGAATGCCCAAATGCTCGTTGATCACATTAACAGTTTTGGTCACGGATGGTGTAATTCTCCCCCATGACAGTTCCTAACATAGAAATATAAAAGGGTTGGTTGTTGGATTGCTTACACTGAATGTTAAAATACCTTGCTGTTAGACCAGGTGAATTTCAGCATTCTGGGAATGATGCTGTTCCTTTCTCTTATAGCCACAGAAAACAGTAAATATCATTGTGGTATAATAATAAATAGCAACAATTATTATGCTGCAACAATAGCTTACCTATAAACTGAGTTAAGCTGAGTTTGCTTCATGTCATGTTTCTGTTCATATCATTCATAGTAATACATTCAGAATCTCTTTAAGGTTTAGGATTAATTTCATTTATTTGTTTATTTACTTTTTAGCAGACATCCAGTACTTACCTGTGTCCTGCCTCATGTTTCTACACTATTTCTAGAATTGTATACTCTTTTTTATAAAAGAACATTCTATAGAAAGGTGAAAATTGCAGGTAACGCTTAGGCTATGTGGCTACAAAGCTGATTTCTTGGCTGCCTTTCAGTCTAAATTCTTTCTTCCTAGTTATATTCAGGTAGCTTACTCCTTCCTTGAGCAATATCTGTAGTTGAATTTTCTGTGGCTAATGCCTGAATTGATGGGGCAAGGACTGATAAGTAAAAATGGTGTCATACGAATACGGTCTTTATTAAGAGCTCATCTAGTTTTGTCCACCAGATCTTCGTATTTACTAAACAACTTACTGTTAATTCCTAAAATTTACTGTTTGAGTTAAAGCCCCTGATTTCACTCTGGCTTTTGACTTGCCTTTGCTCTGCAGGTGTCCTTGATTTCATTTCTACTGCCCTGATTTCTAGTTATCTTATACACCCAGGATTAATCTTTCATATTTTGCTTTGTGTGAGTGGTTGCACATCTATCTTGCAGCCTATAAATTTCCATTTTCTTCTTAGTTGATGTCTAAACCAAATACTTGAAAATATGCCTGAAGTTTCCTACTTGGTTCGCAAAATCCACAAAGATTTTTCAGGAATCACTAAATGTAGATTGGAAACGTAGTCCTGCCTGTAAAAATTATATCTGCCTTAGTTGTTTCAACACCAAGTTGTGATTTAAGGATGTTGGAGAGTTTTATGATGTCTGAACAGTTGTGCATTTCATGCTGTTCAAAAGACATGTTCAACAAATTCATGGCCTGTAGTTATGACTTTTGGCTTGCTCTGTGCATATTGGTTTACATTAAGTATGGAATGTTTGCTCAGCTAAGTGTCAGCTCCTACAACACTGATTAAGTCTATCTTTCACTCCCAACTCATCCACAAATATGCTGGCAGTCGGTAACAACTGCCGTTAGCATTGGATCCTGAATTCTAGAGTATGCATTGTTCTAATGGGTGAAGCAGCTCACATCAAAGACTTTTTGGGTTGTTTGGGGCCTTCTGGAGAGATGTGCAGCTACTGTATTACAAGGATTAAGCTTGTCTCCTCTGCTACAGAAGTGCTAGCTGGAAAGCATCTGCATTTTGGTCTGCAGTGTGCTCTCTGCTCAAAACACTTTTCTCTGATTTACCTTCTCATTGTATCACTGTAGGCTGAGCTAGAGAATTCAGAACTGGCTTTTTCTTGATGCTTTTTATGCTTTTATATGATGGATACTTTTTGTGCTTTTATGTGATGGATGTGTAGACTGTGGAAAAGTAGTTTACCATTCCCATAAATTGTTAAATCTTATTTATTTATTATGATGTGTCTCAGCTTTCAGCCTATTTCCCTAGGTGTCAATATAACCAAAACAGAATAGTTCAAATGTCTTCAGTTTCAGCTTGCCAGCGTGCAGCCATTACTGGAACCTGCTAGGTTGTCAGTTCAAGTTGGTGCTGTGGATCTGGATTGCTTTTTCCTGGACCTCCATCTCTATCACAACAAAAAATGCCCTCAGAAATTTTATTCCTGGGAGATCCTTACTGCCTGGTTATAACAGCCACATTTTTGGCCACAAATTGATCTGATTCTACCATTTAACAAGACCTTGGAATTTGAAGTCATTAATGACTTTGCTCTGAATAAATGTGGTCTGATTTTCTTGGCTATTGTTAATGCATAGTGAAAATGAATCACATCTAGACTCCCATTCATCTTTGATCATGTATTACAGTTATAGTTGAGTAGTTTGCAGTCTTCTTCAGTGTATCTCATAGGAAATCTTGGATTTTCTTAACTCACTCTTGACATTCACTTCTCTGCATCTCCGGTGATGACAGATACTGCTGCGTTTAAATCTTTTGTCATAACATAGCACAAGAATTGTTTTCAGACTGTATTCGGTGATAAACTAATGCAGCTGCACACCATGTTGGCAAACCTTGAGTGTTGGTCTGGAGATGAATTCACTGGTAATACTAGAGGAGAAAAGACACAATTTCTGGCACTTGAAGATTGCATCAACCACTTTGAGCCTGCTTTAATTGCTTCTGTGAACTTCAGTTAACCACAGCGCCAAGTCAAAGTCAACCAGAAAAAGTAACTGTAACTTTTCCCGAGGATTCCAAACTTTACAGGCTACTTTACAAAACATGCCCTGACATTAATTTTTATACGACACTTTCAGGCAGCCTGAACTCAGTGTGAGTTCAGATTGCTGACAAGAGCATTGTGACTGTATAGATCCATGTTTATTGTGAAGGGTTAGCCAACGTTTTGTAGTGTACTTTCCCCAAGATGTCTTTCATACACCGTTGGTGGCTTTGCTCTTGCCCCTGCATGCTATAGTCAAATATTTGTCTATGGCTAAAGCAATTTTTTTTCAATAATTTATTAAAAAAATTGTGGCTAGTCTGTAACATGGAAACATTCATGCCTCTGGAGTTAAACAGAAACTCATGCTCACAGTCCACACTCCTCCTGCACCTGAGGAGTGTCCAGCCACCTGTCAGCTCTAGCACAAAGCTTGGTGACCTTGGCACTCCTGTGGCAGGATGGATATATGGCAGGGTAGCCTTTCCAGAGATCTGAGTAGGACAGTCAGAGTTATTGACTTGCATGCATACAATAAATATTGTGCTATCTCTTTAAATTTCTGTAACTATATCCCATAACTATGGTTGGTGTTTGCTATAGGAATAAATGAATGCCTGTAATGAGCAATTAAATCTCTATCATATTCGTAATGGCAGACATAAAATGTAGCAGTTGAAGTCTTTTTGAAAATCCAAATGTATCAGAAACATCTATTGTTATAATATAAAGGGAACGCTTCAGTATTTTATTAAGAAACTTTGCTGGGTAAAATTTAGCATTTAGCATAGTGTATTTAATCAACATAAAAATTTATGAATAAAATTTTTTTGGAATTCACTTCACCATTTTTTTTTCTCGTTCAAGTTTTTTTTTTAAATTTCTTTACTTAAATGTTGTGTTTAAAAATTATGGTGTTCTAAGTGTCAAACCAAAAAGGTGCTTTGTTAAACTGTAACATTTTGGATATTGACTTTTTTTTTTAAAAAAAGAAAATTAATTTTGGAAGAGAAAATTTGCTTTACATAAAAGACTGTCTCTGAAAAAAAATTTCTGTTGTACAATTTAAAAGTAACAGGTTAAGTCTTTAATTCCTGGTTTTATTTGATTCCTGGAGTGTCAGGAAGACTGTCAGTGAAAATTTTCTAAAAGTTAATTTTATTGTAGTGTGAACTTTGAAGTATTGTATATAATATTTTTCAGTTTTCAATGTATTCTAAAGAAAAAATCGTATTGCAAGCTTTTTAATGTTTCTAGACCTATGGAACATTTAACCTTAAATAATTTCATGAGGCCAGATAAAACCTGAAAAAGAAGATAAGGACATTGCTCCTGTGCTGGTGGCTTGTCCATGATAACTGTTGGGAAAGGATCATAAGTCAGGTCCTAGGATCACACTAGTTTCACTGTAAAACTGGCACAGAGAAGAAAAAGCAGTAGAGAGGTGAAACAGGTGTTTCCTTGGATGGAATGGGTAGTTGGGAATAGGTGAAGAATGACAGCCACCAGTTCCACTCAGCTTAACAGAGAGATAAATTTGATGATTTTGTTTACTACAGCTGGGGCTCTTTTGCTCTTTGAGATTTCTAACATTACCCTCCCCAAAGTCTGCAGTTTTGCACCACTCTTATCTCCAGGGCCGTTATCAAAGACATAAACAGACAGTGTCCTGTGGGCCTGCTATGGAACGTCTTGGCCCTGATTTTTGACCCACTAACCTCTTCAGGACTGATTTGCTAAGTGGAGGTTAAGTCCTCCACGTTGACATTCATAATCCTAAATACAGTAGCTAGGCCTCCTTCCAAAATGTGGGTGATAAAAATTTGGTCTCCTTTACAGTGAGGATAGAAAAATTAGGTCTTTAGGTCTATAGTGAGCACAGAGAGCCCTCAGCAGCTGTCATGTTGAAAGGTGTTAACAGGCTAGAAGTGACAAGAAAAATTATGACTTTTAGCACATAAGGATATGCAGCCAGCTGGCATTTTGGAGTTACATACACCATATTCACCAAAGCAATGACTTTGACTTAGGTTTTCTCTTTATAGCAGGGCTATTACCACCAGGATAAGAACTAACCTTCTCATGAGATCTTCTTGCATTTTGATGTATCCTCCTGGTAAGGCGAATCACCCACAGCAGGAATGACAGACAGAGTCCCTAGTGCAGGTCACCCAGTTGCTGATCAGGATATTTCTTGGAGTGGGAGTTCAAAGTCCTTTTGACAGGGGTGATTTGGACACATGCATGATGAATGTTACAACCCTTAAATTCATGGATTAAATGAGGCTGAAACATCATAAGCACCACTGCCAACTCCACCTTTCCAGCTATATTTTCTAGTGATTTCTGCCAGGAGGTAATGTGAATAAATGAAGCACTCCTGCATACTGCATAAGGTTAGACAGAAGTGTTAACAGGTAAATGCAGTAGAGATAATGATGTAAAATTCACCTCTGAGCCTAAAAGTTTTGTGGGAATTTTCAATTGAAAGAATAAGTATCTACAAAATTGGGCAGGGAGTTTGAGAATATCAGTGATGCCAAAAATAGCTGATGTGATTATAACTTTCCATAGCATGATTTCATCATTAATGACATAAATAAGAAATTCAAGGTTGTTATCTGAGCTACTTTTTGTTGTGTTCCACAGCTTTATGCAAATAAACATGTATTTTGAGAGTATAGGTTTAAAATTAAGACTGGTAGATTTTTGAACTTAACAAATGGAGAACTTCCATTTTTAGGAACCTGCTAGTCGTTGCATCTGAAAGAATTTTATGAAATATGATTAAACCTAGCTTCAACACACACTCTAGAAGAGATAACTTAGTATTTGTATTTACTATCCAGTCAGATGCCTGACATTTTACCAGTTCTTGCTATTAAAAAAAAAAAGCCATAAGTGAAAACCAAAAGGATATACAGAACAAATCATGTCTCTGAATGCAAAATAGTTCAATTGGCTTTGAATGCTGTTTCACAGTGCTAATGTTTTCCTAGAATTGTTGAAAATTTTGAACTTTTTATTCTGTAGGGAGATAATCATACTTGTAGACTGCCAATCAGTCAATGTAGTGACGGTTTATGTTTTAATTTAGATTGCTTTTGTGGCACTGTACCATAACTCATACAGCTTAAGCTTAAAAAAACTCACATACTGAAGGTGGATCTCTGGCAATTTTCAGCCTAAATGCTGCATCTGTAGCCTTGGTTAAAAATACCCAACACAGTATAATGAAATTTCCTGACTTCAGAGGAGAAAATTTTGATCTCTTTCAACTGTGTGTCTTTGAATATATGTTTGTGTATATGTATAGTGTTAAAGTAACCCCTCTACATTTCCCTGGTAAACCAGTGCCTGATTAGTTTACAGACTCACAATTTCTGGCCTTCTAATTAACCCTCTTACCTTTAGTCTACAACTAAGAGAGTTGTTTGTTTACTTTTAAATTATATAAAGCTGAGCACATAATGCTGTAAAACTTAACACTTTAAATTTAATATACTGGAGCTGGATATTAAATAAATAATCAACTATTTGAGTAGCTAAAAGTTTCTTTTTCTCAAGTCTCCCAAGGCACCCACTTCTCTTCACAAGTGCTGTAGATTTTTTTTTTCCATATGTGTTTTATTTTCTATTTATAACTTAAGACAGGGGAGGCAAAAGTTTAATTAAACTCCAGCTATGGTTTGCCAAAATTGGAACAATCTTTTTAGTGCTATAAACAAAGATGATAGCGTAATGAGAAATAAAGAACGGTGTGATAATGCACCTTTATTTTGGTAGGTAAAATAAGAGTATGTTCCCAAAACAAGTCTTAGGTGAGCCAACTTCTGACATCTGCTTCCTTGAAATGCATCTGGACTTCAGGGGTCAAAAAAAATTATTCAGAATTAAGCTTCTTAGTAATGAAAATAATGAACAGAAAATATGTAGCATCACAGCACCATTCCCACCACCCAAAAAAACCCAACAACAACAACAACAACAAGATGGAAATATTCAGATTGTTTTCTTTTGTATGGACTGAATAGAAGAATCTTGTAACTGACCAACAAATTCTGGATTATTGACTCTGACTGCTAGTAATTTTAAAATTATATAAATTAGGCTTTATGAGGATATGACTCTGTATTTGGAAGTTTAGTGTAATCTTCCATTTTACTAAGAATTTCATACCACAGGTGCTTTAAAACAACAAAAAAGGAAAAAGAAAAACCCAACCAACCAAAAAAAAATCCCACAAAACCAAAACACACAAAACCCTCCAACCCCAAACAAACAAACAAAAAACCAAGAAAAACCCACAACTCCAACTCCCTAGATTTTCTATTATAAGAAAAATAGCTTAGGTAGTTCAATGTTTGAAGTTAAATGTTAGAAACTTTAAAAAAAACCCCAGTTTTAAAACAATTTAAACTATTCTATGAAATCACTGAATTTATTTTCATACACATTTCAATAATATGTGAAATTATTAACTGCATGACCTCACATAGATATATCTCTGCTAAATAGCAGTTAAATGTTAGTCTTTGCTCTTTTTTCTCTTTGATAGCTTTCTGGTAATGTACTGAATTAAGAGGTTTTGTTATCAATGGTTCCCCATCTTCTACTCTGCAGTAGAGCATGTCACACAATAACACACTGGAACCATGAAATTTGATAGCATTTTAAAGTTTACCTCTTCCACTATCTCTTATTGCATACAAATCCTCACAAAATAAACTTCTGTGGCTGTAAACTAGAGATATCTTTTTTAAATTGTCCTGCTGGAAAAAGTCTAAACTTTGGAAATGCCTGCGTTTTTCAACAAAGATTATTGGATTCAGATTTAATTCTTTCTAATTATAGCTAAAGTGTTTGTTAATCTGTTACTGAATTTGTAAGAGGATAAGATTTTTATACATGTGTGAAAATCTTAATTCTTAAACTGACATAAGAATATGCTTTCACTTAGAGCTGCTGCAGAGAAAAGTCCTGAAGGAGAAGATGGTGTGGGAAAAACTATGTCAAAACCAATCCTTTTTTTTTTAGAGTAATGACCTGAATTTTAATGGACAGATGAATATTCAACTATGTTCAATAGTGATAATGCAAAATTACAAGGGAAGGAGAAATTGTCCAATATTTCTTTGTAGGTGTTAATTTGCATTCTGACAGCTGGCCAGTATTAGATGACTAGTATATGACAGGTTTACATAAAACAAAGTACTAGTGCCTAGCAAAGTATCAAAATAAATTAATAACACTAGAAGTCTAAGGGACAATTTTCCCATTCAAGATCAAAATTCTGAGCCTTACCATTAACTTATATCAGCTTATATTAATGAATAGTCTATGTAACATCAATCTTTAAGTTCTTATTTGTCTTGTTACTATTATGGGGAATTGTCTAATATTTCTTTGTAGGTGTTAATTTCCATTTTGGCAGCTGGCCTTCAGTAAAAAAAATTAGTGTTCTTCCATTCAATATGACTTTGACATTTATTCTTAGAAAGGTAAATAGTGTTCTAACGTCTTTCATTTTTTAGAGTATACTTACAAAAAGAAAGATGAAGCAGACACAGAAGTGGTTTGACCTTTCAAAAAATATTTTCAGCAACTTGTTGCTCCATTAAACTGCTTTGCATAATTCAAAAGTCACATTCCAAGAGCTAATTATCACCTCTATATTTAAATCAGTGTTCACTGAAAACTTGCAAAATCTTGTCACAAATGTTTTTGAACAACTTCAAGATGAGGCAAGGTACAATGTGGCTGTGAAAGAAGAATGCTGACATATAAATACATAGAAATTTACTGAAGTGAACAATTCTACACGTTTATTTACTTTACTTGTATCATAGGTGGGTGTAGAAACCAGGCTGTTTTACAGATAATTTCAGTAAATAACATGTCTTTTTCCTTTACATAAATATATTGGCAGCTAACTCAGAGCACTGTTTCCATGACCTGGTAAGAATATCATAGTTTCAGTTCAGTGACTTTAATTTAGCTGAGTGTTACAATATTTTTATAAAACCATAGAGAACTTGTGAATCATGGAGTCCAACTCCTTACTCCTTCCAGGATGACCTGAAGGTGAACCATGTGAATAAAAGCATCAGCCAGATGCTCCTTGAACTCTAGCAGGCTTCTTGCCATTACCATTTCCTTGGGGAGCCTGTCTTATGCCCAAACACCCTCTCACTTAAGAGAGGACATTTGCTTAATATCCAGCCTGAAACTCACCTGGTGCAGCTTCATTCCATTCCCTTGAGTTCTGTCACTGTCACCAGAGAGAAGAGGTCTGTGCCTGCCCCTCTGCTGAACACCTTGAGGAAGTTGTAGACAGCAATGAGGCCTTCCCTCAGACTCTGAACAAATCCACTGACCTCAGATGATCCTGATATGTCTTGCCCTCAAGGCCTTTCACAGTCTTGACAATCCTCCTCCAGATATATTCATAATTTTATGTCTTTCTTATACTGAAGTGCCCAAAATTGCACATGGTATTCAAGGTAAGGCTGCACCTGCATAGATTTGAGTAGGACAACCACATCTCTCAGCCAGCCAGTGATAGATATTATGCCTGATGCCTTTCTGGGTGCCAGGGCACACTGCTGACTCATGTTCAACCAGAATCCCCAGATATCCTTCCATAGAGCCCTTCTCCAACTTCTCATTCCTCAATTTCTATGTATAAGCAGAATGTTTTATTTAAATTACAGTTGCTTCATCTTACTGAACCAGACTGTGGATATTTATTTTGACTGGGGGTTTTTTTGAAGTTTGCTTGTTTGTTTGCTTTTTTTTTNTTTTGGGGATGGGGGGTGAATTTGGGGAACTTTTTTTAATGCTTTTTGTTTGATTCTTTTTTTGTTGTTGTTGTTGCATGGTTGATCCAAAGAAGTGACCCACAGCAGTCAACCTCTGCCCAAACTTTATTGAATAAAAAAGCTGAAACAACAAAAACACCACCACATTTTCTCATGAGAACACATTACAGTCATCTGCAGTAGTCAGACCAAGGAATTCTGACCATACACTGTCATTGGTCACAGAGTAATATTTAGAGGTTTTGTTAAATTCAAGTTTTTAAAAAATTATCTCTTCTACAAGGAAAGAAAACATTTAACTATTTGATTAGTGCCTGGTACTTGAAGAATGGGGGAGGCCTGTGAAAATTAGAGTTGATGTATGCCTCATTTTCTTTTAATGAAAATAAAATGTTTTTATTCATGCCTATAATTTGAGAAGCAATAGGCATTTCTACTTTCTAGAAATTCACAGTTTAAAGAAGGAAAGCTTAGAAAATTAATCCTATTGCTACACAAAGAATTCAAACAGGAACAGTTTTCTCCTTTGGAAATAATAGAATAGAGCTCTTGAACACCAGAAGATGAAAAAACTTGCAAGAAGAATGTAGAATATCTAATCTTTATCCAGCACAGGTCAAATTAATGTTGTAAAATCCATCTCTGTGGGGTTTTATTAACCCCTAATATTAGCCTCCATTGTAGCTGTTATATGTATTTGAAAGAACACCACCACTGAGGTACTCTCCACGTAGCTAAGAGTTAAGAATAACCTTTTTTTAAATATTTAGTTGATGTAGTTGATGTATAATGTGTACTGTACTTTGTGGGTGTTATTCAGAGATACAAAAAGTGTTATTCATAATGCCTCTTTTTACTGGAAAATGTATGCTCACTAACTTAGTTTCAAATGCTGCTAAAAGAAAATCTGCAGACAGAGCAAAAGGGCAAAAGGGTGACATCTGGCATAGCAGACTTTCTAAGATCATTTTGGCACACAGCCTGCATTAAACGACAGACACTGAGAAAAAAAAAAAAAAACTAGAATCAAGAGAAAAGAGAATACAATGAAAAATTTATTTCTAATCTTTAGCTATTGCAAACCACTCAAAACTAGTCAAAGCACTTTAGTTTATTGTCTGCATACCTTGCACTGGGCCATTCTGTGATCTCTAAATTACCCAAAACCAGGTCCGAGGTGTGACATTTTATCAGCCTGATTACAGCTACTCTCTGCAGTGTTTTCTAATCACTATACACTTGATTTCACCTTTCCAATTTTCACCTGAATGAGTGATACACAAAAACATCCTCACCATTACCAGACCCTCATGCATTTCATTTTTCAGAATGGTGGAAAGGTGATACACGTGCCATGCTGTTTGAAGTGTGGCAATATGCATTTTATATTTTAACAAACAGTACCGTGGAAACTATGAGATGCATGTCCCTGGAGGAAAACAGTCCATGCATTTCATCTACACTGGGAAAGAACATAAAAGAAATATGTGGATGTTATAACTATTAAACCTACCTTGAGGCAGGGACATTTTTTAGAGACCATGTCTGACTGAGCAAAAAAATAGAATTAGTGATCTCATTGGCCCTTTTTATTTCACTGAGTTCCTTACTGGACTTTGTTTCAGATGTAACTAAGAAGGAGAAAGGAGGGTATTTGTTTTGAGTGATCAATAGCTCATTGCTTTGTGATTCAAAGAGTTAATTCTGCCAAATCTCTGAGGTACTGAGTCTTTCTGTGTAGAGTCTTTTGTTCATCTGAGAGTCTTTGCTGCCTTTTAAAGCAATACACACACATACACTTTAGGGAGGTGCTCCTCTGCTTTCTGTGGTGTTGTTGAGAAGCCGCGCTGCAAATTAACTTTCAGAAATGTGTTTGCATTTATGTATGTGCTAATCTGAAACCATAGTGCCTCTCTCTTTTTTTGATCTCTCTGTTCCTGTCACCTTAAATGAGTGTGGAAATGTAACACTACATAAAGTGTAGTATAATAATAGTTATATGATAGCTAATATACATGATAGATAAAATTTAAAAAAAAATTATAATAATAGCACTTTTGCATGGCCTTGGGCTTCTTTAGCTATTTTTCTCTGGTTGTTTTTCTTGAACCCTTGCCTCACCACCTGCATTCCTCTACTTTGGCAGGCAAAAAAATATTAAGGTTCTTTGACCTCTTCTTTTGGAATCCATTTGGACTGATTGGGCACTTGGGGAGCAAGGTGTTGTTTTATGGTGCCTAGTATACTGTGAATTTAAGTAGATGCTATGGAAGTAGTACTCATAGGTCAGGGGATTTTATTTTTTTGCTAACAGAAAAGAAAGCTCAATTCTGAGCTCCTCCAGTAGATTTGAAACAGTTTCCTAAAATGCAGCAAAAGGCATGGAGTAACATAAGCAGTGTATTTGGATAAAACTAAACAACCAAACAAGCAATGAACAAATGTAGTACATTCCCTTTTCAGAGGCTGTAAAGAAATTTGGAAAAGTAAGTTCATTTCTACAGCTCTGTGATAAGCTGTCAGAAAAACATGCATACATGCTAGATTATTTATCTTAGCCCAAATTTCTGGACTCAGTTCTTGATGACATGAGTCATCACTGAGATAAATTTTGCATTCCTATATTAAAGCATCACCATGAAGAGTCATATTTTATAAAATTGAAAGGGAAACATTATAGATTGGACTGTTGCAGTGAACCACTGTTTTGGAGAAACAATGAGAATGAAATTAATTCTCCATTGAAATAAAGCTTGAAGTCTCAACTCATTTTTCCAAGAACATCTGTCTTTCATCTGATATAAACATAAGATTTGGCAGAGTTTACTCATCCTTGCTCAGATGAAGCCAAGAACCAAAATAAACATGAAGAATAATTCAGTGTTGAATGCTGATGGCAGAGATTTGGGCATAAATTTTACAGTGATTTTAGCTAGTGCTATTAATTCTTCATGTTTAACAGAATAACATGTGCTGAGGAAAAACTAATAAAAAGTAACATTTGAAAAACACATTCTTTTTTAGAATCCACCCTTGTAGTTCTGAAAGTATCTAAAAAATTCTTCTTTCCCTTAAATAGAATACAAGTATCTAAATGAATTTTTCAATTTTTTTTCCATAGATCTTATTTTTACCTATATTTATCTTGTACGAATACTAGTTGCTAAATTGGTTCCTAGACCTTCTTGAAAAGAGTCAGAGCTACATAGAAACATAAAAAGTAGCTGAAAGTTAATAAAGTTTCTTTTTTTTCCTTCAGTGAATTATAATTGCATAAAAGTAATTCCAATAAGGTATGTCTAGGAAAGTTACAAATAAGAGGATTTTTGAAATTGCTTCAAATTGCTTCATATCAGGCTAGGGACTGATTTTCATCCTCTTCCTCCCATGCTAGAAGAAACAACTTCAAGTAAATTATACACTAGTATAAAAGAAATTTCTGAACATAAATTTATTTAATGTGAGTTATTAAAAAAATGGTACTTGGTATTAGTCTATAAATTGCTCTGAATTTGTAGGGAGATATAAATGTCTAAATGAAAGGCAGGCAAAACTTCTCTACACACATGAAAGAAGGAAGAACTTCAGAGATATAGAATGCATTTTTCATGGGCTTTCTCACCCTTATTAGTGTTCATAAAAGCATCCACACTTTTTCAAGCTTGCATCAACCGTTCTATCAAGAATTATGTTTAATGGATGGAAATTACATACCTGCAGCATACTAGTTGTGCTAGTGGAAGTATGAAGCTAATTTTTTCTAATCTCAACTGCAACAAATTAATATTTTGAAAATTCTTCAGCTTTATTATCCTTCTAGCTGTGATAGAAAATCTGCCTGATACTGGCTAATAGAACATTCTGTAAGGACACATTCCTAGGGGAACAGATGTGGGGAAACATTGCTTGCCAATTTGAATTCAGACATCCTCTTTGCTGACAAAGGAAATTGCTTGTGTTCTCCAGGAAAGAAAGGAAACAAAGGTTATACAAGACAAAACACTTCATATAAAAGAAGATGGCACAAATGTCCGTATGCGTCAACATTGTCATAGGAATGTATTATAGGTTTAGTGTATTCATTTGGATTACATTTCATGTTACTTCCCATTGTTAATTCAGCTTATTGTAAGAAAGAGACAATCCCATGATCAATTCATCAATCCAAATACTGGAAAACTTGGACTATGTCTCCATTATCTAGTGATCCAGTGCAATTCACTGGATATATAATGAATTTATTGATGTTGAAGACCACCTCTTACATTTGCTTCATATTTGATTTGGGTGTTGTGCTCCACTTAGGCTTGGATTGGCCTCATGAACTGACATCCTCACTGTATGTATGCCTCATTTTTTGTCACCTTGTGTCACGGTTTAAGCCAAATCAGCAGCTCAGCTCCATGTTGCTACTCAGTCACTCACCCCAACCTCTTTTCCCCCATCTTGGTTGGATTGAGGAGAGAATTGGAAAGGTAAAAGTGAGAAAACTTGGAGGTTGAGATAAAGACAGTTTAACAGGCAAAGCAAAAGCTGTGCATATAAGCAAAGCAAGAAAAAGGAATTAATTCACCACTTCACAGGGGCAGGTAGGTGTTTAGCCATCCCCCAGGGGAGAAGGGTTCCACCACAGGTGATGGTGAGTAGGGGAAAAAAACACCATCCCTCCAAACATCCCCCTCTTCCTTCTTCTTCCCTCGGCTCTATATGCTGAGCACAACACCACATGGTCTGGGATATCCCTGTGGCCAGTTGGGGTCAGGTGTCCTGGCTGTGTCCCCTCCCAACACCTTTGTGCAACCACAGCCTCCTCACTGCTGGGGTGGGGTGAGAGGCAGAAAAGGCTTTGACTGTGTAAGCTCTGCTCAGCAACAGCTGGAACATCCCTGTGTTATCAGCACTGTTTCCAGCACAAATCTAAAACACATCTCCACGCAAGCTACTGTGAAGAAAATTATATCTATCCTAGACAAAACCAGCACATCTTGCCTCTCAATCAAAGCTGTCCAAAGGCCATAATTTTTTTTTAAATTTTGAATACTTATGTTTCCATCAGGAGTTTTACAGTATTTAGTGTATTACTGGATTCTAGTTTAGAGTCCACTGAAAAGGAATTCAGACCACGCACTCCAGAACTGTCCTTCAAAGTGAATCTGCTCACAGGGAGTGAATGCAGTTTATTCATAAGATCCACTCGTGCTCCAAGTCAGTGATAAAGACCTAGGCTTTAATAATTCCAGTTGTATTCAAAATATAGCGTAGAAATTGGTGGCCCACAAAAAAGTCATAAACACTGCTTTCTTTTCTTCCAAATTGACATATTTGGCAAATAGCAAACAACTTTGGGTTTGGCTTCTTGCTACTGGTTGTATAGGGAAAGTTGCTAGCTTTACATCTAGCTGCCAGGGAATATGTTTTCATCTCTAAGTTACATTAAACCCACATGATTTCCCTCTCCAAACTGAGCTGGCTGTGTATTGCCACCACTCCTTGAGGTCGGTGTGTGCTGAAGTTGGAAACTGGACTGAAATCTACAGACTTGATTGCAGTCTGTAAATAAGGATACACTAATTTGATTAACTTTGGAAGTTGCTTTCTTTTTTTTCTTGTTGTTATTCACCTAATTAAAGTAATTGTAGTTAATTGAAAAGGCATGATTGCCTTAATTAGATCTGAAGATGCAACAAGAAAATCACTAACGATGAAGATGGAATTGATTTGATGGAAAACTACTCCAAACAAAAGTGTTGTCTGAGTGTATGGATCTCTTTAGAAAAAAGCTTTCAAGAAACATAGTAATTTTTTTCTTTGCAGAAGCAATGAACAGATGTAGGACTGCTGTACTGAAAATAAGTCAAAATGATGTTGATCTGATAAATCTGTCTAGCTTTGCTATCTCATATAATGAGTCTCATCTTTCTAATTTTATTGCCAGCTGCTTTATTTTTCAAGAGATGGTGGGGATGGAAATTTTATATTGTTTAGGGAAGTAGGCTGTACCCAACATTGGTCTTTAGGAGGATTAGGGTATATTGGGGGAATGCTCAGACCACATTAAAACTCACTGGATTTTTAGATAGTATGGCATCCCCTGATTTGATAAGGTACCTTTATAATAAATTTATATAGAGAAAATAAGTGAATTAAAATGTTCTGGTTGTGTCCCACAAGAAATTAGGCAACTGGGCTTTGTTCTTTGGTACCCATCAGAAAGAGGTCCAGACTGCCTCCATGGGGCTCATGGAAGGAGCCTTTGAAGACTTATGGAGGAGAAGCAGCAATGAAATTAGCATAATTATTACTCAGACAAGTTAGTCAGGAATCATATTGTCTGAGAAAACTGTTTAGCAGCTTGACTTTGAAAGCACATGGCTTTGCTGAAGAGTCAGTTTTATGATTAATTATGTACAATCTTTTTCTGAGGGATTAAAGATATTTCTCAGTGGAAATTAGGTAAAAATGCAGATGTTAGCCATTGTCCACTCCAAATAATGTTACAAACTATACAGGGTCTGGTTTGTGCAAACTCTCACAGGAACACAAAAGAAAAATGGGAATAATTGTCACAAGATTATATTAAAAACTTCATTTTTATTAAATAATTCAACATAAGGGGTGCCAACAAAAATATTTTTTCATTGGCTGAAAACTATGTTTGTTCTCTCTAGTTGACTGAATCATAAAGCAACACAAAACACTGTGATATAAAAATCATAAATTTAAGTGTAAGAATTATTATGATAACACTGAAAAACATAGGCTAAAAATAAAAAGTAATATCACCTAGCTGTAGTTAAAAGAAAGGCTTTGGGACCAGTGAAATTTAAATTTTGAACTACCTGGAGAAATAATGAAGACATTTATTAGTTGCAATTAAAAGCATGCAAAGTAAAAATGAAATTGACAGACGTGCCTGACCATACCAGATAGAGCATTGCAGATGTACACTGATGCAGATCCTTTGAATCAATGAAGTGATACTGTTTACATCAGCTGAGCAGTAATTAATTCTTAGGGAAGGAAAATTTTCTCTTCTTGCCTACTTGGAAATTGCATCAGTAATGACATTATTCTGAGACGGTATTTCAAAAGTAAAAGCAAAACCCTCCAAAAATAAATTTGAACACATGGCTTTTGGAAGGATTGAGAAAGACCTGTTCTTCTTCAGAAGACCTCTTTGTGAATGAGGTGAGCTTATTGGCTATGGCTTATCTCATGTAGCTGCACTACTGGGGGCCTGTGCTGGCTCACGTCCACCAAACATGGACCTCTGCACACAACGGTTTCATGGGCATTTTACTGTGTTGTCTTGAACCAGGCTGCATCCCTGCATTTCTATAGGGCCTGTCCTAAATGAAGGTGAAAAAATTTGCCTTCGAAATAGCTCATTTTTGTTTGCTTGACTTGAGGGATCAAGCAGCCTGTAACACAATCTTGTCAAAAATTCTTGGGTCTCTCCAGTGTTCCGTGGAAGGGCTATTGTGCAAAGGATTCTTGCTTGGTTTGTTCTACTGACTTAATATAATTTGTTACAAAACTGATTGTTGATATATTAGTTTTACAACAATGTGTAAGTGAGGGATAATAGGAGGATGTGATTCAAATAGACATCCTCTTTAGAAAAAAAAATATTTAGAGAAAGATGGGAATTTTGAATCAACACATTCCTTTACTGAAAAATAACAGCCACAACTAATAGCAAGTAGCAAGAAGCATAAAATATTAGTTTTATTTCAGATCCCTATATTGATATCTTCAGTATTTAGCATCTGCGCACAAAGCCTACAAAAAAGTCAGAAAATTAACCTATAAAACCTCAATTTCCATCTTTAGGGCATAAAGTCAAGGAACCTCATCAAAGTGCAAATATATGAACAAAAATTAAAAATGTCTTTAGGTCAGTGAATTATAGAACCTGCTAACTTGTCTCACAATTCCATCTCTGACACTTTCCTCCCTCAGCAAGTTCCTACATGAAAATTTAAAAAATACATTTAGAGTGAAGGAAATTTGAGGAAGTGAAATATGTTAAGTTAAATGTAAGGGCCTGAATTTCAGCATGACATTTTATAGTCGTGAGCATAATTTTTTCTACTTATAGGTCAAAATTGATATTCTAGATACCCAAGATTACCAGCTGGTGGTAGAGTTGCTAAATACTCTGAATAATGTGGTGTTTCCTGTACTGGGGGCTACAGGGGTGGCTTCTCTGAGAAGTTGCTAGAAGCTTCCTCCATGTCTGACAGAGACAACATCAGCTGGCTCCAAGCCCAAGTCCTTACACCCCTAGAATGTTGCTGACTTATTTTGTCTGTGAATGTGTTAAGAACCCACCGCTGTAAAGCAAAATTTTACCTTTACTCTTTTGATAACATACAAAGATTTTTTTTAAAAGTTCAGCTGAACTCTAATCTGCTTTTTCCTCTTCTCAAAACAAAACAAAAAAGAGTGTGCAAAATAGGGGGAAAGCAATTTTATGTCAAATGTAAAGCCTTTCTATTACAGAGCTTGATTATGTAAGAGTGACAGCTCTTACATAAAAAATGATCATGTGGAAAGAGTAACTGGAGAAAAACAGTTTTCTATTCCTACAGAGATAAAAAATATTCATTTGTTTCATGTTTAGGTTTTGATGATAAAACATAACTATAAATTTTGAGAGTAATTTTTACACTGTACAAAAGAAAGAGTTTTTTTTTCCTTAAAATAGTACTATAAAAATGTATAGCAGCACATAATTTCTAGGAATAATTACTTTTTTATTATGATCATATAGCACCTTGCCTGGTGTGAAGTTCATGGACTGTGGATGCATTTTTGAGTTACAAAGTCATACTGATGTCAGTTTTTTGTAATAGCAATATATTTTGTGTGACAACTCCTGAATGCATCTCCAGACTGAAATCTCCAGTTCATTTGGATAGCTGGATCCTGATAAATTGATGTTGAACAGTGCAAGGTCATCACTTTTTCTGAGGTACACAAAATTCTTACTGAACTTCAAGTTGGAAGCTAGTTGCAACAATGTACTTGAGAAATGAAAACAGAGTGTGATACCATATGCTGACTATTTTTTCTACAAAATAAAATTGCTTTTTCACACATGGTAATTACTACCTGATAACTATACACAAACCATTTTAATGCCCCAACACCATATTTTAACGTCATAATAAAAATGTTCAATCCTGTTTTTGTCTCATAGCAACAAGAAATTTAAGTAATATCACTTTTTTTTTCTTATATTGAGAGAGCAAACATTTCTTAAAAGGTTTTAAAACTGCATGACTGTATGTACATACCCAAATGTAGTTACATACTTCAAAACAAAGAGAAAGAAAATACAAGGTGATATGAAAAGGATTTTACTGACCTTCAGTCATAGCCATGATATTCACAGTGGCAATATTTCCTCTGCTTTTTAATGGAAAACACAGGTCATTACCTGCTAGACCAGGAAAGTTCTCAAACATAAGGACCAAGCTCACAGGTCATTGTTGGTGTTTTTTTAACTGTACTATCTATGATTTTTCTCTTCCATGGGAAACTGTCCAGGAAAAAGTTACTAACATTTTCACAAATACTAAAACACACAAAAAATTTAGAAGTTGGCAAATATCTGGGCCACTGCTTGTCTTAGAAAGGATCAAACACAAGATACTTACTAAAGTTCCCATGACAATGTAAAATAAACAAACAAGTGAAAAACAGGTGACCAAATTTCTGTACACAACAGCCCGAGGCATCATCTTGTCTTCTTCCCAAATCCTCTGGAAGAATAAATTTCCTTCCTTAATAATAATCAAGAACTGATAGACTAAGGCATTCTTTAGTGAGCAGGTTCCTTAGATCAGTCCTTAGGGGGAAAACTTATTGAATTTCTCTCCTGTCTAGAGTGGTGGTAGTATGAAAGTAGGAGTGTACTGTACATGTGTGTATATATATGTATATATATATCTACATTTATGCTTGCTAAGGAAAAGAAATACTCTTCCATACAGATTTCAAACTTTTAAAACAAAGCCAGTGGGTTTTTGGTAAATATTTAGTACTGTTCTGTTTGCAAAGCTGAAATTCAGCTCACTCTACTACATAAATCTCCAGGAGTGGTGTTAGGAATCTCTGAAAGATATATCTATAACCCTTGGCTGGCACAGTCAAAGTCACTGATAAATCTAATGGCATAGGTTAATCCTTAAAATTAGTAACAATACGTGCAATCACTAGCTTGTTCCTAACAGAAACACTGAACAGTGTAATACACGTCATGTCAGTAGACATGTAGTAGCATGTTGGGAACTTATTTCATCAAATGGTGAATAAATCACAATTCTTTTCAGTAACTCAATGTTTCTGTGTTCGACCTTAATCAAAACAAGAAGGCAAAAATCAAACCTTTAAATTAACTGATGTTTCAATACTATTTAAATGACTCATTTAGTTTGAATTGTGACCAAAGACTTGAGAGAGCTTTTCATAATCCTACATGGATTTATGGAAGGCTTTGCAGTTAAGTCACTTTGCCTTAAAAAATAGTCAGTTCATTAATGTTTGAGAAATAATCTGACACGCCAGAGATGCAGATGTATAAAGAAGGCTTACAACTGGGAGTTGGTTGGAACAAATTCCTGCAATGTTCTGTCCAAATCAAGATCTCATTAGAGGGTTAAAGTTTTATTTATGGAGGAACTCCACATTTGCACATGTATGAAGCTCTTAAATACATATATAATGCCATCCCTAAAAAGGAGATAAACTAGGGATCACTGATAGCCATGGACAGAAGAACTCTATATCATTTTATTTCTTGAATTTGAATTTTTCTTGAATGTGAAATAACCGAATTATATGTGGGATCATCAAATTGTCTCAAATTTAATTTCTCTGTGTGTTCTCTAGATATATCTGTTAGATATATCTCCTATAGCCATGCAGAATTTCTCCTCTCAATCTATCTTGTTTCATTTCTTTATTTCTTATAGGTAAAAATGTCAATGACAGCTTGATGAATGGACATGGAGCTGTGATGAGTTTTCTATGCTCCATTTCTCTCTGTGTCCAATGTCTGTGTTCTCCATTGTAAGGGTGAGACCCAGGGACTTAGTTGTGTTTAGTAAGGGTAGTGTGGCTGTAGCTCACAGCTTGCAAGAGACTGCTAGGGATCCTGTGCTGTGAGTAGCACAGAACCGTTCAGTGTGAGACGGAGCACAAAAAGCAGTTAATTGCCACCCTCGAATGAGATGCTAGAGATGACTGAGGTAACAGGCTTAAAGTCTAAGAAACCAACAGTGGAAAAAAACAGCGTAAAAATCGAATAGGAGTTTTACTGTGGCAAAGCTGTGACTTCTGAAAGCATCTACAATGAGATTAGGATTTGAGTGCAAAACAAATTAAAGTCTCAGAGGAGAATGCCAGTAACTAAGATTCAATATCAGACAGAGATGATTAGATGCATTGAGGTAAACTAGTTACTGAAGTGAACTGAATAGAGGATGTGATAGCCTGTTTCTTTAAGGAATAGGAACAACTTTGTAAAGAAGGGGTGCAGAACCTAGGGAGAAAAAAATTTCCTTGAGAATGAAGACAGGAAAGGAGTCCTGCAATGGAAAGGTTTCATATTGGTGAAAGCAGTGTCTGGACTCTAGCAAACAATAAAATCTGAACACTGAAAAGTCAGAAAAAACAGGTCAATATGTTATAATGCTAAAAGAAAATTGCATATAATGATTCTTCTGGGTTTAACTCTGGGTTCCTGCCACCTTTAGATGATGATGCTTTTGGATGAGGTAACAGAATCATCCATCTGCTTGCAGTTGTGCCTATTATATAAAGGAATTGTCCAGATCTCAGGGGGGTTTTTGGGTCTACATATCACTGGCGTCTGACAGCACTCTTATAGGCTGATTTTGTCCACTTGCTGAATCAGTTCACTTGCTTTGAATAACAAAAAGAATTTTTCTAGGAGATACTTCATCTGTGAAATGACTAGTGGTACTAGCTAATGATAGGATTACAGAACGGCTACTTCCTATCACAGAGAAATGATCAGGAAAATTCAGTGGTGATTCTAGTGTATCTGGAGAGGTTTTCCCAGGTGATGAATTGACAGAATGCCATTTTAAAGGCCTGGGTGAGATTTCAAATCTAATATCATGCTCCATTTTTGTCAACATACTAAGGAATAATGAACTGAAATAATATCTGAAGATGCAGAGTTTTTTAAGGAGACAAAGAACGTTAATCTCAGGATAAGAGATTAATCCAGCAAAAATTAAACATGAGGGAAGATATTACTGTACGTGAGTATGCCATGGTGGCAAGCATGTGAGAGAGAACTGTTTTTTTAAGATAAAAGATCTGACTGCCATGGGAGCAGGTGACTACCAACCCCTATGAGTAAGTTGAGGTTGGAATGAGAAGACAGGTTCTAACTCTCAGAGCACAGTTCCGGGCCAGTCTTCCAGGGACAAGTACTAAGGGCAATTCACCCCCAAAATACTTTAAAGATAGAACTTGGAGCGTTTACGAAAGTGCTTTAAATTTGATTTGTCTGCAGGGAGCTGACCCAAGAGGTCTCTGGCAGCCCTGTGAACAGACCATGTACCTTTATCTCTTCCTTCAAACCCTTTTGGAGAACTCACTTATTCTAGGCAATCTTCCCTGTATTACTTACCACTATTCTCTCTCTGCAGTTTCCCATGCATCCCATGATTTGTCTTTGTTCCTTTTGTATGGCATGTTATTATGAACTGCACAGCACATTGAAGTTATTTTTCATACAATGGCACTTATGTTCATAGTACTATATAGATGATTGATTAATTAATTAATAGTACCATCTGGACTATCAAGCAGTAACAACTATATAATCATCAGACTTTCACAAAATATTCTTACTTGGAAGGGATCCACAAGGCTCATTGAGTCCAACTCTGAAAAGAATGGCCTGTACAGGGATCAAACCCATGACCTTGGGGCTGCTAGCATCACGCTCTAAGAACTTAGCTAATCCTCCCTTCATCTCAGTCTTCTAGACAGCTATTCCATTAACTCTAAATTTTCAAAATATAATTAAATTTTAAAAATTCCTCAAAGAAAATACCTATACTGAATAGAATGAAAATCTTAAACTACTTCTGTATATGAATTATTATATGCATAATATAAATGGCTATATAGAAAGCAAATGAAATCTATATATAAAATAAATATTAAGTGAAAAAATCCAAAATAATTGAGATAGTGGGACATGATGAATCTAGTATACTCTCTTACTCTATATCATTAGTGAAAAGCACCTTATGAAAATTTGGTCATAGTGGGTTGACCCTGGCTGGATTCCAGGCACCCACCAAAGCCGCTCTATCACTCCCCTCTGCAACTGGAGAGGGAAGAGAAAATATAACAAAGGGTTCATGATTTGAGATGAGATGAGGACTGGGAGAGATTGCTCACCAAATACTGTCACAGGCAAAATCTGTGACAGTATTTGATCAAGTAATATCTCTATTTCTAGCCTGTTTTGCTAGAAATAGAGATATTACTTGAATTTACTATGAGCAGAATCAGAGCAGGATAATGAGAAGTAAAATAAGATCCTAAAAACACATTCCCCCTCATCCCTTCCTCCTTCCCAGCTCCACCTCTTCACCCCAGCAGCACAGGGAGACAGGGAATGTGGGTTACAGTCATCACAGGTTATTTCTGCCTCTGCTCAGGAAGAGGAGTCCTTCCCCTGCTCCAGTGTGGGGTCCCACCCATGATATAGATAGTTCTCCATTAACTTCTCCAACATGAGCCAATCCCACAGGCAGCAGTCCTCCAGAAACTGCTGCAATGTGGGTCATTCTTCCACAGGGTGCAGTTCTTCAAGGATGGGTGGCTCCAGTGTGGGTTCCCCATGGGATGACAAATACTACTGGGAAACCTCCTGCAGCATGGGCTCTTCTCTCCATGGGTGTGCAGGTCCCTGCCAGGATCCTGTTCCAGCACAGGGCTCCCATAGATTCACAGCCTCCTCTCTGGCATCCACCTGCTCTGGCATGGGTGTCCTTCAGGGGCTGCAGGTCTCTGCATCCCTGTGGATCCCCATGGGCTGCAGAGTGCAGCCTGATTCACCACTGTTTTCACCACTGTGGGTGCAGGGGATCTCAGCTCTGGTTCCTGGAGCACCTCCTCCCCCTCCTCCTCTGTTGACCTTGGTGTCTCCAGAGCTGTTCCTCTCATGTGTTCTCACTCTGCTCTTCTATGGCCCCAATTACACCTGCACAATATCTTTTCTTCCTTCTTCATAAATATGTTATCACAGAGGTGTTACCATAACTTATGATTGGACCAGCCTTGGCCAGTGGCACATCCATACTGGAGCTGCCAGACATTGGCTCTACAGGACATGGATGAAGCTTCTGGCACCTTGTCACAAAAGCCACCCCTGTAGTCCCTCTGCTACCAAAACCTGGCTACCAAAAACTAAACCACACAATATATTGGTTTAGAATGGAAGTGTTCATAGTTAATTTAATTTTGAACTGTGAATGATTAGCCAATGACCTTTAGAAGAAATCAAGCAGGTTGTAATCTGGAAGCACACAACTAATGCCTGTGGTACTAACCAAAAAACTCACCAGTTTCTGTTATTGTTCATAGTGCCAAGTGGGATTAATCTGTCTTTCATTTTCATTGTCTGCATAGTATTTCTTCTGGGTTTTGGGATAGTCTGCTGTCTAATAGTGAAGGGCAAACACAATTCTGATGTCTCTGCAGATAGGTGTATTGGCCTGGTTTTCCCTGTCCTTCTCTAACACTTCCTTCCCTAATTTTGAATAATTTAAGCAGTATTGACAAAGCAGCAGTGCTGTATAGTGTTATTCATGCCCAAGAGCCCCAAAAGCAATTTTCCACAGAACCTTTAAAAAGCAGCAAGAGTTGAATGAAAAACCTAAAAATCAGAATTCTTGGCACATTAATAGTAGTCATTCATTGAAGCAAATTGAATTGCTTCATGCAAATTAACTTTAAAGAGGGTGAGGGTGGCTAGGTACTACCTCTGCTGTCACAGTAGTCACACTGGTCAGCTACACATACTGTTCCCCTGACCTGTCTGTAGGTTATGTAATCATAACAATTAGAGAGATGCTAAACTAAAACCTAATTTCCTCAAAGAGAGTTTATGAATGAAATTTCAATGAATGTTAATGACAGAAAGACTAAACATAAAGTTTATTTCATTTCTATGATCATTTGGGACAAAATCAAGACTGACACTGTTGCAGAAATTCTTAAATGCCCTGAGTTTTTAATTGATTTTTAAAATAAATGAATTAATGGGTATGCTTTTAACTTAAAAAAAATGTAATAGGGATATGTAGTAGCATACCTGATATGGTTTCTGCCTAACAAAAAGTGTATTTTTTATCTGTATAACAGACATATTAGACTGACTTGACAACATTTGCGATTGAAAATCTTGTCACACAGTAGTGTGACTTGCAAGATGGCACATCCTCTTGCAAAGGAAAATTTCCTGATTGAAAGCTATTTAAAAGTCATCACTTGAACCACAATGTCTAATGTTGCCACTAAATAATTTATTGAGTATTTCAGAATAATTTTCTCTACAATGTTATAATAGGTATAATTTATTCAGAAGCCTACTTCTAGGAATCATTATTAATCTGATGCTTATAAATGTTATCTTAATTTAAGGAATGATAATGGAAGAGGTACTTTATAAATTGCTATTGAGCAGCACCTTTTCCATTTAATGATGAGGTAGCTTTGTTTCATAGAAAATTTTTCTAAAGTTCTCAATAAGTTTTACTGTCAAAGACATTGAGAAAAAGATCAGCTCTGCTGCCAGTTTCATGTAATATATATTTGTACAACTTAGCTTACACTTTTCAGAATAAACAGAAACTCATCAGGTAGCTGTACTGATAAAACTGGAGGAGAAAGGAGGAAAACCTGTCTATATCTCACAATACCTGGACAGAATATTTCTTTGTGCTTTACAGAAACAATTGATGAAGTGATTATTAGTTTTTTTTCAGTTTCCATTATTTTTGACATTTACCAGAACCTCATATGTTGCTGTATAGTTGAATATGTATTCTTCAGTCTTTGTTAGACAGTCTCTAGGGCTGACACAGTCACTAGAAACACAGGGTCAGGCTTATCACTGTCCTTCAGCAGTACAAAGGCAGCAAAGCTGCCAAAACTTGACACAAACTAAGTTTTTGTCTGCTTGTCAATGCAGATGATTTCAGAGTAACTTTGTGTCACTGCAGAAAGAGGAAAGAACTAAAACAAGCCAGTGAATTTATCCTCCAGTTACAAATTAAACTTGAAAAAAAGGTGAAGAGAACCTGATAGCTTTACCCCTATGGTCCATGGACTGAAGCCTGAGCTTTTGCCATTGATTTTGATGTCTGAGAGAAAGCTGATGCCAGGTTGTTGCTAAAGCAAGAAGGCATTTCAGACCTGTTAGAATTCCATCCCACTAACAATTTTCTCGATGGACCAAGATTTTGGAGCCTTTTGTTCTCTGAAAATGGGTATATGAATTGTATTTCATTCAAACCAAGTAAAGTGATATGTTCAAGTTTTTCCCAAAGATCTCAGTTTCTTGTGTTGGGGAGTTCACCACCCTCTTCCTCAGCTCAGAACTCAGTGAAACTTGACATTTTGCTTTACAACTTGGTCTTACAATTTTAGATCCTAGAGTGATTTACAAGTGTGAATTTACTGCTTACACATCCTAGCAGTAGGTATCATTTATGACTATATACTGAGCAGCATTTCTTATAACGCTACCAGTATGATACTGGATTAAATTCAAGCTGATCTTCACCTTCCAATGTCCTTTCTAAGCAAAGATGAAGGCCATCTTTACCCCTTTATCTTGATATTTTACAAAATATATTTCCAGAAAAAGAAATAATATCTTTAATTTCTTGGCTTTATATCTCTAGTGTGATTTAGACATAGACAGTCTTTGGTGGTGAAAACTATGAACTGAAGAATTTTGTGCAATATGTCCAGCAGTGCACGGAGTGTCTGGCAATACTTTCTGCAGGAGGGACTCTTGTGCTGATCTCTGTAGCTCTTCTGATGAGAAAACTGCTCCTGTTTATTAAACAGTAGGGACTTTTATCCTTTGATTTCATTTGGAACAGGATCTGACCCCATCTATCACTTGCAAAAATAGCCATAGCTAAATGAAAGGCCCTGTCCATATTTAATATCTTCCCTTGCATATGTTCTCTGCCAGGTCCTCCAGATGAGTATTTTGGGTTGCCTACTGTTGAAAAATATGCAGCCAAGGCACCCAATCTGCTGTATCAAGTATCATGCAAAAATGGAAATAGTTGAAGTATTTATGACCAGGCAGAGGCCTTGGGATATTTTCCTGGTCAACACCTGTATTATTTGCTGATATTGGTTTGTAACATTTTATTTACGATGAATTTGCTGTTTTCTTTTTTCAATATATTGTTCTTTATATTAAGTTTATATTTGCACATCTTGACATAGGCCCTCTAAAATTCTTCCATTTGTCAAAACTTTGCTATGTGGTGGGGAAATTCTGAGTTGCTTGATGAATTACATTAGGTACAGAAACTTAAAAGTGATGTCACTTAGACTATTCTTGCCAATCTTGGACAAGGAAGAATTTAGGTTTCCTGACATTACCATGCTGATCATTTCAAATTGATTTTTTTCTTTAATATTATTTTTCCATATGCAAAGGAAATATTCTTCATTTTAATGCTTTGGCATTATTTATCCACATTATTATTATAACTTTTTTTTAATAAATTCTTGAAAACAAGCAATATATTTTATGGATATAAACTTACAAGAGAGGAAAGAACAGCTGTCAATCTATGCCTGTACTGTCAGGATGGCAAGTGCTGTATATCACTTTGTGGTGAAAAGGCTGCTTTTTTAATACAGCCACATCATTTCTATGTTAGGGCCTGAGTCCAGTGTAGGTAATGGAACTCCACTGACCTACTAAAAATCTAGTAGAATACATTCAGTCTACAATAGAAATTTGCTCCTCTTTTTAATTTTAGAATTTTATTTTAGAAATTTATTTGTTCTGTTGTTTTCTATTTAAATATATATTTTTATTAATTAATGTTCTTCCTACACCTTATCAAAAAATTAATCCATATAGAAAGTTCTTATTTAGTTTATGTGTGGAAAGAATACTATTTAGTTTTATTTTCCCCATCCTTGTGAACTTAACAACTGCCAACTACTCACATTATACAATGGCTTTACTTCCTCTGCTTGTTTTAAA
Source organism: Leptocoma aspasia (assembly GCA_013399835.1). Taxonomy (NCBI): domain Eukaryota; kingdom Metazoa; phylum Chordata; class Aves; order Passeriformes; family Nectariniidae; genus Leptocoma; species Leptocoma aspasia. Next base: position 456,515 of record VXAX01000259.1, read on the forward strand.
GATCTGTACATTTTTCTGTTTATGCGACCGTATCTGCATTTGAAATCACTGCCATCTGCCTTTTGACTTTTTCTTAATCTCATTGATTTCTATGCTGCTTTCTGACACTTAGATTTTATGAGTATTAATAAAGATTTTACTCTTTCTATCTATTCCTGAAATATGTTCTGATTTTTTCATTACACATGTTCTGTACAATAGTTGCCTGCAATCATCTTTCTTGAACTCATTACATATTCTCTGCAAATGTGCCTTTTAAATTTTAATATCTTCAGCTCCTGTCTTTCCCAGAAAAAGTCTGATGATGAACTATGCAACTCTATAAGTGCTACATAGGATAATTCAGAATGTATTTTCAACACTGCTTCCTCATGTAGATCACACAGCATTCTCATTTCATTAGAATATCAATGTGTTTTATTTTCTCCTATAATTTTATTGCTGCATGGAATGAAAAGGAGTAACTATATTCCCAAACAGACCTTCAGTAATATTTAACAACTCAAAAAATACTCTTTTCAAATGTCAAGGCATTATTTGACAACAATATCATCTAATACACATAAACACCCTACAAATGATACCAAAGCATGTATTGTGTGTACCGTTTTTGTGGAGAGAGAAGTGCACACAATTTACCTTTAAATCAGACCCTCTGGGAGTTATATTCTAAAATGCAAACCAAATTTCTTCAAATCTCTTCATTGAAATTTCTAATTTCTAACACAACTTTGATAACCAAAAACCTGTTATAGCTTAACCTCTCATTAAAGGTCTGGGCCCAAAAATGTCTTTGAGACAGCAGAATATCTCTGCATATACTTTGAGTAGAAGTTAAGTAATGGTCCTTTTACATTTTCTCCACATACTTGATACATTCCTTAGATGCATCTCCATCTCAGGAGTCCACAAAACACACAAACGTGCCTGCGAGTGCATTTTAATCAGTAGTACATTTTGTTTCACCCTTTAAAAATGATTCCTTTCTTTTTGTTCAAACATGGTTGTTTAATTTGCATTGCCAGGCTCCCAAATCTTTTTAACAGTCTACAAGAGGGACTTTTCAGTACTTCTGGAAGCACATCCAATACTGACCAATAATGTCTAATTAGTGACTCAATCAATCCAAAAGGAGATAACTTAAGTCCCTGACCAGTGTTTGAACTCTGCTCTCATTCCATTTTAATGGCATTGAATTTCTTCATGTATCTTCCCATCTTCCCAAAGTTCTGTAACTGAATATAAAGCAGACTGAAGAGGATCCATATGAAAATATAGTTAGAAAATCGTTCAATATATTTATGGCCTCTTGTTTTTTCCCCAAGAAACTCCTGGATTACCTTAAAACTATGTTGCTAACATAATTTAACTTTTCTTTGAGGTATTATCTTTCATGTACAAAACTCCATTATGTGCATATTCATGACAACTTCAAGTAATTTATCCCTCCCATATAATACTTATTTTGCACTCAAAACTTTCTGATTTAGGTTAAGTCTCAGTTGTCTCCTTATATACTTTTATTGATAATTGTGGTTTTGCAGCAAAGTATCAGTAACACTATCAGCTCAACCAACCACATATTATCATAGAGCAAATGATGAAATAGAGCAAGAATAAATAAAATATAGAAATAAAAATCCAGATGATAAAATCTTCCAGTAACCATGGCTGATATATGCCTGTTGGTTATTGTATGACTCTAGAGATCAAATAATATATTACTCAATATAAAGTAGACCCTAACTCTTATCTCAGTTGTAGCAACAGTGGGAAATTGTATGACTGATCTAAAACATTGGTTAGTTAATATAAAAGATGTATCATTCTGAATTTTAGGTCTTATTTGATGCTGTTTATTATTGAGGGGGACAAATAATGGTAGACAAAGAGTTTTACTTTAGCTGTGTATCTTTCCATATCACCAAAACAAAGTCATTATGATGTGTCTAGGTCCTCCAGGGTGCTCCTCCTATATGTTTGGCAATGGTTACTTAGGTATCAGCTCACAATATCAGTATCTTGACCTTGTTTTCCATACACAGAACTAGGAAGAACTCTGCATTTGACACTAGAGAACTATTCTGAACCCCAGTGTGACACAGTGGAGCCCTAGCACAACAGTTGCTGGTCTAAAATACTCTTTCCATTTATTGAGGATGGATTCAAATGCCATCATCTAGTTAGAGCCACAGTAAAAACCCCAACTTTAATCAATGAAATATATATATGTCATTGAAGCCTTGCCAGGGGAATATTCTGAGCTCCTGGTTAATGTAGGTGATATGAATAATCTTCTGAGATATAATTTCCTTGGACAAATTCATTTGTTTGCAGATAGGAATTTTGTGCCATTTTCGGTACACTTGAAAATTTTACCTGGTCTTTATTTGCCATAGTGGGACAGGTCTCTTGTAAACTCCATGTTTTATAAGGATATAATCGGTTTAGATGTCTCTGTCAGGGTGACTTCTGAACTAAACACAAAGGAAGATGAAGAAATAAGGGATCTACACACAAACTGGGAGAAAAAATTAGTTTGGCCAAGCAGATATATTTTTGGGATCCTATGTTAACTGAAAGAACTGCTATGGATTACCAGATACACTAATGGATTCATGGGTAACACGTGGTGCTTCTAGAGGCATAGCTGTAAGCCAAGTGCAATCACCAAAGGAAAAAGTGAGCAGTGCTCTGAAATTGTTGTTGCTTAGGCAAAAGAGCTGAGTGTTAGCTGAGATATTTGTTAATCTGAGTTCTTTTTTTTTCATTTTTATGATCTTTCATGAGAAAATTTTCAAGTTACTGTACAGAAGCTTGTGGCATCAGATATGCATTTGTCATTGTTTTCTCAGGGGGAAAGGCCAGACTTATGGCTTGTCCATCATTGCAAAATATTGAAGCTAAGAAGATTATTAAGGGACTGGAACTGAGATCCTGAGAGACCTGGAATTTTTTCCAGCAGGGAAAGCTCAGGGAAAGCTCAGAGAACAGCAGCAGTTCTTTTCCAAATGCATTTATATATATATATCATGAGAGGATGTGAAGGAGAGGGAGCCAGACTTGCCCCAGTAATACTCACCAACAGGACAAGAGGTAATGGCACAAAATTAAAAACATGAAACATTTCATGTCTGAAAACACTTTTTTTTTTTTTTTTGCTTTGGAAGCCATCCAACACTGTAAGAAATTTCCTGATAGGCTGTGGAGTCTCCATCTGTGAAGATATTCAAAATCCAGCTGGATGTGATCCTTGGCAACAAGTTTTAGCTGACCCTACCTGAAGACGGAGTGGGACTAAATGTTCTCAACTGGCTCCTTTCAAATTCAGGTGTTCTGTTGTTCTGTGACACCTGCCATGCTGTGTCATCACACTGGCATCTGTAGACTGTCAGCAGTGAATCAAATTACAGTAAAGTCTATGTTTGGGCCACAGAATACAGTGGCCACTAAAGATCTATCCCTAGAAAACAGATAGCTCCTATAAGCCAGGGAGGTTGGGTTCAAGTGCCTAAGTGCTCCTGTCATGCAGGCTTCTGGGTCTTTAGCTTCTGTTGTGATGGCCCAGGGCATGCTGCCTGCTCAACAGCTGCTGTGCCAGAGGGATGTAGGTGTCCTCTACAGCCTCTGTCGTGACTGGCAGAGTCATGTGGGTGCATCAGTTCTGTGAGGGCACCTCAGACAGCACTACAAGCATTTCTTTACAATTACAGACAGCTTAGCAGGACCTGAATATACCTCTTGGCTCTGCTAAAGGTATTGACTAGACCATCATTGATTATTACAGGTTCTTAAATGTCTCTCATCTCTCCTGTCTCTGTAGGACATTTAACAGGGATATTTAAATTTAGACCTCCTATTATGAACACACCCTCTTCCTGTTCTCTACATTGGTAAGCTAATGATGTTAAGCTATCTAATTTCCTGGAAGACTGTAAAAAAAGTGTAATTAAAGCCATAGTTTATGAAAATCTGCAACTGGAAAGAGAGCAGAAACTGGAGAGTTCATCTGGGAAACAAGGTATAGGACGAGCATTTAATAGCAGACTTGAATTTATTTGCTGAAGGAAAATAATTTTTTTCTTTTTTCTTTTTTTTTTTGTAAGTACAGGTGATTTTTGATAGGTAAAATTCTGATAATTGAGATTCTGATAACTGGGAACCCTCCAATACTAACACTGTTTTTTTGAAATGGAAAGCCAGAATGAATAATAATAAAATCATTAATAATAATAATAGCAACAATAACAACAACAATCATCATTATCATCAACATCTGTAAAGAAATACAATATGCCAACACAAGCTGATAGAAAATAAAAGGAATAGTTCTTGAATATACCCTCAGAGTTTTAAATAACTGATGTTTAGAATTTTTAAATGTATGCTGTATAAAATATAACTTAGGGAAACTGTTACAGTGGCCTATGACATTACTGAAGTTATCAGATCACTCTGCTGCAGATATTAAAAAAAATGATGGTAAATTAACAAAGAAGGCCATTGGCCATTTGCTAAAATTTCCTACCATTTAGAAGTTGACTGGATAACAGAAAGGGTGTTCTTTACTTCAAAGCAAACAAAGCAATTAGTTTAAATACAAAATAACTAATAAGGATATGTCAGCATCTATTTCAGTTTGTATCTGGGTACATGGAAATTTCCACATGAAATGTTTAGTACTAAAATTTCCATATAAAAAAGTAGTGTGAATAAAGAAATCTATTATGATATACTCTTCATAGTAATAGTAGTTAATGTTTTTCATTATAACCAAAAAGCACCAGTGTACTCTCCTCACCCAGATTTTCTTAGTCTGCACCTTGGACAGTACATTGGTTAAACTGAAGCACACTGGTTTACCATAATTTTGAAATTGCCTTCTCTATCCCAATCCAAACTGTTTTCTTCCAGTTATTCTTATCCAACAAAGAGCCTCTGTTTCCACTTCAAACTTACACATTTAGGGTTACAGATGCTTTGAATAATTAACAAAAACCAAGTTATAAATGTCTATGAATTCACCTCAGCCATTATTATTCACTAGATATCTGGTTGACTGTGCTTTCAAGACATAGCTACACATTTTTTCTTACACTAGACAATTAAAATTGTACAACATTGGGCTGTCCAAGATAACATAGAATTTTAACAAGGTGACTATTAACAAAAAGATTATTCTTTTAATGGAGATACAGCATAAACATTAGAATTCTAAACCTGTTGGGTGAATAATAGCTCAGACTTCCAAAACTAGCTATATAGTTTATACAGCATAAACATTAGAATTCTAAACCTGTTGGGTGAATAATAGCTCAGACTTCCAAAACTAGCTATATACTATTGATTAAAAACTTAAGATAAAAATATGCTACTGCATATACACATGCACAGGAAAAAGTAAAGTCTTTTTATTAATTAAAATAAAATAATGTTTGCTGTGAATTATTTTCAAGATGGTAGCAAGTATTTAACTAAAATTTGCCGAAAATAGTTAATGTCATATCTGTTTCAATACTGCAAGATGTTGAAACTCATTATTCTTTCTTGGAAAATTTCTAATCGGTTTTACAGGATTATTGCATGTTTTATATTTAGTAGAAATAATGGTTATATTTTTCAATTAGAAGCTTTAAATAAATAGTTAACGTATTATAATTTACTTAAATTTTTTTGGATTACATAATTGCCAATATTGTAGTAGGAGCCTACGCATAGTAAAGTCAATTACCTTAATTAAAGTGATTTGAAACCAAAGGAAATTAGTGGGGTTTTTTAAATCAAATTTGCCTATCATGCAGAGAAAACCAAAGAAGGGATTTTTAAGATTTAAAGAGAAGACTTTGAGACCTTGTGGATTTGTGATTTTTCAAGCGACAGAACAAAGCTGGTGAAATGGACAGCTTTCTGTGATGAAGTAGGAGCCTTTGTGGAATGTAAATGCTGTTTACCTTGCTTTTATCAAAACCTGTTCTCTCATAGTATGTTTAGGACCATATAGATTAAATATTGACTGGATGACTAGGTGGAAAACTGGTTGGACTTCTGGGATCGAAATAGTGAGATAGGGGATCCAAAACCTTGCCTGATATCTGGTCATGAGTGGCATCCTTCAGTGACCGATATCATGTTTGATGATATGTAACATGTTTTTGAATGACCCGGACCATGGGATGGGGTATTAACAATTTGTAGGTTATACCAGTGGAGAGCAGGTCTTCTATGTACTGAAAGAGGTATATAGGCTGGAGAAATAGCCTGGCAGATATCTCAGAAAGTTCATCAAAGGCCAAGTCCTGCACCCTGTTTTCAGCTGGGAATTGATGGAACAGAAAGCAATGCAGGAAGCCCTTGTGGAGTGCTGATAGACAGCAAACAACCTTTGTCAGCAGGGTGCCCCTGAGGTAGAGGAGGCCAGCTGCATCCTGGCCTATATGGACAAGAGAGTAGCCACCAGACCTTTGGCCACATGGAGAGAGGAGCTCCCAGCAGAGCAGGTTTTCTGGAAGGATTTGTGACTCTGCAGGGGACCCACACTGAGGCAGTCTGTTCCTGAAGAACTGCACCCCATGGAAGGGACCCACAGTCAAGTAGTTTGTGAAGAGCTGCAGCCCATGGGAAGGACTCAGGTTGGAGAAGCTTTTGGAAGACTCTCTCCTGTGGGACTGACCCCATGCTGGAGCAGAGGAAAAGTGTGAGGAGTCCTCGGGAGGACTCCTCACACTTTTTCCTCACTGAGGAGGAAGGAACAGCAGAGACAATGTGCGATAACCTGACTGCAGACCCCAATGCTGTACCCCATGCCTCTGAGAGGGAGACAATTCAGAATTAAACCTGAGTCCGGGAAGAAGCGAGAGGTGGGGGAAAGATGCTTTTTGAGATTTGGCTTTATTTATCTTTATCCTTCCCTGATTTGGTGGGTATTAAATTAAACTAATTTCCCCAAGTCGAGTCTGCTTTGTCTGTGATGGTTACAGGTGTGATTTCTCCCTGTCCTTATCCCAACCCATGAGACTTTAATTCTATTTTTTCTCCCCTGTCCAGCCAATGAGGGGAATGATAGAACAGTTTTGGTGGGTGCTGGCATCCAGCCAGGGTCCACACACCACAAAAGTCCTTAAGCATCCTTCTCTGGCTGGAACTGCTCTGAAAAGGACATTGGACTGGACAGTCCTTAGAAGTCCCTTCTAACATTCTATGAAAGCTATTTTTTGTCTTGTATACAATTTGGATGACACAAGTGTGACAAGACCAGTGGAATCTAAATATGAAAAAAATCTAGCTGTGTATCAGCAGTTTTAAGTTGGTAATTCCTTGAGTGATTCATGATCTCCCCAACTAGTCTGTTGGCAGGCAGACTGTGGCATTTAGTTGCCTACTGGAATCAACCCACAACAATTAGATTTTCAGCTTTTAACAAACTCAGTGTGTCTATGCAACACAATTTCCCATCCTGTATGTAAACACAAATGGAAATACATTGATCAAAAGGAGAAAACCAGTAAGATTATGCATTGTGGAAGGATATTTCTATTACTGAATTCTCCCAAATGATTATAACACGAGGCATAAAGCTACACTTCAAATTGTACAAGTTCTTACAGATATTTGTCTGCTTTCATTTGATTGTAAAAGGAAAGGGCTTAGAGATTAATTAGGTGGCATGGGTAAGATGAACTGACTTCATAAACACAAGTAACATCTGTGAGCATTTAGAAATGGTAGAAATTGGAGTGATGTTTCAAATTTTTTTTCTCATTTTCACTCTTTCCCTTTAGGTTGTGAACTTATTCAAGTGAGTTTACAAGCACTTTATTGTTCTCCAGAGTTCAGATAGCTGCTAAAATGCTCGCTGCAGCTTTACATTTAAAACAGGTGTTATAACTCCCTACGGAGTAGTAAAACATTATGCCTTTCCCCCATTTGAGCATACAGAAGAATTCTTTTAACACCTTTGTTATTGCTGCTATTCAAACTAATACATTTACTAGTCAAAACCAATTGCCGTCACTTTGTAATTAGAAAACAGTGGGGAAAAGAAAGCCCTCCGTAACAAATGGGTGTTACGATTTTCTTCTTTGTGTGAACATGCACAAAGGACAATTCTGCACAAAAATTTTACAAATTTACTTAGAAATATTCAAATAATCACATGCTTATGACCCAGCAAAACCACTAGTGCTACTTTACAGAGATAGAAGAGCTTTGGATTCCAATAATACTTCAAAAGTTAGTTTCAAGTCTAGTCAATCAGAAAGCCATTAGCACTTCACACTACTTTGATTTCTACAGAAATCTTCTCATGAGGACAAGCCAAGCACACAGACACAATGCCTGAATGAGGAAATTACAAGGATAAAAATACACCAGCTGGGAGAATAAACAATGTTAGCTTAAAAACGTTGCTGCCATTAGCCTGAAATAATTGACTATTGTAAATTAAATATAATTTCTGTTTCTGTACCTAACATATACAATGAATTTAAAAGAAAGGCTTGTGGTGTTTACAGTCTAGCTTGTGACACTTACATTGAAAACACGATTATAATTCAACTTTAACTTAAGTAAAAGTTAACACATATTCTGGCTAATGAAGAATGTTCTGAATTCATTATTCAACCACAAGAAAACATATGAAGATATGATTTGCAATAAGAATTACAGAATGACAATACATTTTAGTAAAGAGAAAGGAGTGACAAAAGCCAGATCAGGGTTGTCACTTCTAGTACCTCTTTGGTCAAAGTCATGATCAATGAATTCATCTTTGCATTGACAGTGAAAAAAAAGATGATGTGAGCAGTAGAATTTGGCTACTCTTGCAAAAAGCATATTCCACACTACACAAGATACATTTGTGTCACAGGAAAGCACGTTAAGAAATCTGTCAGACATTATTAAATATTATGTATATTTTCTTCTTCTGTATCTCTGTCAAAGTTTGATGCTTCAAAACTCCCATGATGCAAGACGCAACACACACAAACTTCACCAGGTTAGGGGATTAATTTAAATTACTTATCTAAGCTTATTCTTCAGGTAGTGAGAGTGACAGGCACCTCTAGAAGGCAACATTTTCTTTCATACTTTTTGGGACAATATTCAAGTCTAGTGGATCACCTTATTAAAAACTAGTTGAGCAACTAGAATATTTTGTCATTAATATTCTGCACACAGTGGATAAAATTTAGATTTTGTGTTGAAGACATCTGAGGGAAGTTTATATTAAAGACAGAACCATCATGTACTAAAAGGAAAGAATGTATATTTGTGGGCATTTAATAGACACTATTTGTCATAGCTGGGAATTAGTACTATCCCACTGAAATAAATGGGAAGTTTAATTACACTGGATCTGAATCAATCCCTTTGAAAACCTTCATACCTTGATAAGTAATGTAGATGCTCTTGTTGTATAGGTTTTTTTTTTTTTGCTCAGTGATCTCCTATAGATGCCTAAATTTGAATAAAAATAACCCAATCCATAATATCCATGATTTGATATCAAAGTACACCAGTATCCCTTTGTATAAAAATGTTCTGGTTAGTTTGGGTACATAATTCATGAATACTTTTCTGTATTTTATTTAGGACCTTGGGTGGATAGACAGTCAAAAACATTTGGCCAGGTCTGAGCTTTACTGAGTGGCATTTTACTTGCAAGTTTTCTCCTTGAAACCAGTGTGATTACTCAATGAGTAAGGAATGGCTACTCAGCATGTGCAGTGAAATGTAATCTGACCTATGATATATAACTTCTGATGAAAAAACAGGATATTAAACAAGGTGCATTAGATGACAGTAATACCCAGAATGCTCTTTTGAAATTAGCTTTCTTGAGTGACGGATTATTCTCTGTTGCAGACTCCAAGATAAAAAGGTCATTTGAAATATATTATAAATTCCTGCTTATGTTTCCTGTTACCTTCACATTTTAATATTCATCTTGTTATAATCCCCTGCTTTACAATACAGAATCTAAAAAGTAATCTTATTTACTCATCTTTTCCTGCAAGCTGCTGTTTCATTTCCTTTCTTTTTTTTTTCTTTTCCTTGCTCCTGCATTCCTATTCTTTCCTAGTTGCTAGTCTCACTTAATTAAAATATAAAAATGTCACTCACTTCTTTACAACATCAAACTAATTTAATCTACCTCATTCTCCTACTGGCTGCAGGCAAATTCCTTGTCTAAATACCAGTTGAACATTGCATATAAATCTGTGTTCCCATCCCCTCCCCAGCTGCAGTCTTCTGCTCTTTGAAGCTGTAATGGTAAGAGTTTGAAGGAGCCTGGAAGGACAGATGGGGCAAGGTTCTGGGGATAACTGACCAAATGCAAATATATGGATTAAAAGAAAAGGGTAGCTTTGCAGCTGGAAGAATGGGATTTGCACGGTGTTGGATAAAATAAAGTGGTTAACCAGTAGAATCTATTTATTCATAGTTTTTTTGCAATTACATGAGAAGAGAAAGAAAGGCTATTTTGTAAAGAAATTGCTTTGTAAAATATTCCCCCTTGTTACAGAAATTTGTTCAGAGAATGCAATGATAAATAGCTTTCTACCCCAAGAAGCAAATCAGTGAAGATGCTTTGCTTTAGGCAAACATTGTTACTTCCCCCACTTGTGACCTGGAAGCAGAGTCAGTGGGCCCCTACTAACAAGAGATACTCAGTACAATACATGCTGTACATAATCTCTGCATGAACAGGGTTGCTGTTCACCTGCTGATGCAAAAAGGGGAAGGGCAGCACACACTAGTGCAACCCCAGTAAAAGCAACGCAGATCAGGTATTCAGTGGGTGCAGAATGTGTATAGGGTGACATGGTCTCTGTGACAAGTGTCACAGAGAGTGTAGTCTTTGGGAGGATTTTTTGTTTTGTTTGCATTTATTTTTAAATTTACCTTTATTTTTAAAATTACCTTAGGAAGATTAGAGGCTCTTGTTTTCTTCTCTGTCCCCATTGACCCACTTTCATCTGTTCGCTTCATTTAACTACAGTGTCTTTGTGTAGCAGTCAATAAAGACATGCTTCATCCCACCTAAATTCAGATATCTAAAAGCTAGAGGCAGGTAATTTCCTTAGGCTACCAGTATAATTGTTGCAGAGAAATGGATACCACAAACTGAGTTTGAGCTGCTCTTTGTCAAATACCCACCACAGCCAAGAAAATTTTTTCCTGATAATGCCTGTTTCTTTCCTTAACAGCATGTTCCTAGTTGAGATCCAGTTGTATCTTTACGTACTGACATTAGAGCAAAAAGTCCTACCTCATTTCAATATTCATTCTTATTTGTTTTATTTTAGCTATTTCATATAAGAAAAAACATATCACTTGCATAGGAATTGAACCTTGGATTTTCAGATGAGAGGCAGATCAGATAGAAATAACTTATTCTGATAATTTTGGATTTCCAGAAAATTGTGTGAGGTCTGAGAGCAAAAATTCATGTGGAATTGAGTATTGTCATGGCTCCAAGTGGATTGTACTGTAAAATGACACATGAACATACCTAAAACCCCTTTTGCTTAGAAGGCTGATATGTTTCTTTCAATTTCTAATTAGGGCATAATTTACTGCTTATAGCACAGCTGATTCAAGGAAAATAAGACTTAAAACTTAAAAAGCATTCGGAGACCAGTTTCCAATATCAGACTGCTTGTTAAAGCATGTAATAAAGAACAGGTTAAATAAAAGCATGGTAAAATGTTCCACAATATGGAACAGATGATTTGGAAGGATGATGCATTGCTCAGTGTAGGGGAGGAATCAGTGAGCAACTGATTCGTGTAAGATACCTGGGTTTAAAAAAACCTCAAAAAGCATCAGAGGGAAGAGAGGTCCTCTTATAAGCACTAAGAAATGACTGAAGAGTATGAACCATAAGGTGGGGATTGGTGAATGGATTTCCTACTGGTAGAAAAATTATCCCCAAGATTTTGTGCTTAGTTTTCTGCTGTCCCATACCTCATTAAATCATAAGGATGAAGAACAATGAAGTGAAGATTCTCATATCCAATTCAAAAAAATAGCTGAAGAAAACTTACAAGGCATTTGCAGGGTCCAGTCAGAGCCGCAGTATGGAAAACCAACTCAATTGCCAATAGTTACAGGAAATACTAATCACCCTCCTTATTACTCTCCTTCCCCACATCCCATCCAATCCCAACTCCTCTCCTCTCCAGGTGCAACTCCTCTGACTGCTTTAAGTAGATGAAGATAGGCACACCCTTTTATGCTTTGTATACTCAGAAGATTATCCTGGGAATCTGAGTTCTGTCATTGGCATCTTAGGAAACTATATTCATTCCACTTTTGTGTGAGGAAGGTTTTATTGTTAAAATGTATCAGTTGTGTTTCACGTACCATATATCTAACCCCATAGTAAGTAAAATGCAGAATAAATTATTTTTCTTAGAACATGCAAGAGGTAAAACAGCTACAGAAGTTTAAAGGAAAGAAGTTTAAAGGGTGGTGTAAGTAAAGCTCTGCTTAACCTGCTTAAAATGAGAAAGAATAATCTTTTTTCCTTTATCTCATATTTAGGTGATTTGTGATAAGTTGTCCAGATGAGGTAATTGTCCTGGGTTTTCTATTTTTGCTTATCATGCTGTTCCTGTTGCATTACTAGAGAGCACCCTGTCTTGGTGATGCATGTTAGCTTTTATAGCCAATCTCTCCTTTGAAATCCTTCAAGGTTCCAGACATATAATCTCTTACCTCAAAACTTTTCATGTCTTTCTTCTGCAAGGGATGGACAGATTGTCATGTCTCTTAAACCAAAGAAGTGGATTTAACAAATCCTTGGGAATGTTAATGTGTCTTTGTTAAATCAAATGTTATTTTCTCTACTTTGCTAGCTAATAAACTATTTTTGACTTATCAAGAAGTCATCTCTCTGTACCCCAGCTCTCTTAACTCATTGTGTACATTTCATTATGAAGTATAATTAGAATTAAACTGTATATTTTAAATGAATCTTAATTTTATATGTCTGCCTATAAAGATACATCTAAAGATATAAAGTAGATAAATATATGTACCTTCCCATTGTTTCTTGAATGCCGGTCAGAAAAGACAATAACTAGTCTCACTCACATGACAACAGGCCTACATGATTTACTACTGTTAGTAGCCTGTGAAACAATATTCTTATAGTAGAAATTCCAACTGATTGCCTAGAGAGACAGGACAGTTTCACAGTACTAAATTATTAGGTGAAAAAATGACAAATGAAATTCAGTGTAGGCAAGTGAGAAGCAATGCACATGGAAAAAAATTTATCCATATTGATAGACTTTAAATTACTTAAAATAACTCAGAAAAAACAGGACCTTAAATAGTTTTCTGAAAAGCTTATCACATGCTTCACAATGATCAGAAAAGCAAATATACTGTTTAGTATAATTTCAAAAGGAATGAGAAACAAACAGAGCAATCATTATGCTACTGAGAATCCATGATGTGCCTTTAACTTAAAAACTTCTGCAAGTTGTGGTCTTCCTTTATCAAAAAGAAACAATGAACTCAGGCACAGAGAAGTATAACAGAGGTTATTAAACAGAGGTTATTAAAGGTTTGAAGCAACCTCCTATTAAAAAGTGAAGACTACTCATAAAATGGACCAGACTTCAGATTAGAAAGACTAAAGGAAGATAACATAATAGTTTGTACCATTGTAAGTAATGTGGGACTTTATTTTCCTCATTTATTTAACTCTGGAATTCATTGCCACAGGGTGCTGTAAAAGCAGAAGTGTAAAGACAGACAAAGCAGTCTATGACACTTCAGAATGGAAAGAGACGTGAAGGGAAAGACAATGGAAGTTCATAAAAGCATATATTGTTTGGAGAAGGTAAACTGGGAACAGTTTTCATTGTGTCTCCATTATTAAACTCTGGATCTCATTGCCACAAGTCTCACGGAGGTCAAAGTATAAGCGGGTTCAAAAAGAAATTCATAAAGTTGAGCTCCACCAGAGAACATTTAACATTATGGTTCAACTACCATCTCTGGTTAGAGGTACCAAATTACACTTTTCTAAAAATTATTACTCTGTACAGGCCATGCTTCTTATACTGTTCCCCAAGAATACCTGTCAGAGGGAGAACAGTGAGACGGACTGATATTTTGTTCTTGTGCTCCTATGATTGTTTTAACTAATCTTAGAATTTTGGGAGCCACAGCTGCTGCCCCACACATTTATTTATTCTCAGATCAGGGAAGTATGCAAATGAGACCCACCTATACTGGTTTTCTGTCTGTATTCTTTGCCATTGTTACAGTCCTCTTATTAAAATTATTAGAAATGCCTCTGCCCGAATTAAGGTGCAAGCAAGACCATATGCTGAAATCAATGGTATGAATTTAATTTGATAGCAAATATGAGAGAGGGAGAGAGGGAGAAAAGAAGTGGGGGGACAGAAAGATAGTGACAGAGACAGATTAAAGAAAATATCACCACTCCATGGATCCCACTGGTGTCCCGATGATCCTCTCCAGCTGGTCTTCTTGGTGATGCGGGTCCCCCAAAAAACATAAAATCCAATGGATTAATATGTGTTCAGGCCAGGTGGGAATGCCTAGGTACCTCCCCTGCAGAGGAGAGTTTGACACAGCAGTCTCTGGATCTGTTGCACCACTTTGCATCATGTGCATTCCTGTGATGCAAGGCCTCAGGGGAGAACTTTGGGGGATCTTTGATGGATTATGACATTTCCTCAGCTGCCTCTCACGTGAATGTCCCGTGGATGTGGCCCGGGGAGTGGGGGTTCCACAGCTGGGCTGGTCTGTGTAAGGGAGGATGGGGGTTCAGCGTCTCTGACAAGAGGTTATGCCACATATCCAAAACCTCCTCCTCCCCTGTTGGTTTGAGGGGGGAGTCTGTATTAACCTGGCTTCTGTGGGCTGTGGTCTACCCCAGCCCAAACCCAGCCAGGGATGATTCTCTGCTGCGTTTGACTTTCTTGTGGATGGCCTTTCCCTCAGCCTTGTTTTTTTCTCCCTAGACCTGAGATGATTTAACAATAGTGTCTGCTAATCTTTTCCAGGTGGCTTAACTCACAGTCCAAATAAAAATAGGGAAAAGGCACAAAATGTCCTTAGGGAGGAGATTATTTTGTTTCAAGGCATGAACCTGTTACTGGATACAGTTTTGAAGTATAGTCATTGCCACTTTGCCTTAAAAATATTTGTTTAAGAAAAGCATCACTAGGGTAGAATACAAGCTGGGAAGGTGTCATAACAAGTGAAGTAAATTAAATGCTCCACACTATGATGTTTAAAAAAAGATAAAATTAAAAAGCGATAATTATTATTATTAACATTGGGCACTTTATTTCAGGGCCTTACAGGCCAGTCAGTAAGTACACAATTTAAGGCACACGATATGTGCCTCTCAACAAAGGTCTGTGCTTTTGCAGTGTAATGAGTTTTAAGCATAATGCAGAAATCTCTACAAAGTTAAAATGGCGAGGCAAGTTCTTGCAATAGTATCATAAAATGAAATGAAGTTGCAGGTCACAGTGAAGTAACAAAATGTTTCTGCTATCCATCTCCTTTGTTGTTAGGCTAATATTACTTTAACTGCTGATATTCACAGTATTTATAATTTAGATGTAATTTAAATAGATAAAGTGCCAGAAAAAATCCATGATGTGTTGCAGATCATGATTGATATGATGCTCTTTTCATTTGAATACATTTGTATGTGAACAGTCATCCAAATATATCTATTATAACTCCAGCAGTATGACAGAATCATCATTTCTTAAAATCTCTATTACTAGACTGTAAGTGGACTGTTAAACTTTGGCTCAAGGGCACAATAACCCTCACATCAGCATAATTTAATAATAAGTTAATGGAAAGTTAAATTCAATGTTCAAGACAGTGTAATTCTTTCCTGTTTCATATATTCCACGCCTATAGATTTTCCAAAATGGATAAGGTTTTATATTGAAGTGCCTTTCCAGACATAAATACTTAATGCATTTTTATTCTCTTATTTTTTGATGGAAAGGAAATTAACTTATTTCTTGTCTGTCTGCCTTAATAATGATGTTTTATTTCTTCTGGAAAATATTTTCTGATACATGACTTTCAATAAATTGAAGTATACATTAATCTGTACTGGGTAGTCTGACAATAGTTCCCTTTAATTGACAAAAGATTTTTCTGGGATGCTGTTGACAACTGTATAAAATATGCTACTTGGCCTACAAAAGATTGTGGACATTTATTTATAAAGGGAAGTGACCTAACAGAAGTTCATAAATATCCTTTTGCTTGATATATGAATCTGCCCCAAAGATTTTCTCTGACATCTTATCACCAAGGGACACAGAGTGAAACTAGGACATGCAACGTGGGAAGACAGAGCAAAGACTGTACATCATCCTGATAATGCAGATTGAGGTAGATCATAGCTGCTCCACACATTTTAGGGCATGTTTGATGAATACTGAAACATTGCCCCATTATCTGGGCACAACAGAAGCTCTCCCAGCACATCTTCCTTCCTGTTTTTATTCTCTATGTCAGCAATACTAAAGTAGCTGTGTACAGGCAATAAACAGCCTCCACTTGTGGCTGAATAGATTGTGCCAGACAGGTGAGCATTAGGATGCTTTGCTGCACTAACCTGATGTAAACCAAGTTAAATGAAGAGGGTGATTGGGACCAATATCTCTGTGACACTCAATGGGGTTGATATGAAGAAAGTAATTACGGTTTCGTTGCAGTGGCCCCATTAAATGATTTTTTATGTTACTTCAAAAGTGACTTAATTTCTTCAAATTGTAGCACAGTGTAAACTGACCCTATTCTTTCAAAAATTCTTCACTCTAAAATTCCCTCTTCTGTGTCCATCGATGATGTTACTGTAGCTTTCATCACAGACACTAAGTTCATGCTTAGTATGTCCATTCAGTAAAGAGGTAAAACAGAGATTCCCATCTTTACCCTTTTTTTCCAGGCTCTTCTAAATTTTCCTATTCACTGAGTGATTGCTTGACCTCTTGTGATTTCCTTTCATCCTTAAAACCAGCTGGGTATTCAGCACTGATGGAGTAGCCTTGCATGAGTCTGATTTAGATTCTGCATGTGAGTGTGGAAATTAAATACAACTTAGTGGAGTTAGACCCCTAACAATATCTGGTTAAATAAGAAGTCAGGGCACCTAACGTCTTTGCAATTATTTTTCTCCCTTTAAAGAATATAGTTTATTAATTGAAAATATGTTAACCTATACATATATTACCTGAAAATCCAAATGCATCTCCAAAGTTTAAAAGATCAAGGCAATCCTAGAGTATTTGGATGGAATGCTGTGACCGTGTTGCCTTGTCAAATAGGGCATTTATCAGTGAATCTTCTACTTGATACCTAATATTATCTTGTTATGTATTGATCATATTTATTGCTACAATTGATATGTAAAAGAAACAATCAATCTTTTTTAGTGCACTACAAATGGAGTTTTAGCACAAATGTAGTCAATTTTATTGGCTTTTTTTGTTATATATTCAGATCTTATGAGTTTTAGAGTTATCTTTTAAATCACAAGACAGAAGGGTACTGAATGACTGAGAAAGACAAAGTCATATTGACTAAAATGTTTGGAGCTTACTTAACACCTATTTACTTCTAGTAGTCTATACCTTTGCCTGACATAAAATCTTTGTCAAAATGTCGACAATGGAGCATCTTCATCTAAAGAATGATCCTGAACATTTTTGAGAGGTTTAATACGATATTCTCAGAAAGCCAAAGAAGAAAAAGCTTTACTTCCTTATAATTTATAAATAGGGAAAAGAAAGCAGAAACAATGTCTTAATAAAAAAAAATAAACAAAAAATCCAAACAAAAAACCAACTTATTGTCACCAGATATGTCCATGAAGAACATAGCTTCATTAGTTTTGTGTCGTAGTGTGGCAGACAACAAAACAGGTATTGAAAGGGTAATTCATTAAAGCAATGCATAATGGAAACTGGTTAAGAGCAGCTGGATTCACAGGTTAGAAGTGTCAAATTAGTCTTCTATATTTCTTTATAAAACACCTGATCTTGTAGGATTAAAATAAATTAATAAATATACCTGTGCAATGTTGTGGAAATATTGTTAAATTAGGGTTGATGGTTATTTACTGAAATTTCTGAACAAACATGAAAGCTATTAAGGATTAGAAGGTGGCTGGTTGTCAAGAAAAGAGAAAGTAAACCAGGGAGATATGAGTACT
Source organism: Leptocoma aspasia (assembly GCA_013399835.1). Taxonomy (NCBI): domain Eukaryota; kingdom Metazoa; phylum Chordata; class Aves; order Passeriformes; family Nectariniidae; genus Leptocoma; species Leptocoma aspasia. The sequence goes on from VXAX01000259.1 coordinate 474,759, forward strand.
GCATTCCTGCCATGTTGGTGGCAGGAAAACTGGTTTGCATTACTGACAAAGACACAAGTTCAAGGATATTTTCAAGGAGTAAGATATTGAGTGAGAAAAGTTAGAGGTCATTGATCCAATAAAACTGAGCAAAAATTAATCAAGGAAAATTAAAATCACTGACTTTTTGTATCTAGCTGTTAGATCACTAAGCAGTAGAAATGTGGAGTACATTAGATAGTCCAAGATACTTATGAACAACCTATACACTTTAATAGTAAAAGAGTTAATTTATCAGAAGTTGCTTTAGTAATGAAATCCTAGCACATGTGAGGATCATAATAATTCCTTTAAAAGACCCTATTGAAACTTCACTGGTAATAATGTACATTTGCACATGTGTTCCAGGCAAATGAGTTTGGAAAGCAGATATGAAGAATGTCTATTAGCTGTATCAGAGAAGGGAATCTAGCTTCTTCCCTCCAGTGGTGAAGGTAAACTAACTCGCTCTACTTCCACCAAAGGTAACTGGGCTTTTCTCACCCCACATTCCAAAAGGCCAAAGTCACTCAATCACTCATGGGGTCTGCCCACATGTAGGGTCACTGGCATAATGAAGAAAAAGTGAAGCAGCTTTTAATTCAGTGGAACAGGGGTTAGCTGCCTCTTGTTTACTGCAGGGCATTTGAGTGACCTCTGCACAGAGGACAGTGGAGCTGCAGCTCACCATTGAAGGATGACTCCCTAATGGACAAATCTAAAATAACCCCTGGATACTGCATCCCTAATGGATGCAGAAATGTCATGTTGCATATAGATAACTATAGTATATGGCATGACATAATTGCCTGCAGTAGTAAATTACTGGACTGAATGATCCAAGTTCCTATTCATATATATTACATGTATCTTTAAAGTGCAATATTTATTGTAGGATTTAGGATGTTAAACATTTGAAACTATGCAACACCCAGCTCTTCCTAGTCTGAACTAAATTCAGTCTTTTTATCAAATAAAGTTGTTTGAATATTTCCTTCCTGCTGTTGTTGCCAAGGATTTTTGAAAATATTGAAGGACAGGATGGCTCTATGGCTAAACCTTTACATATAGTGAACAGTTGAATAGAAAATAGAAGTTATTTTTAAATATTAAAGGTCAAGATTTTGTAGTCAAAAAGGACTGTAACATAGCTATTCAGTTCAGAGAACAACTTGCAATTTTGTTTCCTGTGGTCATAAGCCCAATGTCATTTTTTAGGCAAGCTTATATAAGAAGGTTATATAGTCTGAGGTCTACTGGAATAGAAACTGATTTCAGTAGGAGCTCAAAGAAATTATACGCCTTAGACAACAAATTATACTTAAATGTATGAATGTTCACTAGCAAATTCAAATAGGACCTTGTGAGTAAAATGCAGGCTATGAGGTTCTGAAATGAGATTAGAGTTTTCGGAGAGCCTATTACAGAATACATTGCTCTAGTTCATTTGTTTCTTTCAGATGAAAACTAATGGTGGGGACCACCCAGCCCTTCTCCATGTCAAAGACCATATCTATGCAAGTATTAAGTGATTTAAGCAAAACAGGAAGAAGCCCAGTCAGAAAATAGCTGTTCTGACTGTGGAAACAAATGGCAAGTATCAGAGAATGAGCACCAACGTTTCCTCTGACAAAACCAGAGAAGACCAAATTCTTTAATGCAGACTGTTCAGAAGTGACAAAATTAATAAACATTCTATGGAATATCAGAACAAAAATGAAAGAAATCCAATTAACTTCATCTCAGAAGGCAGACAAATACTTTTGGTACACTACTTTTTAATGAGATTCACCATGACTTTTGTTTAGTGAGATTCACCGTGATTTCGTGAGATAAACTGTGATTGTGCCTTGACACTCCTTCTATTTAAAGTTTTCAGTACTTTCACTTAAATGAATGACTTAGAAAATCACCTTGCTGAAGAGTATTTCTTTAGTGATTAATGAGATTAATTTACAGGTAGCCTATGGGTTAGGATAAAAGGGCAGACTAGTAAGGGTGACACAGCTGTGGGTGTTTGCTACAGGCTACCTGATCAGAAGGAGAAAATGGATGACACCTACTAGAAGGAGCTGAAAGCAGCCTCAAAGTCACAGGTGCTGGCTCTTGTGTGGAACTTTAACTATTCTAACATCTACTGGAGAAGCAGCACAGTGGAGCACAAACGGTCCAAACAGTCCAATGATTTGGTCAGCCTTTGCTCCTATTCTCCATTCATTGGTTTTGATTCAAGAATTTTTGTTTTTCAGGGTTCTTTTCCTCCACAGGTTAATAGCAGTCTGATATTTTGGAAGAGTAATGAAAAGGCTTCATTTGTGATTTCCCTTTCCCACTAGAATTTTTACTTCAATTGCACAGGAGAAAGTATCTCTCTTAGAATAGTAGGTTCCAAGAGAAGTACTGGATGTATTTGAGATTCCTGCCTGTAAAATAATATTAATTCACTAGGGAATGATCAGATCCTAAGAGAACAGATGAGTTATGGCCTATTATTTCTGTGAACAGCATACTCTATACATCTCCAAATGTTTGACCCAGTTTTTTGAAAAGTAAGCATAGATAGATTATGTTCCATTCCTCTAAACATAAAAATAAATTCAAGCAAGTAAGTGGATATGATGGAGTGATTTCCTAGACAGAGTGAACTATTGATAATGCTTTGTGCTGATGAAATATGATGATAAAGGGAAATTCATCTTTCTACTCTATGGTCACTTTACAGTGTCAAGCAAGTTTTAGATTCAACAATATTACCAGAATTACAATACTACCATTGCTGGGCAGAGGAAGATGTGGTACTTGTTTCCCATGCTACCTCTATCTCTTAGCCTTAGCTTACCTTCAAGCTGATACAACTAGAGTAATTGAGAGCCTCCTCAGGCAAAAGCTGCCTCAAAAAATGTGAAAGCAAATACTACATGTATGTTCCTTTGTAGTTGTGGTATCTGTCCTATTAGCTCTTGACTGTTGAGATATGAAAAAAATATTTTAAAATGCATTAAAATTCTTGTAATTTTCACACAAAGCAATTTTAGTTTTATAAAGGAAATGTATCCCTTCATGTTGGGTTTTGTATCCACTTTCTGGTGTATCAGAAGGATATTTTTGTCATTAAAACTTCTGTAGTTTCAAAACACTGTGCCAGACAAGCACAAAAATTTCAGAACTCCATAGGGAGAAGGTGGGCCCACTGGAATAAGAACCATTCTGTCTGATAAATGCTTTCAAAATAAAGATAACTCTACACAGATGCAACATATATTTATAGCCATATGGGCACATGGCACCACAGATTTTCTTTTTTTTAATAGGTCTAAAAAGTGTACTGCCTTATGTTAGTTGCATGTGAGGGTCTCTCTCCTCTCTCAAAGAATTTGATCTGTTCTATATTCCTGAAAATGAGTGGGTTTGTTTGCTGTGGATGAATCCTCTCTTCACTAAACATTCAGCAATAAATTTCACAACAGATATATTATGTGTTACCATTTCTTCATGCCAGGCTCTGGCTATGGAAGCCACAAGTCAGCATGAAATATGTGATTATCCAGAACAAATACAGTAGTCCAGAGGGTGTTTGCATCCATCCTCATGCTGAAAAAGCAACCATTGATCTAGCAGGAAATTGTTTTCTTACATTTGACAAAACTTCAGAGACTAAAGAAGTTTTCACTTCCCATGTACTTTATCTGCATCTTGGAATTTGAATGATCCTACACAGATTTCTGTCCTCAGCAATGTGGACTTTGTTGTCACACAAGCATAGCTGTTTTCAGACTGTGCCTAGTAGATTATCAAAAGATTTAGGTCTAGTGTTGAATCAGAAATAATACAAGTGAGACAGTCAAAAGCTGCTGAACCATTCCATGAAGGTGAACCTGGGCACACACAATAGGCAACATATTAAGTTTACAAATAAAAATTTAGACCCATTGGAGTCTGAGTCACCTGTATAAATATGTATGCATACTAAGTAGACTTCTCATGGTCAGTGAGTAGGTGCTTCTATGGTATAATCTCATCCTAATATTAATGGCTAAAATAGAACTGAAATGTACCTTATGCATTTGTGGTCATTCATTACAATGAGCTTTGAATGACCAGCTCAGACATAAATGCTGACACTGTAGGTTCAAGATATGTGAGAGGAAATTCTCGTGGACTCTGTAGATATCTAGGTATCTAGGTCACTAATCCCATATGGCTACTGAACATTTAAATTGTTCTTAAGTTAAACAGTATCCTTGCAGATTGTTCTTTTGGATGTAGATTACTAAATTTTACTTAAAACATGGTGTAGATACTGCAGTTGTTTTAATAGCTTGGCTTAATATAGGGAACCTTATAGAGGACTGGAGGGGAATTGTAATTTCACCTGAAATTGTAGACTAAAAAATTGAGACCTCAGACACTGTACCCATTTTCTGATTTAAGTTTCACTATCCTCATTATACTGAGAGAAGGAATTGAAATATATTCTGTTGGAGATGGAGAAAAATATATATTACAAATCTCACTGAAAGTAAGATTTGTAAAAGCCTAGCTCTTAAAGGGTATCTTTATCACATTGCTCATATTCTTCAAAATATGTTAAACATGAAATAAGAGTGAAGGTGGTGAAGGTGGTGCTTGAAGGTGGTGTTCCTGGTTAAATATAACATTATAAAATTTTGAATTTTGCATATATTCAAGAGAAGTTTTAGGTGGTTAGATCTGATTATAAAAGATGGCTCTGCTTGAATTAAGGTGCAAGCAAGACCATATGCTGAAGTCAACAGCACGCATTTTATTTAACAGCAAATGGGAAGTAGAGAGAAAGCAACAGGAAGGGCTGAGGGGGCAGGGGGTGGAGGGAGGAAAAAGAGAGCGAGAGAGAGTTTAAGCAAAAGGTATTATCACCACATGGGCCCCTGAGGCATCCCACTGGTCCTCCTTCACCCTGGTTTTCAGTGGTGGGGGTCGCAGAGTCATTTTTCTGGAAGTACTACTTTTATAAAGTCCAGGTCGTGGGTATCCACAGGGCATAGATGCTGTTTCCACAGCTCAGGCCGGCATGTGTATCCTTTCACACAGTTTTACCATTGTGCTAATTTTTTGTCCAGATAAGTGTTGTCTTAAATTGCCACAGTCTGCACAGCAGAATTTTGTCTTTTTCTAATTCCAAATCATCACCTTCATTAGGCCTGGGATTTCTGGTTTGTCATCTGTGCTTATTCCTGTTCTGGTGGCTTATTTTATGGGAACTTCCTTCTCTGATCCATGTTCTGAGCCATGCAACAGCATTCTCTAAGTCCTCACAGGTGGTAAAAGATTTATTTTAATATTTCTAGAAGTCAAGTGACACCTGTGTATCTAAATCTTTCTCTGTCTAAACCACTTTACCACATTTAATTTTTCTTTAAATTTGTATGTTTTTACTCTGCCTTATTAGTCTAATGCCTTCTTCTTGTCCTGGATTTAACAATTCCAGAAAGCAGCCAAAGATTACAGAATCTCCTCATTCTTATTACTTTCTTGACAGATGCACCATTGCCAAAGAAATAAGAGGAAGGTATAACACATCCTAAAGAAGCATACTGACCTTCTGGAGCTGTGTATTCTCTGCTCTAGTTTGCTTTCTAGTCTAAAGGTGTCTCTCCAGCTCATCATTCCTTCACAGCACAGGGGGCTGGTTGCAGTGTCTGTACACAAGATCAGTGTGACTCAGAAAAGACTCCCTGAAGACTGTACATAACTCATACTGGTTTCATTGCATTTATGTAGGTGCCAAAAAATTTAAAGAAAACTTTTTCATAAAATGACTCTTATTTTATTTTCATAAAATGACTCCAGTGCAAGTAATACCTTGCACTGGACCAGAAACTGAACTAAATTAGTGATGCATATGTTGGAAACTGAAGAGACATCAGAGTTTGCCGTAAAGGAAAAGAGAGCAAGATTTTTTTTTTTTTGTAATTCTCTAGTCATTAGAGCATTCTGTGCATGATCATTTCCCAGAGTAAGTTGCTGATGTTGTTACTGTCATTATCTATATTAGCATCTGTCCTGCTCATGGGCTAATAAGTTGCTGTATTAAAAAGTTATAACAACAATAACAAAATGTCTCTTCTGCAGACAATCAATATTCTAAACATAAGGGATGAAACATCAGATAGATGCAAGCACTGGAAAAAGACCATGCAAATCAATATGGCAGGTAGTACTGTTACTATATCTGTTGCTTGATTTTTTCATTATGTTTCCCCTAGGAAATTTAATAAAAAGGATTTTACTTAAAAAGGATAAAGACCAACACAATTGTGTACAAGTAGCTCCTCTCAAGTGGCAAAGAAGAGTGTTAAGCATGCAAGTATTTGATTGAAAATTTTTCCAAGTGGAAAGAATTTTTTTTTCAGATGGAAAGAGAATCTTTCCAATGTGACAGAGAATATAATTGTGGTCCTGTCAAGGAATAATTACTGCCAAGACTGGATACAAACTGGATACAGAGAAGGGAACTGTATTTAACAGAGTACAGAAGGGGCAGGCAGAGGGAGAAGAGAGGATGAGATGGATAATGGCTAAAATATGATGGTGTAGAAACAATCTTTGTAGCAGCATCTCTATGGTTATTACTTAGGAGGAATGCCCTCTCTAATCTGAAATAATAAAAAAATCCTTTCAGCTGTTGCTGAATGGGATGCAAGGTAGTGAAAGTTTTATCTGTGTGAATGGACAGGACAGGCTGTCTCTTAGATCTGTCACTCAGGCTACATGTCTTAGGAAAATCCTTTATATGGAATGAGGGAATGATTTTAGCCAAAGAAGAAATACAGGGCGAAGATGAAATACAGGGTGAAGATGCTGACCTGCACTTCTTAATAAAAGAGCTACTAAGAAATGTTTTTCAATAGGAATGAAATAAGGCAATTTAGCTATAATGCTTAGACATTCTTAAAATAAAGTGGGAGAAATCACTATATTTTGGATTGGATGAAAAAGCAACAGTGGAAAAATTAATAATGCCCTTAATAATGCACACCCCAAAATGCTACCTTATGGAACCACTATTCAGACACATTCCAGAAGATGATGTCAGTAGAGATGAATGTTTAAAGATTTTTATGCTGCCTTTTAGCAACTAAACGACCCCTATGTTTTGTATAAAAATTTTGGATTTTTATTGTCATACCAGATTTAGGCTGGAATCTTCAAGTGATCACATTACAAAAGAATACCAAAACTCTGCACCAAGAATTCTGACAAATAAAATCTGAATAAAGAAACAAGATTTTATGCACTTATCCCTGAAGTCCATAACAGCCATTTCCATAAATATTGTTTAATAATAAAAATTGAATTATGTCTGAAGAAAAATTAATTGAGAAACAATACTTGTGTTCATTGTAATTTTTTGTTGAAGTGCTCTCTCATAGATATTTTTCAGGAAAAAAAGGATGTGCTAGTAGGAATGTATTTTGTTCTCTGTTTAGGAAACATAGAATTTTCACAAGACAATCAATTAAGCTCCACAAGATGAGTTGCAAAGTATCAGCTGCCTGTATACAGTGACCTAGAGCTCGCCATTATATGAATAATAGAGGCTGAAGTGGAAGAAATTACTGAAGTGGAAGAAAAGAGCAAATTACATTTTAATTTATCTGTACTTTAAGTAGATATGCTTGAAGAATTTTTGAGCTTAGGATAAAATGAGAATTCATTCACTTATCTACTTTGTTCTACTTCTCTGCATGGTAGCAATCAGATCTATTGAGACTGGTTAAAACTAACAAAAAAATGTATTTGACAGAGACAAATCATCTGTGCTATGTAATAACCTGCAAATAGTTATGTTGTCTGGAAAAAAATACTTTTAAAATTCAGGTTAATTACTTAGGATGTTGTTGTCTGGTATTATAATAGTCAAATTGATATTTGGGTTTACTAAACACTGCAGTTTTAAATTGTGTGGTAGCATAAACAGATTTTTTATATACTGGGTAGGACTTAAGGAAAATGGAGACACTGGCCTGAAAGGTTAACTTAGCTTTCTGTTGTTAATTTCTCATAAAGCAGCAAGGACTAGTAGTAGGACAGGGACAGGATTTACACAGGTAGGTCTTGATTGGGAAAATCTGTAAAAATGTGACAGATAACTGACCAAAATAAATTGATGGAAATATGTTTTCAGAAGAACTGTGGAGAAAATTTACTGCATCAAGTGAGATATGACAGTACCAAGGTACACAGACACTTATGCAAGACAGGGAACCACAGGGAGCAATATTCTGGATGTAAATGTGTGTGCTGTGCTCTTGAAGGAAGCCCATGTCAGAGCCCTGGATCTGGGGGAAACACAGGGCTTGTACCAAGCTGCTGTGAAACACACATATAGATGAGGCTGATAGCACTGAAGTGCAGGGAGCTGGCCAAGAGGTCAGAGTGGAGATGGGAAAGAGATAAGGCTACAAGCAGATGCAGGCATGGTCTGACTGCTTCTCCCCATCATTTGGCATGCACAGGTGGAGGGGGTGCTGTGACCGATGTACAGCAGCACCCCTTGAGCAGTACTAAGAGGCTCTTAGTACTAAGTACTTACTAAGAGCAGTACTAAGTACCTGCAAGACAAAAGCAGGTGAGAGGCATGAAGGAAGTAGAGTTGGTACAATAGGCACTTGCCTACTACATCTTGGATGCTCATAAAAAGATGAGTGTACAGAAGCATTTTTAAAATAGATTTACATGTGGCCTTTATGGTTCAGAAAAAAATTCTGAAATTGCCATTGGAACATAACTTGGGAAATGTTCATGGTGTGTGTACGTGTGTATATGTGCACATGCATCTCAAGACAGATTGGTAAAAATGGCTCTGATGGGATGAGCATCTCATTTGGTGACTTATACAAGAAACTAAATTTGTGCGATCACAAGTGTGAACTAACAAACAGCATTCAGTTCTGTACCATAGTTAAAGCAAGAGGAATAGAATAAAATAAATGTATTTTATTAAAAAAACAAGTACCGTGGATGCTGATGTGTTGACAGTTTCATTAATTTCAAGTTGTAATTTAACAGAGAACTTGAGTACGATTTTATTTTTGTTTTGAAACAAAATGCAGACTGTCCAAATGAGCACATAACATCCAAAGACTGTGCCTGAGACCTCATATCCAGGTCTCACAAAATGGATGAAGACTTGCTTTGTGGGATGTTGGCCGTGCACAGTCCTGGTGTGGGCAGTGCCCAGTACCCAGCATTTGAGTAAATGATACCCCAGTCTTGTGCATGCACACACACCCACACCCACACACCCACACACACTGCTCTAAACTGATTCCTCTGGGAGTTTGATGGATCCTCAACACTTTATCAGAACAGGGATAAGCCCTGGTGAGGACACCTTAACAAACTGTACTGCTTAAGCTTTTAGAAAAGAAAGATTTCTGTCCCTTGTATTCTGTCAATGAAACACTAAGTTTAATAAATGCTTTTTAAAACCCTCTAAAGCAATGCAATCCACATTAAAAGACTCTTCCAACATCTAAGCATGCCACAGGGCGTAAGAAGGATCATCTATGAAGTGTTACATTTGTAAATTAATTCCCAGCAGTAAAAAAAGTGGATACACAGCTAATTAAAAAATAGTATACTGAGGCCATAAACCTCAAGGCTGTTATTTACTGAAGTCTAAAAAATAACACATTAAGGAATAAATTTTCAGCAGTTATTGGAGTTGTATAGCTAAATTTCCATAAGCACCTCTGTAAAAATATAAATGCAAGACCATACAAAACCAAGCATTTAATAACTTTTTAAATAAGATTGTAATTAATTTGACAATCACTTCATTTAGGTTCTAGGTTTATTTTACTGGAATCAAAACTTACTTTTCTTCCCAAGAGGTCACCTGCCAATAGACAAATGAGTCTTTTTTAAGGCAAAAAATACCTGGATGCCTTATGAAACACTGACTATGAAACTATCTGAATGACTCAGAGTTAACAGTTAATAAAAAACATCAGGCAATCACTGTGCTTGTGACCTTGATTGTACAAAACAGACTTACGAATTTTAATGATCAAAATGATATGCAATATCATTAAACATAATATTATTCCCACATAATTACTGAAACTGGCGGAATTATTGCCACAAGAAAACTTGTCACTTCACCATGATAAGACTACTTCTTTATGATTTCATCATCTTTCATTTTATGGTATGAATCATTTTAGTTTGCTCTGAATAATGTCTTGCTACTTCATGTGTTGTAAATAATAGCAGATCTATCTACACACATATATATATAATTTTTCATAGTTTAATGATTTCACATTGTTAACAAGAAACTTGTGCTGAAATTCTGACATTTATAAAGAAATACTTTCCTAGAACTGTATCACAGAAAACGTTGACATTTGGTTTTTTCATTTTAATCATTAGACCAGATTCCAAAATGTCAGATTTTCCTACAGAATGGTAATTCTCTTTTTGACCACCTCTAATATGTCTACCAAAAAATCTGATAATGGTTCAGTGGGTAATGTCCTGTAATTTTGACTCATTGCTGAGCTGCCATGCCAAGTTGGTACTTTATGCTTGTTCTCTTGTACTATTTTAAACCCTCTCTTTCTCCTTGTACAGCATTATTACCATTATTTCAGAAATCTCACCAGATTTATTTATTTATTTTAATATAGCCTTCCACACTGGAGCCTTCATCTGCATCTGCTGTGTCTGAGTCAATTAACGGTGACCAGAGTTACTTGGTGTCTTCTTTGGACACCAGATTCCCTTTTTGTCACAAGATGTCACTGCTGGTCAGCAACCTCTGTTTGAAGCCAGGAACATCATCCTCCCAAGACAGGAGCACCCAGTCACAACCTGTTGTTGAATGTACTCTGCAGACTTCTACTGGCATGAGCATTGTGGTACAGGTGGTAATTATTGACTGGTTTACCTCTAGAAGGACATGTGGGTGGTGAATAAAATGGCCAACAAACGATGTAAGGGGCAATAAAGGTAATAAAGGGCAATAAAAAGTAAAGGGCAATAAAAGGTAGACTCAAATCTACAATATGTTTTCCTATGATCTTGTTCACCAGGAACAAAAGCTGAAAATTAAAAGTCCCTTACAAGAACTAAGGAATAAAGAATAAATGCCAATCTGATATCCAAAGACATGCACTAGTAGATCCTTTTATACTCCCCAGCTCCATAGTGCCAGTGCATTTCTGTGATGTGCAGAAGATTCTATGTGATCAGGAGTTTCCATGTTCAGTTCCCTTGCTGGTTTCCTCTCATTCTCATGTAGAACTGGTGAGCATTGTCAGTGGCTCAGAACTTACCTTGATCTTGTACAATGTGAGTTAATAACACCTGAAGAGAGCAAGAGCAGGAACTTAAAAAGAGGTCATAAAAGAAAAGACCTTTGAATTACCCACAGCAGTTTTACATCTCTATTACAAAAAGATAAGCCATTCTTAATATGCAGAGCACTTCTTTACAGTATTATCTTGATAAAATCTGGGTAGTTGGATACTTGGAGAAATGTTAGTCTTCAATCACTGCTCAATTTGACCTACTTCTGTGAAATATGTAATTTGGAAGGATATTGAATATCTGTAGAAAATGTTCTCTGTGATCACAGAGCTATAATGACTCATCATATAATAATGACTTTTTCTGCCCGCACTGGTAGGGTGAATGTACATGGGACCAGAATAAATCACGGGGCCTCTCTGAAATACTTAGTACAATAGTTCATTATTTCAGGCAACAGTACCATTTGATGCCATTTTCACATTCAGTAACTGGTATCTTTTTTCAAAGCAAAATGGTAAAATAACTAAAGCAGATTTAAAAGAGACATCAAATAAAAAATATCCCAGGTAATTGAAAAATGGAGTAATATGGTGTTGGCCATGAACACACATGATGGTAAACAAAATTTTATTTCTTTCTGATAAAATATCCCTTGGTGCAACTGGTTATGTGTTTCATACTGGTTGGTTGAAAGGATACATATCTCCTGGAATGCTACATCATACCTTTTAAAGTCAGGCAAAAAAGCTGGTTAAATTATGTCTACAGAAATCATATGTATAGATGCAGTACTGAAAATAATTACTAAAAAGAGAAGGGATAACTGCCTATTTTATAGCAGAAACTGTTGTAGAACAAGTAATTCCAAGATGGTGTGACTGAGACTGGCAGTATGAGGTTCAACAAAGCTAAGTGTTGGGTCTTGCCCTTGGGTAACAACAACTCTATGCAGCAGTACAAGCTGGTGGAGGAGTGGCTAGAAAGCTGCCCAGCAGAAAAGGACCTGGAGGTGTTGGTTGGCATCTGGCTGAGCCCATGTGGCCAAAAAGACCAATGGCATCCTCGCTTGTGTCAGAAATAGTGTTGCCAGCAGAACCAGGTAGGTTTTTGATTTTTTCCTCTGTACTCGGCACTGGTGAGGCCACACCTTGAGTTCTCTGTCCAGTTCTCTCAATTCAGCAAGGACGTTGAGGTGCTGGAGTCCAGAAAAAGGCAATGAAGCTGGTGAAGGATCTGGAGAGCAAATCACACGAGGAGTGGCTGAGGGAGCTGGGGCTGTTTAGCCTGGAGAAAAGGAGGATCAGGGGAGATTTTATTACTCTTTGCAACTACCTGAAAGGAGGTTGTGGCCAGGCAGGGGGTTGGCCTTTTTTCCCAGGCAACTAATGACAGGATGAGAGGATTTAACCTCAAGCTGCACCTGGCTCCACATCTGACTGCTTGGAGCTCACTAGGGCTAATTGGCATCAGTGTCAATACCAGCCCTGCCAGAGCCAGGCTTGAGGTGTTGCCGTGCTCTGTGGGTTTCTCTAGCAGCTAAACTATTGTACCAGCTTGCCTCCTTTCACTATGTAAGCAGTCATTCCTAGCCCTGCACCCTCAGCTGCTTGTGAAGCTGGTGCTGTAAGCTGCCCCATGGCAAAGAGAGAAACAAACAGAAATTGTTTAATAACCTCAAAAGCATGTTATTATTTTTTAATACTGATGGTTTCATTATTCTGGCTCACAGCATGAATGCACATGCAGAGTTGAATCAGCTTAACTGAGTAGGTAGTAAAATGTGTTATGGAGGAAGTTTCAAACAGTCAGAAAGAAGGTAGGTCAGGGACCTCAACTAACCAGCTTTGCTATTGCACTCAGGGAAACTTGAAGATCTTCTCTAAGCAAGTCATCTAAGATACAAAATTTGACCTGACTCATCAGAGCTCTTCACAGAGCAGGGTTACCTTTGACTTTGTCATAGTTTTGAGAGCTGATTACTTTGAATCTGATTTTCAAGTCAAACCTCTTGAAAAGGAGACTCAGTATTTACTATCTACCTGGTAGAAGTTTAGCAAGAACTATTCAGTTGCCCTAATCATGGAGAGATCTTTCCTATTGCTACAGTACAGCTCCTTGCACAGTTATCTTTGTCATCACATTAATGCATGCAAGTATCTCAAAGGTGGTTGCCGAGAGGATGGTGCCAGACTCTTTCCAGTGGTGCCCAGTGACAGGATGACGAGCAGTGCCCGTACACTAACACACAAAAGCTCCCCCTCAACACGAGGAAGAACTTTACAGTGGCAGAGCTCTGAACAGGCTGCCCAGGGAGATCGTGGATTCTCCCTTCTGGGGACATTCAAACCCCGCCCGGACACGTTCCTGTGCCACCTGCCCCAGGCAGCCCTGCCCTGGCAGGGGGTTGGACTGGATGATTTCCAGTGGTCCCTTCCAAATCAAATCAATGTGTGATCCTCTGATAAACAGGATTCATCTCCAGAGTTTTTTTTCTATTTCAGAAGAACAAGATGTGAAAGTAACTCACCATAGTATTCTAAATACCTTTACATCTGAGTATTTGCCTTTGTAATCTTAATAACATTATTTCAGCACCTTTCTCTGTGTAACAGCATGGGTAGAGGGTGGGGCAATAGGTATTATATTATTTTCATCAAGATGGGGCCCAACACCTCCTTAGTTTCTGTGACTCTTTGCCATGCTATCCGAGGATCTGTTTTCTTCTTCTGTGTTATATATATATATGCATATTTATTTTAAAGTCTAAAATCTAAAATCCCATGGATACATATTTTTCAGTTTTTATGCTCCGTACATTCTTGTGTTGTGGAGGCAAATTACTAATGCCACTATAATAATTTCAAAAGTAACTTTAAAATAAATCCATTTTTTCCTCCTGTCACAATACATTGTATTAATAAAGACAATGAGAGGAATTATGTTGTCTTAAGTAGCATAAAATGATATATTACATTCTGTCTAATCAGTTGTACAATTATAAATTCAGCAAACAAAGACCTGGGGATAAAAAAATTACAATTACAAAACCAAAACCTTTTCTAGTGTTATTTCTCTAAGGTATTTTCTTTTGAAATTACTTATTATATGCAGAAAATTCTTAAATTTTTTCTTCATATTCTTTACTAAGTATCCTCATTTCAGGATCACTTTACTGCCTGTGTAAGTTTGGAAAAATGACATTATTCATGGGAGAAGAAACCATCAGTGTCTTTTCATATAAACATACACAGCAACAAGCATACAAGCTTGGACTCAGGAAGTCGCTAAGCTTTAAATTGTTGAAAATGAGGACTGTGCACTGGAATTGTCAATTGTTTATGCTGTTTTCATACTTATTTTGCAAAAGCAGCCATCATTTGTCTGTTAGTAAAAATTTGAGTTGACCAGATTTTTCGTCTGTCCCAGTATGGCTGTTGTGTTATTTTGTGTGTTGTATTGCCATATAATGTCATCTTCTTTTTCAGGGCAAGGCAGTAGAAAAAGAATTATTCGATTCTTTCAAGGTTTACAGTGAAGTCTGTTTCTCTGAAACATGTTTTCTTAAAAGTGATTGCTATGTTAGAACATTAGCTTGGTTTTGTTACAATAATATGAATGCAATTAACTTGTGTACCATACTAACAGTAGCACCAGTGAACAAATACATATTTCAGTACAAATAAAAAACTCTCAGTAGCCCCTATATTCTAATTTATCATGAATTTTCTTTCAGCTGATGTAAATTTTAAAAGCAATAAAACATAAAACAGAATTACAAACAAGTTTACTGATGGCACAAAGCTGAGAGGAGTGGCCGATACTTGAGTGCTGTGAGCCCTTCAGAAGGACCTGGACAGGTTGGAGACATGAGCAGAGAAGGACCATCTGAAATTCAACAAAGGCATATGTAGGGTCCTGCACCTGGGGAAGAATAACCCCCTGCACCAGCACAGGCTGGAGGCTGACCTGCTGGAAAGCAGCTCCGTGGAGAAGGCCCTAGGGGTCCTGGTGGCCAACAAGCTGTCCCTGAGCCAGCAGTGTGCCCTGGGGGCCAAGAGGTCAGTGGTGTCCAGGGGTGCATTAGGAAGAGCATTGGCAGCAGGACAAGAGTAGGGATCCTTCCCTCTACTCAGCCCTGGTGAGGCCACATCTAGAGTGCTGTGTCCACTTCTGGGCTCCTGGAGAGGGTCCAGTGGAGAGCAACAAAGGGGAGTAAAGGGCTGGAGCATCTCTCTCATAAGGAACGGCTGAGGGGACTGGGTGTGTTCAGCCTTGAGAAGTGACACCTAAGGGGGAACCTCATTGATGGATGTCAGTATCTGAAGGGAGGGTGTCAAAAGGATGGATCCAGGCTTTTCTTGGTGGTGCCAGACAATGGGACAAGAGGCAATGGGCAGAAATTGATGCACAGAAAGTTCCACCTGAATATGAGGAAGAGCTTCTTTACTGTGCAGGTGACTGAGCACTGGGACAGATTGTCCAGAGAAGTTGTGGATCCTCCCTGACTGGGGATATTCAAGAACCATCCAGACACAATCCTGTGCCATGTGCTCGGGGATAACCCTGCTTGAGAAGAAAAGTTGGACCAGATGCTCCACTGTGGGCCCTTCCAACTTTATCTATTCTGTGATTCTGTGGAGTTCAGTGCTCCACACAATGGAGGAGTTTGAGATCCTCTGCAGACAGAAATGCATTATGCAATATATATACAGCACAACAGAGATTATATATTATTACAGGTAATTCTTTTAAATATCTGCAAATAAATGATTAGGCCACTAATTGGGCCTAATGGCTGAGATAACACAGTGGGATGGAGAAGATCACTGGACACTATGGCTGTGGCAGTGGCACAGCAAAGAGCTGAAAAACATACAGGTAGTGTCATGAGGCTGTTTTTGTCAACAGGTGTTCGAGGAAGAATTATGGGAAAGATGGCCAGGTTCACAGATAAGGGGGGTCCAGTGGTATTTTGGGGATTAAAATCCTTAAAGGTCAGCAATGCCTCATGCAAAGATACCAGCGCTAGTACATAAGGCAGGGAGTAAAGGCATAGTGAAATTGGAAGTGATGGTAGTAAAGTAAGTATCAGCAGGCTGTTCCTTTGGGACTGGGGGTGGAAAATGGGAAGTACAAAAGTGGTAAAAAAGAGGATCAAAACCCAGAAAAGCAGAAAACAAAGTTTTCACATCACACAGTTGTTACTACTGTCAGGGTCATATGAACATCAAACCAATTTCTGCAGTCAGAAGGATGGCTTGTGAGGTTAAAACCCGGACTTGATGGATTTTGGCATCAGATGCCACTGCATCAGAGCTTGTTTGAGCCTGGTGGCATCAGTATCTCCCCAATAGTTGCCTGATAGAAGCATATGAAAAGTATTGGAGCTAGCAGGAAGTAGAAAGTAGAGGCAACAATGTCTCCTTCCACTTGCTAAATAAATTACCTTGTTAAATTACCTTTTTATTTACCCCTTGCTTAGTGGTGCCTTCAGTTCATTTTTCTAGCATTGCTTTACACAGAAATTCATTACTGTAAATAATGTTGTGAGTTTTTTCCAGGTTCTAAGTTATAGCCCAGGTCGTTTTCTAAAAGTCACATCTCATAAATTAAAGTCAGATAAAATAGCATGCTCATATATCCACAGTTTTCATATGCACCCAGAAAAGTATCATATTCAGTAGTTTTTAAAAAGGTTCTCAAAACGGAGACTTTTAGTATCATGTGCTTACATATAGTAATGTGAATAAATATAGATTTGTCTATGTTTACCAGGTTATATTACCTTTTAATAATCTGCAATCCAATCCCTTCCCTCCTATTCTCAAAGTAAGAGAGAAGCACCTGCATTTGTCCACCATTGTCTGGACTCCCACTATTTTCTTGATTCGTCATTCCCATAACAAAGTCAGTCGTGCAAACTTTCAGGGTTCAAAAGCTACATGGAAACCACCACTTGAAAGATTACTCAAAAATAAGCATACCTCTACTCGATATTTGCTACTTTATGTCAATTAACAAATAAAGACTACAGGTATTTCCATAGGAAAATAGAGTAGGGTCACAGACGTGCTACTGAATAGTCAGATTCTAAAATGCATCAGTACACATGCATGCCTTTTTCCACAGGCTTTTCTTGTCTGATTTAATTGAAAAGGCTTAGAGAAAGTTTGTTATGCATGTAAATTGTGATGGTAGTGATAGAATATCAGTGACATTTTTACTGTACTGAGCATGGCAGTGATTTTTTCACTGACCAGCTGCAAGGCATTTTTTTCTCCGGGCACTGCAGAGCGCCTGCAAAGCACAGCTGATAGCCTTTTCAACTCCATCTGGGATCTGTTCTGATATTACTTTCTTTGTCACACTTTGGGGGCTTTTCATAGCAAAACTAAGGCCCAAAATGGTCTTACTGTTGTTCAGTGCCTCTTCTTAAGGTTCTGTTTCTTCTCTTCCCGCCTTCACTCTTTACCACAGAAATACTTGACATCCTTTCTGTAGAATTGCTCTTTTTATGCCAACAGAGCAAATAGACTTGGCAAGTAGTTTGGCAATAATTGATCATATCCAAACAGTAATTGAATTTTGTTTGCTCTCATAATGGAAGAGCCAACACCATGCTGTCCATTCTGTGATGATGGGCACCAAATTACATTACTCATGTCTTTGCTCATGCTACAATCCACATATCCGGATATGAAACTCTACAAGTTAAGTAGGTTGGAATGGGAGAGAAAGAGGAAAGACTGAAGACAGTGGGGCTCATTGCAGCCACATTAAAGACTGGAGCTGTCATATCCTCTCCCAAGAAAATACATTGTGCTTTGGTTTCAGACAAGGATTTTTGTTCATTTCACACTATTAACTCCACAATTTTTTCAGGGCAATAATTCCAGATTACTATCTGGGGAAACTATCTGCAATATTTATTTATCAGTGGGCCAGATAATCTACTTTGGCAACTGTGTCAAACAGCAGCTGCGGCTTGGGCTCAGTTTTTCTTAATTACAAACACTGTAATTGGCTGTGTATGTAACACAAGAGACGTTTTCAAGTCTGTTACAATACAATACTTACCACCAAGATTTTGAGGTTTTTTTACTGACACTTCTTTCAGATGTGAACAAGAATAAAGTAAGGAGACTGGCAGTCCTGTTCCCCCACCCCCAGTCTCTAAAAGTACACTAAATCTCTGTTAGTGTGTTAATTGTTTTAATAAATTAACAGGGATTACCAGAGACACAGCTAGAGGGAGAACAGATTGAAGTCAGCATACACATTCACGTGCCATTAAGTGCATGTGAGCAGGCCCTATCAACACCCATGGGCGAGAACAGAGCAGCCTGAATAGAGGAAAAGTACACGCTGAGAGGAAAGGGGGAAATCTCCCAAATGCTGACAGATCTAAAACTTGTCATCCTGTTGTATCTTCAAGAAATGAGAGACCCAGAGCCTGTGGCACGTGTGAAAGGCCCCCAGGCCATGTCAGTGCCAGCGAGGGGCTGTGCAGGTCAGTCCCCATCCCAGGTGGCAGCTGTGCACCCGCAGAGACCAGGTGTGNTGCAGCTCCCCTGGGTGCCAACAGCCAGGCTGGGCTCCACACGGGTGACTGGGAGTGACAGCGTGTGTGACAGTGTGTGTGTGTGTGACAGCATCTGCGTGACAGTACCTGTGTCACAGTGTCTGTGTGACAGCATCTGTGTGACAGTGTGTTTGTGACACTGTACACCTGTGGGGGTGGAAACAGCGGCACAAGACAAGCAAATGTACCATGCAAGTATCTGCTTTTAATAATGCTTACTAATGCTGTCTTACTTCCTATCATAGCAACAGTCTAATAAAATATATTTCAATAAATATTATTGTGATCTATATCTCCCCCCAACACATTTCCCTATCAAAAAAGGAGAAATTTGAAACATACATGTTTTGTAAGTGTACAAAGGCCAAGAGTTGTTTGCTACAGTAGGCTCAACTGCCGGAAAAGGATTTAGGAGTTTTTGGAGAGTTTTCCAATGCTTTGTAGAAGCAATTACACTATTGAAAGGAAAAGTCTCAGATTATCATTATACCTTACTTAATATTGTGAGTTAGAATTTAATTGACTTCATCGAGATTGGAAGGAAGTAATTTAGGACAAGAATTGCTGGACAATTAGGACAAGAATAATGGATACATTACAAGCTGGTTTCCATTTCCTTTACTGAAGAAGTTGTAAAAGCAATGCCATTTCAAAGCAGACCTTTTGCATTTGGACCAAATCAAGAGGCCATCCTATGTTTTCTTCTAACACATCAGCACTTTTGAAATCATTTGGCCTTTGTAACTACCAGCAGTAGAACAAAAAGGACAGTTATTAGTAAATAAAGCAGTGGGCTTGTTTTGGAAAGTACCACATGCCAAATCTATCATTCTTTTGGAAGAAAATTACTTAGTTATGTTTGAACATGAAACTGTGATTTCTGTGTGATAACACAGGATTAAAGAGTGCTGTTTTACTTTTTCTTATTATCTTCAGTCTACAGGGTTCCTAAACTGTGGGTGAGAATGAAACTGACTTGGGAGCCCAATCTATTATCCCTGTCAATTCAAGGAAACTTCTGAGAAAAACTTGAAAAATATTGGAAATCCTGATTCTCTTTGAGACACAGAAGAGAGAAAAGCCCCAAAAGAACAGAAAATCCTTTTTGTTTTGTCAATCTGTAAGGACAGTAAATTTACCAGAATCCTGGAGGAAATTGGTGCAAAATTAAAATCCATGAATTTAAGAGAACTTGCCAAAATGCTCCAGATGAATCAGATCCCCTTGTGACTGTAGAAACGTCTGTATCATTTGTGAAGTTCTGTAAAATACAAAAAGCATTTTATGAATTTATTTTGGCTTGCTTCTTTCTCTAAATTTTCTCTTTTTTTTTTTTTCTTAAACAAGCTGTCTTTGATCTTTTTCTGGAGAGTGTCAGAGGCACCCACCTTTTCCCTTGAATTCTGCTCCACTGGCAGCTCCAGAGGAAAGGAAATATTCCAGAATTCTTCTGAAAAGGAAACATAAATGTCAGATGATGAAATCACCCCTAGAACTTGAAATTAGCATACAGAACAATTGAGAGTAGGTAGGAATACAGTACCTCAAAAACCTGTAGATCTAAGATGCTCTTACTGGAGGGTACTGGAAATTTATGGGGGAAAAACCGCAGTGGATCCTGATATTCTTTCCATTAAGATTAGTCTAATACACAGATATAGGTCTTATCTTCCTGTTGCCTGAGTTGGGATCTTCTCTCATGGGAGAATGTTCTCATCCTTCTCCTGAGTTCTTCCCATTTCTCTCCTCAGCAGTAACTACTGGCCTGACCTCCATGGTCCATATTTCTCTCCTTCTGTGTCCCTGGTGCTGGGCAGCTACTCAGCTCCTGGGTAGCATTCCACCTTTGTTTGCTTTAGCTATTTTTTTTTTTTAATTAGGCAATATTAGTTCATCTGATCATGATTTCTGACACACTGCTACCAAAGTAGGGAAAATAATATGTATTTCAAGAAAACCACATCATTCTGCCTATTGAAAAAATCTTATTGTGTAAGAACTCATGGAAAAACTGTCCTGTGACCTTGTGCATATCACTCCATCTCTCCTCTCCAGGTATTGGAGAAGGTATTAGGAGCAGATAACTGATACTGCAGAAACCTTGAAAGCATGGCTATACTTGGACTTGGTAAATATGAATACTTTGCATAATTTAATGCAGTGAATCTAATCAGGAATGGAAAAATTGTACACTGCAAAATGGCTAGTATTTTCTAGTTCTCAATGCATTTCAGTTAGATAGGTAAGGCATTGCTAACTATTAAGTTGGTTTTCTGTTGAGTATGTCAAAAAATACCTTGGACCTGCATCTACAAATGAAGCTCTGGCTGATTTCAGAATGAATTATGTATCTCAATACCTCTGAGGAGCTGGGCTTGAATGTTTGTTTTGATTAAATATAATAAAAATAGAATAAAAATAAAGTTAGTTATTTTTTTCATCCTCTTAAAACCATCCTAATTATGGTATATTGAAAAGGGTTTAATTCCTATTCAGGAAAAACAGACTTGTAAATAAGGAATGGCTATCTCTACTTAGCTGTGCAATTTTTGGGTTTTTTTTTTTGTGTTTTTGTAAAATTTCATTTTTCTCTCTTGGCAAAATTATACTCAAAATTTTCTGAGAGGTAGAGAAGTGCATTGTCACTATTTTAAACATGAAGAACTGAGGAGTGTAAAAACAAAACAGCAGGTCTCAGTATTTTAGCTGCAGTGTTTTAACACCTGCCTTTATGATACAGAGCTAGTTTTTCATCCTCAGCACTATATTCAGCATATTTGTTGCCTGTCTGCAGTTAGCTTGGCACTGACAAATAAATGCCTTTGACATTTGCATGTTGAATAGAAAAACCACTTAACTGGCTAGTAGAAACACTAAAATTAGATTTTAATGCTCGCAACTCAGCTGGCTGTAGCTAAACATCCTATGGTAGTCACTGAAGAGAAATGGGAACTTACAAAATATGTTTCACTGAAGAGGATATCTTCTCTGTTTCTTGCCAGTCATTGAAAAGGGGCCTGAGAATGACTAGCTCAGATGTGGAGAACTACTTTGTAAATACCACAGTGAAGTCTGTCAAGGTGCACACCAGTTAGGCTGGGATGCTCAGCTTTTTAGTTTGAAATGATGGGTCTGCAGGGGAAGATAGACAGAGTTTGGGCACTTGTATTGTTTTGTGCATTTACCCCAATTGAAATGCCTAAAGCACACAAGAGCATGGAGCTGAGAAGGCTTTATGACTCAATTTCCTCACTTTTTTGCTGAATGGCAAGTTTGAGGCTGCATATTTTCTACAGTGATTAAGGGAGACATGGTCAGTTAAGCAAAATGTAATCCATTGCAATGTTGGATTGGGTCCCCTGTGACTCCTTAGTCTTGGTTTCAGTCTCCTATGAGCAACAAGCTGGAATTTTCTTACTTCATCTTGGCTCTGGGCCTCAGTTCACTAAGGGCCAAAAATTATCTTAAGTCTTTTTTGGGCTGAGTCACTGACTCAGGAGATGCAGATCTCATCTGTGTTTTACCTGCTCATCAGCCATTACACACTTTTGTGGGTGTCTGGAGAGATTGGCATGGTGGCTGTTCAAGCAGAGCGCAGCAGTCACCGACACACAACTTAAAGCTGATTTTCTTGGCAAGACAAATAAAGCCAGTGGCCAGTGATGCCTGCCCTGCAAACACAGACCTCACACAAATCCCAGCCCAGCCCTGCTCATCCAGCCAGTTCAGATGACCCCTGGGAATGGAAAGCTCGCTGTGCTCATTCCTGACAGCTCAGATCCTATACCTAGCCATTCCTCTCCCCAGCCTGCAGCTTCCACATGGTGTTGCAGATCTGAGCATGATCCTCCTGAGGGAGGGCACTATATATTGCTTTCTGAGTTAGGTGTTACCTTATCATCCAGCTCCTAATGGATTTAGGGAGCCAGTTCCAGCTGGGGACATGCAGTGAGGTCTCCTTTGTCCAGGTGGGTAGGTTTTTGGTTGCTGTTGCAAGGCCTCAGAGCCTGGGTGATGGGTGATGGTTGCAGTTTTTCAGACCAAAAAAAAAAAAAAGTAGATGGGTGCATCATTAGTGAATTTTTTGAGTGTTTTGCTTTAACAATTTTGTCCTCTACGCTTATATAGATAGAATGGTATAGAGTGATTGGCATAACAATAAAAGAGTAAGTTCTAGATTTCCTCTCTGACTGTGCAGAATTACAAACTCTGTTTTTTCTAATAGAATCCTGAAAGTCTTCCCATGAATATTCCATCCAATCTAATGTATTTATTCATGTTGAATAGAAAACGTACATAGATCCACAAAGAACTTCTGCAGCAAACATCATAACTAGAATACTAATGGAAAGCAGGGTTGAAAAGGATATGAAACTATGTGGATTAATTTTAAAAATCTATTAATGGTCAGAGATAACGTCTTCCAATACATAAAGAACCTTATTCCTGACTTTGTAACAATTCCTGTATTCATTTTTGCCATGCAAATTGACATAATATGGTATTATATTTATGTTTACAATAATTCTCTTAATTTTGGTTTACAACTATTATCTCTTTGCTAGATACAGCGGTTGGTTTGAAATATAAAAAGGCAAATTAATGAATATCATGAAGCAGTAGGATGCCACTTTTACTGGAATTTAGGCAACATTTTCTTGAGTTAAGAATCTTTGAATCCTGATTAAACTCCCTAATACCAATGTAGGTTAAAAAAAAAGGATTGTATCAGAGCCATACAAGATGATACTCAGAAACAAAACTTACACAAAAGTGCAAATCTACTTCAACCAAACACATCTTTACCTCTTTTAAGCTCACTAATTAGCCTTAAGATTAGAAAAAATGTTAAGAGATCAGAAGTTGTGAACAGAAATCCCTTCAAGGCCTGCTTGTAATTTAACTTTGGGAACAATTACACTGTCATGGCAAGGGCTGTACTGTAACTATCAGTCTGGGAGAAGCTTCTCTCTATTAATGGAAAATACATTTTAAGTGCAGATGGATAATAATGACATCATCTCTGTCTATGTGATAGGTATAGAGGCTGTTAACACTGTGTATGCTTTTATGCATGAATGCACATGCTTACATATTTACATAAAAGCAATCATTAAATTGGTGGCTTGCTGGTTTTGTTCATCTCTTTTTCTTCTTACACAGAAAAGGTGATATCCCGCTTAGATGTTGACAATATAAAGGATGAACACAAGCATACTTTAGGAGAGGTAATTTTAATTTTTGACAGTTTGATTTAACTTCAGTTTTGCCTATCACAAATGAAGCAATATAACATTCACTTCTTGTGCCTTCCTGCACATAATGTATGTTAATAGATTTATTTTTGTCCAGCTTCACTTCAGATAGACTTTTTAAAAAATATAAGTTATTTTTGTATAATGGTTAGGTGTACTTTTTTAATGGAGGATTGGCTAAGTGAAAAGTATGGTTTCTCATACACATCGTAAGAGACATAAGTTTGGAACAGGATGTCATATGGTATGATAAAGCCTAATTGCTCTTGCCATATTGAATACTTTCTTCTACTTTCTTGAGTCTTTCCCCTCATGACTATCTCTTCCCTAAATTTTGGCTACTGAGTAACTCCAGTACCTCCTAGAAGCTTATATGAGCTAAGACACTTGGCTGCTTTCTCCCTTTCCAGGTAAACCTAGGCTGCATCAGCATTTCTGTTCCCTCATCAGTTATGTTCAGACTGCAAGGAGAATGAAAATTAAAGGTGGGAACACCTCCAGTTCATATTATGAATTTCCAATGTGTCTGGGGAAATGGCAGCAGGAAGAGAGAGGGGAACAAAAATAAGTAAGAAAATCTTTTAGACAAGATGTGGTCTTGTGCCTAAAAGTAAGAACCGGCTTTCCCACAGGAAAAAAGTCTTTGGAATTTCAGGCCTTGGGAGCTGGAAAATCCAGGAAAGGGATTGGTGCAGCTGCCAACACTTGCAAGAATGTGGGTCCTGGCCATTTGCTTGTTTTGTAGATGTCCAGAAATCTACTGCATTTCTGCTAATTGTGATGATCTGCTAAGTGGAGGTGTGAGCAGAAATATAAAGGAGTTGATGATTGCTGGAACAAGTGGCAGTGCCCAAAGGATGGTCTCCATTTGGGACCCAAAAGGAGAGGGAAATGCTGTCCACAATGTGTGAAAGGCTAAGCTGAAATTTTCCTGATACTATTTAGTCTGTAGAGCTCCTCTCCTGTGCAAGGTCATGGACTAACATCCTCTTCAAGCAGGGCACAGTCATGCACTGGCAGCGCAGGACAACAAATAAAACAGAGCCTTTTGCACTTGTAGAAGAAACCATTGACGCATTTTTTCTGCATCAAAATTGCTGCAGTTTTGTAGGTGTTCTTTTAGATGGTCTTTCTGTAAACTTCAGAGAGGTTTTTCACCTTTAGAACTAAGTTTCAAGCTTCAGTAATTTTTTTTTTGAGATCTGAGAAAGAGGCAAGAGATCTATATTCTTAAATAATATGGTTGGTAATGTAGTTTTATGATTTTATTTTCCTGTTTTTTTATTATTTGACAAAGAAAATTAGCAATGTTCCTGATATATTTCTTGTAGTCTCACTGATGAATATCAGCTTTCAGCCACTGCTGCATCTCTCAGGTAACACCTAGACTTCACATTATTTTGAGTAAAGGAGCAGGGAAACATTGGAGTCCATAATAACAAAGTCTAACATTCAAGAAATTTTTTTATGGGTGCAACCTATTATATTCTTTAACAAACTAAAAAATTTTTTCTGATGTAAATATGTACAAGTTCCCCTATGTTACAATTCAATGAAATACTTATTGAAAAAGATTTCTTGAAATACTACTATTGAAATGCTTCAGCAAGTGGCAGATCTTAAGACCCAGTAAACTACAGCCTGTAAAGCCTTGAAGGACTTAAATATGTTGCATTATGAGGCAAATTGAAACTTATAAAATTTTGTGTTTCATTTTTTTGTACAGTCTGTCATGGGCCACCCTCCATTCCCAACTGCCATTCTTAGCCTAAGTGGTGTTTTTTGATTATGTCATGTCTGAATATGTTATTATATACAATTAGTTTGTCTCTTTTTTTCTACTCAAAAGAAAGTAATTTACAAAAGGTTAAATTATTTACCAAAACAAATTACTGTTTTCATATTTCAGTAAAAGCACACTCTAGGGTAAATGGATCCATTAGAAGGAGGATGAAAAATCCTTTTTTAATATAATTCCACATGAATTCAACCAGAGAGAGTCAAAGATATTTTATATCTCCCAGCTATAGGGCAAGGTCTAAAGCTGTGCAGTCCTTAGCCCCTCATGCAAGACTGAGTTTAGGATTCTGTTATCCTTCTGAGAACTACAAATATTTTCTTCTGTTTTAATTCATGCATATTTTTGTATTTTCAGCTTCAATCTTTGCAAAAAAAAGAAAAAACCTCAAGAATGTGTTTGTATTCCAGTGAATCTACTAGACTTTGGCACTGATTTGAATGACTGTAAAGAGAGGTCTCCAACTGGGAACATTTTATGCCTATTTAGAAGGCAGTTTCACACTGTTAGAACAGTGATCATTAAGGGACCTAAGCAAGACAGCACACAATGCTCCTAAGCTTGGCATGAAATAACAGGACAGTCAACATTTAAATCCTAGCAAGTCCCTTACAGGCATTTACCCTTATAATCTTTGATTCCAATTGTATGATAATTATGATAAGTACTCCCTGCAGTTTAGGCACATTAAATGCAGAAAAAGATAAGTTTCAAAACAGAATTATCAGTATAAAACAGTGAGAGAGAACAATAAAGGGGCAATGAATTAAGCCTGGGAAATCTAGGCTTGTGTTGATTTAGAAGCTGGCATTGCCTCCACCTGGGACTGAAACTCCGTAACACTGCATTCAAAAAACAACAGAAAGAAGAGGATAAAAAACATACCTTTGAATGCCTGAGATGCTTCAGGAAATTAATTTTGAAAAATTGTCTATCATTTAAAAAATATATTAATTTTATACCTTTTCATTTAATAATTCATGTAATCGATCCATATAGGGTGATACTGGTTCCCCCTTGTCTAATTACCTGATGCTGAGAGTGACTAGTAATGGAAAATTATGGAGACAGCATAAGATGTATGATTTCTACAAATTAAACCTTTCCCTTGTGCTCTTCTGCTTAGCAATAACCAGAAATCTCTCTCTCCTACTTTACTGAAAATCTGGGTCTCATGTAAGCCTGATTATCCCTTAAGGCTCATCCCTCCTAGTCAGTAGAAATGTACATTTCCTGGGAGAATTTTAGAGAAAAGCAAAAACCCCCCAGTTTTCACGTTTCCACTTTAAAATTATTGTCTGATTTGCTATATCTTCCTCTGTCTTTATTAATTGCTGTGTTAAGTCTTCTCATGAAAAATATTTTTTAAGGACTTTTGCTTTTCCTTGCTATCAGAAAATGATTAGTCTGCCACTGCCTGTGCTAGCAAGGTGTGATCAGTGATATATGGACAATTATATACAGTCTGCACTTTAAAAGTCTACCTCTTAAAAAGAAATGTTTGTCTTCATTTGATGAAATTTTGAGTAACTGGAATTGCTTGTTGCTTCTTAAAAATGCCATAAAGCCTAAAACCTGCCAGGCAGAGATTTACTGGCTGAGCAGGGGGAGAGGTGATTTAGCCATGTCCATTATTACTGACTACATGTTCATCTTGCCTGACCTGCTGGCTGAGCAGCTCCCCAGTGCCACCAGTACTATTTTATCCACAGCAGTGGTGGTGCCAGGTAGGCTTTCTGTCTACAGTGAGTGCAGCTGTTTGCATTGTGGCTTCTTCCACTCTGCAAAACACATTTTCTTTTAGGGGCAGAGGATTAAATCAGGATTGATAAAAACATTCTTCTAATATTAGAGGTCTTTTAATGACCTATTGATGATCTTCACCTTAAATACGAATAGTGTTTGGTTTTAGTTTTGGTTTGGGGATTTTTTGCGTGGTTTTTGGTTGGTTTTTATTTGGTGGGGATTTTTGTTGTTTGTTTCATTGTTGTTGTTGTTTTGTTTTGATCCTATTGCTATTACCATTATGTTTTAGAAGAAAATCTCTGATCTCTGAGGTTTAGAGCCTTTCTTTTGCATTGCATATGGTCATTCTGTTCCCAGCTTTCTGCAGTGTTGTTTAATTTACATGGTGATCACACTCTTTAATATGTATAACATATTTTATGTATGCCCATATTTGGTAAGTTAAAAAAAATCCATTGCTTTCCTTCCCTCAGGGTTTTTTTTGGCCCCTTAACCATCCTAATAACTATGTCTCTTCCAGTTTGGATTTCTCTTTCTAAAGAATTTTACATAAGTTTCATTGAGACAGCTGATTTCCCTTAGCTGTTGCACAGGTGTAATTATTGGGTTGCAGAATAGACATCAAAAAGGAATACAAAAAGAGAGAGACGAGAGACTCCCTCCAAACACTACCTTTTCAAATCCTCTGGTGGTACTAGAGGGAAAAAATGAACAGCTGTCTTCAAGATTTGGTCTTTATGACTCTAACTAGCCAGTCTACTCCCTCTTCTCTTCTTTAAGATCATTTGGATGCTCAAAGAAGCCAAATGGCAGTATGGGCTCTGTGCAATGTCCTTCATGCAGATCAAGGAACCTATGTGAAAAAAATTCTTCTGGAACACCCCTCCCTGTCATAGTGTTTGCTGTAGCAGGACTTGCTTTTAGCACGTTTAAGTTCAACCCTGTAAAAAATAGTGCTACAAGCAAACGCCTCAATTTTACACTTCATTGTGGAGTTTGATGCTGACCACTCATAAGCTTTAAAACAAAACCAAACCTTTTGTTGTTGAAATGCTTCAGCCTTTCCACTCCTTTGAGAATAACAGTAAATTTCACTGTTTTCTATTCCCTAATTACAGATTTTAGACAGACTTCAGTCCTTTTTGTATTGAAGATTTTATTTGTTTCTTTCATTTAATATTACCATACAATTTATCAGTGTTTGTATACCAATAAATTTAACAAAAGAAGAGGTTCTATTCTTCTTTTTTCCTCTAAAAGCTCAACATCTTCATCACATACTTGTGTTCAGCAAAAAGTGGTAGAACATTTTATCTGTCTAAAAGGCATCTGTAATTTAGATGCAAAATTTAAGATTCAAAGCACAAAGAACTTTAGGTCTAAACAAGAAATTACTATGATGGCGTGTGAATGAAGTTTGCTGGGAAGTATTTAGTACAAGAACTGAGAAGTTTGAACATCTTTTCCATTAAAATAATTGCATTATCTCTGTATTGTACAAACCCAACAAAGGAGGTTACTCAGCAATTCTGAGGAAGGAGAGCCATGATCTAGTGCATTACTAAGTTCCTGCATAAACTTGTCTGTAAAGCTCTGTCAAATTGGCTACTTTTTTCTTTTATTCCTTTGGCAGAAACACATTAACTTAAAACCAAAGTAGGAATATTGCCAGCAAATCTTTTAAGATGAAATGAGCTTGGGACTTAAAGCTAAAATTATTAGAAGTGTGGAGCTTAATGCAAATTATACACATTAGCTTGAATGTCTGATGAACCACTAAATGTTTTACATAATAATTTTGTCACACCTGTACCATTTAATTACCACTTTCTTATCAATAGTCTGCTCAGGGTATACATTTATCTGCTTGCCAGACAAGGTCCTTCTATACAGAAAGACTTTAAGACAAGGGTTTCCAGATGTGCCCAAGGGAACTAGACATCTGGCTTTGAATGATCATGCATCTTAAAGAACTAAAACATTTCTGTAAAGGGTTGCAGAATCCACTTTCATTTTTATTCTAATAGTGCTTAGAAACCTCACTTGTGCTGGCTGTTAAGCACATAAAAATGATACTAAAAAGCCTTAACTACAACTGAAATTAAATGTGCCGTTTTTTTTTTTATAAAGAAGTATATGGAAGGACTGTCCCTCTAGTTCAGAAGTGATTTAATCTCTTGGTTAAGACTGGAGTACCTTATGAATACTTGGCAAACCACAACTGGTCATGCATGCAGTACAGAGCAAGACAAGGAAGAGAGAGACTAATGGAGGAGGTGACGGAGAAAGTGGTAAGAAAACAGAGAAATGAAATTAATTTTCTGATTCAGTATCC
This sequence comes from Leptocoma aspasia, assembly GCA_013399835.1. Taxonomy (NCBI): domain Eukaryota; kingdom Metazoa; phylum Chordata; class Aves; order Passeriformes; family Nectariniidae; genus Leptocoma; species Leptocoma aspasia. Next base: position 504,794 of record VXAX01000259.1, read on the forward strand.
AAGAGAAAACTGTTGCTATCATTTGTTGGTGGCAGCTGTGGAGGGAGCATAGGATACCACATGAGACCTGAACGCTCCTGCTGCTCCTGCTAATCTCAGCTACTACTGGAGAACACTTCCAACTCCTAAAAGCTGACTTCTGCCTCTCCATGCATGTTTCTGGGGGAAAATCTGAAGGGGGAGTTTTTATCATCTGTTACCTTACTGTCTTCTGAAGAGGAAGCTTGTTTAACTCCAGGAGTCAATTTACACCAGAAGAAATTACCGTTTCATACAGGTCATTTCAGTTGTTTTAGTATAGTTTATGAATAATTAAATAAAGATCTTGCAATTTAGAAGACAGAAACCAGAGCAGAAAGGATTAATGCATATTGTGAGTTCTACATCTTGGGGAAAATGCTGTCTTCTATAACTTCAATATGTATTTTCAATTAAGAAAAATATTTTAATTATTTATCTTAAAAGTATTTGTAGTCTCAAATATATTACGTAAAGTTAATTTAGTGGCAGTTAAAGAAGTGCCCATGAAAGACTAGTATGTTCAAACCAACCTGGATAAAATTGTGCAATGTAGAAGCAATTTACACTTCTTAATAACTACATTGTTCTAGTAGAAGGAGATTGTCATATTCCCTGACAGCCAATTTTCTAGTGATGAATTGTCTAAAACCCATTCTTTCTGACATTTTTAGTAAGTAGATGAATAAGTGGTAAGCCAATTTTCTGTTTTTCTTTACAGATCAAAGCATTCTTTTAATTATATTTCTCACTAGTGTTACAGATAAGCATATGACTGCAAGAAACAATAGCCATGTTATACTGTTAGAACAGTAAATCTGTCTCTTGTTGTTTAGAGTGATCACTCTCTATTTGTTTAGTACTGTTATTTGTTCATCCAAGGCACAGACCAATGACCACAGAAATCAGTAAGAAAATCCCTGCCAATTTCATAGATTTTGTAAAAAAACATAATGCCAAAACTCTTTTTTCCTACCTACAAATACTTTGGGGTTTTTTGTTAATTTTAAAATACTTTTTGTTCCACTCTGCCCCAAGGATAAGGAATCTATAAAAGCCTTGTTACAGGGAAATGGTTTCTTTCAGAAGAAAATCTTAATCTATGGATATCATCTCACTGTCTGCTGATATATTCTGTTCATGTTAACTCTTTTTTCAGTCAAGTCCTGTTAAGTAAAGTAACTGCCAAATTTATACAGAAGGAGTAACAAGTATATATGGCACTGACTTGTGTCCTGAACGAGATATTTAAATTGAAAAGGGAAAACTTATGTTGTTTTTTTTTTCCTATCTCTTTCTCCTGGAGGTACAACAATTATGAGTGCATGAAACCAAACACAATCCTTGCCTGTTGAAAGTATTGAATGTCCTTTTCTCAGCATCTACATACTTGCAGAACTGCAGAGAGCGGAAGCATAAACCTGCTCCATGACTCTCCTTGGGATACTTTGGTTAATTGTGGACACATTGGTGTGACAGTCACCTGCTGAGGAGCACTGGACATTATTTCTGCTGTTCCTTTTGTTCCAGGCTCTTCTGGGCAAGTTGGGAAGCCCCTTTTTCCCTTCCTGCTTCAGGTGGTGTGATGAAAATAATCCATGTATGCCATGGGCAAAAAAGAGAGAATGTGTGTGGGTAGCAAACCCGACTCCATTACCTGCTACTTTTGAAACATATTTTCCCTTTCTGGCAGTCTTGGACATTTTTGAACAATATGGCTCTGGAAGGATGGAAACAATAGCCAGTTTGGAAGGCAGAGCAGTACCTGGGAAGTGAATATGATGTCTGAGTGCCCCCTGAGGATTTAATAAAACAGAATCTGGGTGCACACTGCAGCTGGGATGTTCTCATGATTGTAGCATGAATATAGTGTTTTGAGTTTTGTAGGAGTCCCATCTTTATTCCAAATTTTCCTTTTTGGCTCAGGCCAGTGTGACTTCAGACTAGCCTGTGCAAAACTGTGACTACATAGGAAATGAATAATAAGTCAATAATAAGGAAATGAATAAGTCAAATAATAAGGAAAGGAATAATAAATGAATAAGTCTCTGCTTCACAAATAAATCTGCCCATGAATAAATTTTATACATGCATCAGAGCACTTCTGGGGTATTACAACACTCTCCTGCAGTGTGAAGTTTATTTATATTTCAAATATACTGGGGGATTTTTAGGATGTTTATTTGGAGCATTACAGCATTCATTGGCCAAAAGATCAGTTTGTGGCTTTAAAACAGGTCTATCAAAAGCTTGTTTGTACAAAACACCAAATAGGCAGAATTTGCTGCACGAAATGCTGCACTAGTAAACTACCACTGTTCTAAGCAAAGAGAGACCAGGAGCACTTCCAAATTTTTCACCTACTTTGGTATCTTAATTTTTTTACTTGAACTTAATATTATTGACTATAGTTGAGGGGAAAAGTCTAAGCCAATGACTATTGGAGTCAGCCACTCCAAAAATAATAAATATCTCAATCATGATGGTGCATCTACATGTGAAAGGAAAATGCATAATTATTTTGCCAAGTGGAGATAAAAAATATATATTTATGATCACTGCTACCACCTAATTGCTCTGGAAAACATTGATTTGAAGAGCTCTCCATGGCTGTACATCCAGCCATCAGTCAATGTAATCCATCAGTAGAATAGTAATATATCACATTACTAGTATACTGTACACTTTTGAGTAATGTAACACCACATATATGTCAATTAGTTAATTCTCCAAAATTCTCCTGGTTTAGGGTTAAATAAACTGAACAAAAGCAAACAGCATCTTGTGCAAAGTTAGTGAGCTAGCCAGGAACTGAGGCTTAGAATCCAGATTTTTAATCATGCCTTACTAACCAAAACATACTAATGCCAGTTATTGGTCTTAATTACCAGTGTGTTTAATAAGTTACTTGCATTTTCAGAAATACAGAGTTAAGAAACCATGTGTAGATGACTATCAAATACTCTTAGAGCATAAACACTTTTCAGTTATATTTGTTTTTACTGCTGCATAGTGTCTAATGTACACTAGAGCTTTGCTTCAATCTGTAGTCACTGGGAATTTTCAGGCTTCTACTGTATTGCTCAGTATCTTGTATTTGCAGACCATATTTCAGATAAGAACTTTAACAACATATTTTAGACTACTTTAGAACATTCATGTTTAATATGAATTGATATGCAATAATGTTTGGAGTTTATGACAAAGTCTTTAATAAGTGAGCAGCTGTTGTGCCATATAGTTCCCAAAATTAAAGAAATTATCCACACACTGAAGACAATTTTTACATAATCTCTGATGCAAAACAAAACCAAGGGAAGCAAAATAATTAAAATAAAATAAAATGTTATTGACATTATTGGCACATATATAAACCTTTTAAAGTCTTTTACAAGTAAAAGACATTTTTATCTTTCAACATTAGATCCAAGCTTATGTTTCCTCCAACCATGTCTTATCTTCTGGGCCTTATCCAAAGTCTACAGTGGTTAATGAGCGTGTAGAAGTTTGGGCAATTGAAGTAAGGTATGGAAATATCTGTTTTCTGTCTGTGCAGTCCAGTTGATGGAAAATGCTGAAGATGCTGAAGTCAACTGAACGCCACACAGACAATCTGAGATAGACAGGAAGAAGGCCGTGTCTAAAAACCTCAGTTTTGTAAAAACTAGGCTTTGTACCTTAGCATTGGAAATCTGTGTTGATTGGGAAGCAATAAGCTTTTTCACAGAACATTTCCTCCCTAAAGATAGGGGGGAAAAAACATAGTCTGAAGACACTTCTTCATATTTAATACAAAGGGACAGCAAACCACCTAGCTTTCATGACACATCTGATGTCTAGACTCCAAAGTGGAGGAGATGAGTTGATTAGTCTTTTCATTGTCTTCAATGGCTTTTAGGTTCCAAAAGACAACCAAGCCTTTGCTTGCTTGTCTTGGTTGCGTTTGCTTGGTAGAAGAAGAATTTTTCTTTCTTTTGGTCCCAAGACTTAAACTCTGGATCCTCAAAGTGTTTGTATTGGCATAAAATAATATATAACTAAATGCCTACATGTTCCTATGAAAGATCATGTTATTCCTATCATACTCAGAAAACTGGATTAAGCACTTTTTTACTGAGATTTAATGTCTGACTGAATACATGACTGTTAAAGAGATATTTAGAAATTTTCCCATTCACAGGAAGAGGATTTTGTCACGTCACAAAAATAGGTAATGGAAACCTAAAGCTATGTTTTTGTGAGCAGAGAAAAAAAACGTAAGACTCTGACACCAAGAGGGAAGATTTTGCATATCTTCCCTTCACAAGCCACACCTTCCTGCACCCCAAGAAGTGCCATTCATGCTGTCCTGTCAGCTTCCTGAAACTAAATTTGAAAAGTGTCACAAGTTTCTATGACATTCATCTCTCCCCTTCCCTTCTCCCTTTTTCAATAGATTTGCTCTTAGGGGAGACTAACAAGCATGAAGTTCATTAAATAAGACCAGAGGAGTGGAACAAAGAGAAGAAGAGAAAGGAGAAAAGAGAGGAATAAAATCTAGTTTAGGTAGTTGCAAACTCTTAAACCAGGTTGCTGTCCAAGTGCTGGTGCTGGTAACTATGCATTTCTACTTGTAGATGAAACAGCTCTGAATGTGAAAAGATAAGAGGAATATGCTTACAGAGAATTGAGGAGACTTCTAATTTGAAAAATCAACTTTTTATAATGAGAGGCAGATAGAACTTTATTTTAAACACAATGTGAAGTATCTGTCATACTGAGTTGGGAAAAGCCCACACTTTACTAGTAAAAATGAATAAAGTTAGCAGAAGTGATATGAATTCCAGGCTAATACTTTAAAGGCATTTCTCTTCTCAGCATTATGGCACTGTTTGACCAGGGGCAATAACACTCAAACTGTTTTCAATCTCTGGTTGTACTTTAATATGACTGTTGCAGTCAGTGAACACTTAACTTCAAAGAGCTTTACAAGCATTAAAAGTCTAATCCTGCTCCTAGTAATTGTGTTCTGTGATCACTTCCTTATGCTGGGGGTCAGGGCAGCAAAATCATAGCCTGGGTCCGCTGCCATTGCTCACATTGAGCAGCTCCATCCTCCACCTTTTGACTTCTGCACTACCCCTGGGAAGTGGGCACGAGGTGCAGTAGAAGAGCTTTGATGTGTTTCCTTAAACTGTTCTATTGTTGGGATGTTGAAGTGATTTAAAAGCATTTTCTCTAGATGAAATTATCAGAATTCAAAAACAGTTTTGATCTTTCTGGAGCGCAACTAACAAATAAGGGCCAGAGCTTTTAGCTGCTCACCTTATTGGCAGTGCAATTAAAGAAATTTATTCAATACTCCACAATTCAGAACAGTGTGTATAAAAAAACCTAGTATAACCCCCACAACCTTCTCTCTAAAGCTTATGATAGATTACTGGATTTATACTTCAGTACTATTCTAACATCCAATTTATAATTTCAAAGTAAATTAAATTAAACTTATTGCTGTCATCACCTTATGCTTATAATCAGTATATTTTATTCCCAACCAAACGTGAGTCTCCTGTCTGAAGCCAAGCTTGTATTATCTACCTGAGGGATTTACTCAAAATGCAAGAGTTTGGGGAGACAGTGAGATAAGTGCATTATCTTTGGAAAGCACATATTACCATCTAATAACTGCAGAAAAGAATGTTTAGAGTTCACATATCTTTTTTCTGTTCATAATTGTTAAAGGCATTATTTATTTATTTAGAGGGTATTTATGTAGTCTGCTGCTGCAAGTAGGATAAAGTTTGGTTTCTTATCTATGATTACTTTTTTGTGTGTTGAGTTAGCAAGCTGTAGGGTAATATCTGCTGCCTTATCACTAATATTTTTATTTATGTTATTGACATGAAGGTTATTATCAAATCTGTTAAAAATTTCACACACATATATATAGATGGCAGAGAAAAAAGGATTCATTTGAAGGAAATATGTAACTGGAAAAAAGCAAGGAAGAGAATTCCCAGTCTAATGCAATCCCATATATTTGAACTTTGGAATGTGAAAAGAGACAGCAAATCCTGTGCATCAGTTTTCCTTTCTTTATTGTCTTATTTTAGAGAGAAAAAATTAAGGTATCTGCTTAAATATAGTGAGAGGAAAAGGATTTCACCATGGTAGTCTTACATGCTTATCATTAAAAGTACCATGTAAAAATCTAAGAAGAGCGTAGATTTGCACAACTGACCAAAAGATATTGTGAAAGCAGAACCATTAACTTGGAAAGGTAGAGGCACAAGAAAACTGTAATTTATTGCCTTGAGGGGTAGATGATACCATAATTTTTTAAAAAATGTTTTTGGCAATGAAGAGATTCTAGAAAGGCTTCAAAACTTTTCATGTGTGGTCTAGTCAATATTTATTTTGAATATACCTGAGGTTTTCCCACTAACTTAACTAAAATATGTGGACTATCACAATAATTACTATTTGCTGTGGGTAGAAATTTGACTGAAACTGCATTAGGGAGAAATAGCAAACAAGTTTCTGGCTCTCATCCTCATTTTTCCCAAACCCTCGGGTATTTGGATTTCACAGGAAGAAAAGCCAGATCTCATTACATCTAGTTTTGATATTTTGTCATCCAGTTAAGGGAATAAACATGTGCCCTGAATTAGGCAAGGGCCATCAATGTAGTGTGTAGGTGGAACTGTTAATTCCCCTGTGGCTTCCCTTACAGCAGTACTAAGCAGTGTCATATCAATGCACTAAGCAGCTTTAGGAGGTTTGTGTACTCAGCAAAGCCAAGGCATATTACTCTGAATTGCTGAAGAAGTACTTTTACTCATTAAGTCTAAGTATCCCTTTGTCTTATAACTACAGCAGGAATGTGCCTTTCTTTGTAGGAGCTGATTTTTATTTCTTAATGCTCACTTGTAGCAGGTTTAGCACACAGTAGTTATACACCCATCTCTGAGCTCAGGGACAGTTGTGCACACAATGGGAAAGGTTACCAAGAGCAGTTTACAGTAGAGCCCTCTTGCTGTCTTTGCTGACATAAATATTGAAGATGTATTAGTACTACATCTTCCCTAGGAAACCTAAACTCCTTCTCTTTTCAACTTTTCAGTACTCTAGAACTATAGCAAGAAGGATATATTTTCCCCAGAATGTTAAAGATAAGATTCTTGTTTTCTGTTGATGGTTCCCTGTACATTTCACTGGGTTTCTCATCACTCTGAACATAATAGTAATACCTTTCTCTACACATTGTTCTCACTATTAGTTCTTAGTGAGATAGGTGCAACCCCTGCTTAATCAATAGAATAGCACACAGCTGATGCTCTGATAGAGCCTACTGCAGCCAGCATTAAATTGCTAGCTTGGCACATCTTCAGTATTCAAAGGATCAAATTCTCACCTTCTCAGCAGTTGCCAAAAGAAAAATAGGTCATATAGAGGTGTCTGATGAAGAGGTAGGCTGTTTAGAAATACATCTAAACAACGTATTTACACAAATGTACACACAGAGTTAAATGTACTATTAGTACACAAAGAATCAGCAAAACCCAGAATTGATTATACTTTTTAATGCAGGAATACTGAATTAAATGGCTTTATTTGGCTTGACAGATGCAGCTCGAGCTAGGTCTGTAGTTCACACAAGTTGATTCATCAATATTTATGTTAAAAGGGGAAAGGGGTAAAATTGGAAAGTTACCTAGTGTATTTGAGAAAAATTTACTGCATCATTCAGTATGAAGCTGATACATGACCTAGACGTATTATTAGAAAATGGGAAGAATTTATTTGTTGCCGAAGAGACAGAAATAATCTGCTTGATATAAAAGCTCTCTTCAATCTCTTCTGAGGAGGTATCTCACTCCCATACATCCAATTTATTAAACATATATAAATCATAGTACATCATAGGAAATTTGAGAATGAAATGAATGAGATGAGTTGACAGTTTTCTAACAGGAAGATTCAATAGAGAGGAAATCATGGAAGCAAAGATTAAAGCATTAAAGAAACCACATAAATCTCTATTAAAGAAATCTCTATGCTTAGCTTATAATACTAGTCAGAGAGGTAAAAAAATACAGGGAAAAAATGCATAGGGGAAAATTATGACATACCCTGACAAATGATTGTCTATTCTGACCAATTTTTAGAACACTTACCAGGAATTAGAACCATGATTTTGGCATACCTTAGTGCTAGAACACGATATATTTTTAGTAAGTGTGTTATACACAGCCTGCCATGTGAATACCATGCTCTCCTTTGATCTGGTTCACCATCCAGGAAAAAACTAGCAGAAGGCAGTTATTTCATAATAGCAAAGACAGGTACTGAAATTGCTGCCTTCTTTGTAGGACCCCCTCAAAAATTTTAATATGCTACCAAGCATAGCTGTGCAAAGCTTGGGTCATTATCCTTCCCAGAAAGGCACTATACAAATTAATTTCTCAAATCTTCCTTCTAATGGGCCAGAGGATAGCTTTCACATCTTCAAGTGTCCTAGATGAAGCTGGAGTTTGTTTGCCTACTTAGTGTTTGTACTGGTGGGTTTTTTGGATTGCTTTGGGAGGGGGGTTGTTTTGATGGAAGCAAAGCTGAAACAGATCATGAGTTTAAAGGATTTTAATTCAGACACAGACTCTGTGGACAGTGAAAAATTACTGGTGTTGTCTGGCTGAATTTCCTAGGAAGTATTCCAAGAGTAGATTCCAAGGTGCAGATGAAGCCTGCACTTGCAGTTTCATCATAGCATTTAATCTTAATATATTGTGCTGGGGACAGTACCACCCAATAAACTACAGTATAGTGAGGTTATGCTAATTAAGTGGAAGTGGATTTCTTATTTGATCAGACTGTATCTGGTTGATCTGTGATGGGCATGACAGCAACAGTAATCTAATCTCATCCACCAACCCATCTGGTATTTCTAATGTGTTTATTGTGCTGTTGTATATACATCATCAATCATGGGTGTAAAATATGTAAATACTGCAAACATAAATAAGGGATGACATATTAATTGAGCAAAATGCAAATTGCTATATTTACAGTGCTGGGAAGTGGGTGCTCTAGGGAACTTCTCATTACAGATCAGCTGCTGATATGCAGCTATTAACACCCAGCTGCTTGCTTCTGCCACAGAGAGCTTTGTGGTGATACCTACTGTTGCACAAGAAATGGCTTAGTATAGCACAGTGACTGCAACGAAAAAAATCTTTGCCGGACACTTAAACATGGTTCTGAAAAACAGTTGCAAGAAGAGGGATGAGACAGGGTCCAGCACTATTTCATACACGTTAAACTAATTTATTCTCTTGAAACTTGCTTTTGAAGAGAACCCTCAGTTACAAAGCTGGTCAATGCGTCACTACCTTCTCTTGCTTTATTCTGTGTTACTGCCTGCTTTGGGGCATCTGCATACTCACTCAGTCTTTCTTTTCAGATAATTAGTCTTCCAAATAAGCTCTGTGCTGTCTCTCAGGCTTTAACTATTAAGGTCTCTGTATTGCTCTTCAGTCTTATCACCATGTCTTATTTAGTTTTATGCACTTATCTCCCTGCTCCAGCCTTATCAGGCAATTCTTTTGTGACAACAATTCAGGGACAGTTCTATTGCAGTTGCACTATTTTCAGCCTCTACATAATGTTATCAGCCTAATGAAATCAGATGTTGGATAGAATGGAGACCTTGATTCCTTTTTCAGATGCTTAGCTATTTTGCATACACTTCATTTCTTCAGCTTCCTAAATGAAAGGATTTGTTTTATATCTTGCTTCAACTTACATCTTTATTTTCTGTGCATTTCACTTCTGTCAAATACTCTGACATGACCAGAAGTTTTATTTTGTACTTCCTTTATATTTTAAAACTTAAACCAGCAGGTTAAAACTATCTGATGCTTGAAAATGAGAATTGCTTTAATTTCTGTTTGTTTTTCATGATTCAAGTGTCTTAACAATATGAAAGAATATTTTTAAGGTTAAAAGATAGAATGTCCTTTAAATGAATGTTATGTCAAGTAGAAAAAAGTTACTTTGATTTGTATACAATAAAATGTACATATATACAAATTTGAAAATATATAAATTAATTCCATCTGTCTCCCCACTTTTCCCAAGAATTCTTGTTTATCATGGAAGAAAACAGTGAAAATACAGATATAAATTTCTGTGCATTCATATTTTATTACTTGGGTGCGAGCTCGAATTCCTTAGTATTTAAAAGGGAGGGAATCATGCTAGCACATTTTAATTGTTGTAGCACAGAGATTTTAAATGAGATTTGTTTAAATCTCATGCACCCTTTTTCTCTGGTGGACAGAAACCTTCATGAAGAAAATGTTGACAAAAAAAGTAGCTGGCATACAGCAATCAATTGCCTCTGACAGAAAAGCCAAAGATGTGAAAGGGCTGGTGCAGGAAAGGTCTTGTTTATGGTCCCTAAAACTGCATTCCCTAAGTCAACTTACACTTTCCTTTGGCTACATGAACTGTGCTGCAGACGTAGGCTGTGATAAAAGCATTTGATACCTATGCCAGCAAGCACAAGAGCTGTCCTTACAAGTGTTGCACAACCCCAATCAATGTCACTGAAAAAAGATGAAAAACACAACTAGGTAGCACCTAATTTGTATTTGAATTTCTGAACTTAGCTTCCACTACACCTTTCTAACATCTAAGCTTTTGAAAGCACAACATGAAAAACATTTCTGAACATCAACTGGATACTGATAACTTCATGTGACATAATTAAACCTCAACAATTTTGTCTTTGTTACTGTTAATGTGAATAAATTATTAGTAACAATAAATTGTGTTGCCATTAAATGTTTCCAGAACTAATTAAGGAACAAAACAGAAATGTGCCATTTAACAGTGGGTGTTATGGTATATCAAGACGGTGCTGTTTTAACAAGATGTTCTATATCACCCCTGTTTGGCAGAAAAAGAGCTAGCCAATAGCATCTGTGAACATGCAAGCGTGCATACATGCAAATATTTGAGCATGGAAGGCTTAAAATAAAACTCAAAACTATACTTTTGATTAAAGGAGCAATGTTGAGCAATCTGCTAACTGTTGCAATAAAAAGGGGACCTAAAAGGTGGATCATATTTTCTCCATTATTATGTAAGGAACTCATTTCAGTATTCTTTACCAATTTAAGGGACATAGTGTCCAAAGAGAACTATATGCACATCTTACATAAAGGCATAAACTGATAACCGTAACAAGTGTGGGGAACTCAATGAATTGAATATCTAAACCATTCCAATAGGTGTAAAGTTTTAAAACAGAATTCTTAAAAAAAAAGTACATTCTAGAAGAAAAAAAATCTCGATATGCAAAACATTATGTTTAATTACATTATTTAAAAGAATTTTATGTGTAAAAATAATTAAGAGATGTCCTGAAAGAAGCATTACTTAAGTATTCCTTAATGTCAAACATGTCAAAAGCACATTTTACCTGCTCTTCCCATCAGTAGAAAGAGAGCATTTGCTTTGGTAATCTGGTAGCGATGAGGAAAATTATTGTACCATGGGGAATTTGTATGAAATATTCATTCAATTAAGTTTTCAAAAGCCTCTGAGCCATTCAGCTTGAGTCAAAATGAGCATATTATAGGAGCAGAGACATTGTTTTTATGATGATGCATGCAAACAGATTTCTTAAACAAATGCACTTTTTGACTCAGAGATTGACCTAACAACAATATGATAAAGGCTTATTCCTCATCCAGGAATTCCACAAATCTTTCTGTTGCCTCTGCTGTGCTATAAATGCAATTTGCTGTTCTCTTAATAAAGTTGTTAAGATGTTACATGGCCAGAGCTACTGCTTTGAATCAGGCCGCTGTGGTTTGCTGGGTGCTCAAACTTGTGTTGGGATGCACAGCCTTCCAATTTGGCCATTTCTCATTCTAATTAATACATTTTTAAAGTTCTTAAATTATTTTAAAATTTTTAATTTCTTTTTAACTAAGTTTAGTACCATTGTGATGTTCTACATTGAGGCTTTTATCTGCTTTCTTTCATTTTCTTGATTCCAGTGAGGACTAAAGACATAGCTTTTCTTCTGGAGCAGGTTTCCAAGGCTGTATTAAGACCTTTTCCCCATGTTGATATAATACAGCTCTCAGATTCAAAAACTACCATTATGGACCTGGCTAAAAGTTCATTTAGTCTGATTTTTCTGTATACAAGTAAGGACATTCACAAATATTCCAGGCAAAAAAGGAAGAAACAGAGGACATAGAGATCATTTTTCTTTAAGATCTCATTTTCTTTCTTAATAATTTTATTATAAAAGTGCATTTTATTTTAATGTAGCCTTTTGCTTTTAATTGCTTCTCAAAGAAATTTTGACATGCTTTAGTAATTAATTTGCACTAGTTTGCACATAAATTTTTATTTTTCTCACTTGAATGGGAAAGGGTTTTTAAGTTGGTTTTTTTTTGGTATTTTTTTAACCAGTAAAATCAGTTCCATGTTTTACTCTATTTATTCTTAACCATGCTGGATTATTTTTGCCAAACCTTTGTAAACCTTTGTGTAATTTCACATCTTTGTACCTGTCCTCCAACTTGAAATGTGTCCTTCCTCTTGAAATGTTTAAACAGTCTCTATGTTGACATTTACACTATGATTACTCTATTATAAAGAGCTATTCTGGAAGCATGAAATGTGAACTACTGAGAAGTAATTTTTTTTTTTTTTGGAGATCTCCACTTACTCTAAGAATGAAAGAATGGAAAAATGTTACAAGACAGAGAAACCAATATTAAATATTGAGACAAATACCTTAATCCTAAATTACGCATATATCTCTATTTGAAAAATTAACAATAAATTCATTAGTATTTATACCTCACAACAGTGCAGCAAGAGGTCTTGCAGTTGATCCAATGCATTCATTCAATGCTAGTGATCCATCTGACTTTGAAGAGAAAGAACTGGTGTTTATTTTCTGTGCTCCTGTGTGATTCCAGGACCGTGGGTGTACATTGCACACTTGCTAGCAAGGAAGCTGACATCTCTAGCTGGCTCTAAGCCTTCACTCCCCATGGACTGGGGGTACCTGCTGAGAGCCAGGTCCAGGGGCTGTGCCTGGGGCTGGCTCGGTGGCTCCCCAGTGTGTGACTCCCACCACGGGCCTGCCAGGAGTTAACAGTTTTTGAGAGCACCGGTGCTGACCCTGAATGTGCACTGCTATCCCAATCTGGATTGATCAGGACGAACCACAGACAACCTGCAAAAGTTCAAAATGGTTTTAGCAAAGATAGCAGTCTTCTGTTGCTTGTGCGACCGTCTGTGCTTCCTTCAGCAACTTCCCTCAGGTGCAAAGGTTCTTCATTGTTCATTTTGCCATTGCATTGCAACTGCTACATTTTTATATTTTATGCCTGACTAGTTCAATGGTTTTCAATATAAAACTATTTTTTCTGAGTAAACTGTTTTACAAAGCTATTCAAGTCGTATGCAGAATTGATTCTGAAGATGTTATTTTTGCCATATTTTGATCCTTATTTAAACTGAGTATCTGTTAAATGCAACAAAGGATAGTAATGATAAATGTAATGACATAAATTTCTTGTGTATCATCTAAACACTGACCATCTGACTGTAAAAGTATTAACATGACTGGTACAGAAATCTAATTTACATATGATCCTAGCTTTTTTTTTTTTTTTTTTGTATTTTGACTAGCTTACAAGTTCAAAATAATGCTTTAATATGGCTAAAATTAACAAAATTCTTTGGACAGATGGAGTCACTATCTGTATTTGTTTATTATCTATCTAAAATCTGTCTTCTTAGCCCTGGATTCATGCCACATAAGCTTACATAATCAACCAGAGTAACTGAATTAAGAACATATTCTCTCTAGTGTTCTTACACAGTCAACAAAACAGGCTTATCACCTTCTGAAGAGTGTTCAAAGAAATTAACTTGTTAATTTCCTTAGAAGCTGGCACTTGGTAACTATTGATCACTGAGGAAACTGTGACTTCCAGAGAAGGCCATATTGCAGCACAGGATAATGCCTGTTTCTAAATAGGAAGAATGGAACAATAAAATCTGAAATAACATGAAAAGGCTTGTTGCTAAACTTGTTTATTTTAAATGGCTTTGAACAATTTACATACATTTCTCCAATACAGTATATTTCCACATTGATTATTTCAGAGAACCAAAAGTGATTCAATCATGGTATTAGTCCTAATGCAGGGGCATTCAGACTCAAAATCCTTATAGGAGAGAACAAGCTTTACCATATCTTTGAACAGTAGAAAATGAAAATGACACAAAAATGAGGATGGTACTGAAATGAAAACTGAAAGGGTAAGTTGAATTTCCAACATATAAGCACTGGGGACTATTTAAAATAACAGCAATATTAGCAAACAGAAATCATCAAAGGAAAAAGTCACCAAAAGGGAAAAATAAACAGTCAAGATGATTACATGTCTCCGTAAAAAAAAAGCGAATAGAGGCAAAAAAGATACCCTCCAGCAAATGGAAATTGTGTTCAAACAAAGAAAACATAATAGACGAGGTATTTTGGAAAAGTAGCCACAAAACTAGTATAATAAAAATGATAGTAAAAAAATATTTGCAGAAAATCATGTTAAAGGTTGAAAAAATAAGAATATTTTTTATATATCTGACTGAGGTAAATGCAGAAAGACAGGTGCCTCTGAAGATCAATCCAGAAAAGACACATCTTCAGTGTGGCTCGAGAATGAGAGAGAGCAGTAACATCCTTCTCTGGGACTGACATGCCTGAAGCATTTATTAGAAATCCTGTTTATGATGAAAACAGGAAGGAGTCAATCACCTTAAAGATGACAGCTAGTGCAGAGCATTCCTCTGTCAGGAATGGAAGAAGGTTTTGCTGTTATTTCTTTTCGAGTAATAAGTCATGATTATTGCACCTGCTTAGAACATGAGATTTGAACTTAAATGCTTTTCCAGACCTGAAATTCATAGAGGGTTTTCTCTCCTGGCTTGTAGTCAGGGCCTTTGAAGATCAGGGGAAATACAGTGATTTCTGGCAACTCTCTTGGGTGTCTCCTGCCTCTCAATTCCTTCATTTCAAGAACCCCATTTGCCATTCTGGGACTCAGAGTCACCTACACCTCCCCTTGGGGCAATGAGAAGGAAAGGGAAGGGAAGAAGTAGTACATGGGGGAAGAACAGGAAGATCCCTTCAGAGATGAAAGCTTTCTGGTAAAGCAGCTGTTAGAGTAAGATTACGGGGGTAGGTCACATTTTCTGTTCCTGAGGGAGATATGCAAACTGCACAGCCCAAGAGTCCTGTCTCCTGGTTGTAGCAACTGGAACAGACCTTGGGTAACCAAAATAAGTGAACTTATAATCATTTATAAGATAATAATTCACCATAATTCTTTGCAACATAATTCCTTGCTGCTATGGATGTCTGTCCACTGGGCACTGTCTGCAGTAAGTGCCCAGTGGAGATCAGTTACTGCCTTTTCTTGGTTGTCGACCAAAATTTCACATATTCACAAATGTATAATTTTTTTTTCATCGTATGTATAGTAAATTTAGTATTTGAGCTCTTGCTAGAATCGAGTTTGAAGTTTCTCAGTGACTAGACTATTTTGACAATATTTGTTTGGACTGGTATCAGTGACTCCTGTATTAAAGCTAAAAGTGGCTGTCCTAACAATGTTTCAAACAGAGCTCTGCTAGCAGATTGTTGCTGCAATAGCTTTATAACTATTACAATGTAAATCTCCCAATTAATGTAATTTACATCCTTATTACAAGTAGAATATTGCACTGCACTTATCTGAAAGCACTTAAATATCAAACATGGAGGTGGGTACTTCCACTGTAACGATTTGATTTTTAATTTTTTTCTCCTGACACTCAAATATCTATTTTTACTTATTTTTGCCTTTTTTTTTCGTCACACTTGAAAGCATGAAAGATTCTTCTTTGATGTTCATGTTTCTATATTTAGGAATATTAATTTCTCAGAAGTTATTGAAAGTTACAGAAATTAATCTTTCTCATGGTATCACTGTCTCCTTGAGCCTGTATCCATTCATCCATTCAAAGAAATAAGAAATAACCATTTTGATATAATGTGTCATTACATTTTTATTATCTCCTTTCTATTGAGCTAGAAATTTGCAGTATTTTTCTTTTTGTGAAATTGGGCTGAAAAGCGCCACTCAGCTACTACAGAAATTAAAGTCACTATGTGTGCATGTGCAACTGACTAAAATTTACTTCAGGTAATGGGTAAGCTGGTTATAAAAATAGGGGAAATTTATAAAAACAGGCTTGCCACATCCATATACTCCAAGAATTAAAAGTTTACAATTTCTGGATCATATTTTTCTACTTTTCTCAGTTAAGGTAGTCCTAGGAAAGGCAAGGCCTTATCTGAAGCATCAATGTCTCTTCAGCTCTGGGTGTGACTTATGATATAATATCAGAGTCTATCTGAGCATTATTTAGATGACTTCTCTTCCCCATGCAGGCTTGATGACTGTTATCCACTGTTAGGTCTGTTTCTTCCAGGATAACATTATGTATGGAAGAGACATAACTTGTTGAAATGAAACAGTGCCAGAGTTGATTTTAAGCATCCTCAAGGTGTATTGAAAGATATTTTCTGTTCTCCTAGTAATTGTCACAGTTGTAAGAAAAATGTCCAGGACAATGACTAGGACATGGCCTGAGATTAAGATAATTGAAAAGGATGTGAAAAACTACTGGGATGATTTAGAGGAGGTTATATGACAAGGAGCTGAACTTCATGGATGATTGGAAGGAAATGCTACATTTTTTTTTAAAAGCTAAGTCTTGCAAATCCAACTCAGTCTAGATAACAGTATCAGTGATGTCATCTTGGGGAACATCATTACTGGGAACAGAAATATCAAAGTTTGGAACAGATGTAAACCCAGGAACCAATGGCGAGAAGAAAGGAAGGGTGGAAAGCAAGGTCATATCAAAAACATGTGGCTGGTGCTCTTTGGACAATCTGCTGCATTGCCCTGAATCTGCTGATCACTGAAGCCTAAATGAGGGAAAACTGCCCTGTTGTTCTGACCATATCATATGAGATGCACTCACTCCTGTAGTCAAGAAGACAGGGGTGATGGGATGCTGGCATTCGGGACAGATGGACTGAGCACCATGGTGCCACCAACTTGTAGGCCTGCTGGCATCAGCACTCTCTGATAGTAATTAAGTCAGACTTTGGGTTTCTTTGTAATCCTTTGTTTAATTTTGTTTTGTTTTAATTTCACATCCCTACTAGTCATTCCCAATCTTTTTTTTCCCATTTTGTTCACATGAATCCTTTACTAAATTTATGTTATCTGATATATAGATTATAAACTTTCTAGTATTTGTGCAATATTTCTTATTCAATCACATCTTGATTTAGATTCAGCTGTGCAACCAAACCACCCCATACATTCCCAGGTCAGACTGATTCATTCACATTTATTTTATGTAAGAAGGAATGAAATATTGCTATATTTCTGATCTGTGAAACAAGTGATATTTTAATTTTTTTGCTTTTTTAAGGATTTTAAGATCACTGTGTTACTGTGAATAAGTACTGTAATAATAACTATAAGTAAAGAACACTGCATTTTTTTAAGGAGAAGAGTAATGGCAAATAATTAGAAAAAATTATATTTGAAATGTACAGCTATCAGCAGTTGACAACAGTCCATGTAAGTCTATACTAACGACACTTAATATTTTTAGAAAATGCTTCTAATTGTTTGTGAAATGTAAAAGTTGTATAAACACAAAAGTTAAAAGAGAATATGTAATTTTGTTCTAATGTTTCCTCCTCCATGAGAATTATATTAGTATCGGAATTTTTAATATATCCAGACAAAACAATTTTATGTTTTAAAAGAAATATATTTCAATTGAAATATTGCTGAGATTCTTTAGGTCCAAAAGAATATCAGTATTTAATATTGCTTGTTCTCAGAGAAAAGTCTGAAGAGGTCAGTTGCTGGCTAGGTTTTCAGAATGTCTCAATCACTTTAGCTCTCTTTCATTTTGTAGAGTTATACTGAATCACACTGGATGAAGATGCAACATAGTGGTTTTTATCAGAAAAGTATCACATGGTTTAACTGTGCTAGTTCAGAGTGCAGAGCTCAAATTTTTACATTTCCTTAAAAGGGAAACGTGTGAATTAGATGTACAATTACAGTGAGAGGAAATATGAATCTAATTGTAGCAAATGAGAAGTTATTGAGGACAAACAGCAGTGGCAGATAGTATACATGAATGGTACGCATTGAATGCTGTAAAGCATTTATCTGGCCAATTCCCATAAGGCTGCAGTAGGATT
Source organism: Leptocoma aspasia (assembly GCA_013399835.1). Taxonomy (NCBI): domain Eukaryota; kingdom Metazoa; phylum Chordata; class Aves; order Passeriformes; family Nectariniidae; genus Leptocoma; species Leptocoma aspasia. The sequence continues at coordinate 523,173 of VXAX01000259.1, forward strand.
TTGGTATTGCATAAGTCTGTGGGTAGAATATAACTTCTCTGTTGCATTGGCAGCAGTTGTTCAAGTACACTGAAGTGAAATGAACAGCTCTTTTAAGGTAAGGATAGAGATAGTTGCTAGATTCATTACTATTCCAGACATCCCAGATGGGAAATCTGTGAAGAGATGGAATATTGTTTAGCTTCTTTGTAAAGACAGAATATATTATGCATATGATTGCCTAATACAGGAATGTAAGTGCAGCTCTTGGTCAGAAAAAGCCACTTGGGATTGACAAGCAGGAGACCTGACAATGTTTTCTAGGAAAGAATAGGACACTGGCTGTGGTCTGAAATGTTTCTCTCTAAGTTGAATGAGAGGCACTATGCAAGGTAAAGAGCACAGCATGGGTACAAGTGACTTAAAGCTCAGAACCCTCCCTTCTCTTCCCATATTCCCATTTAATGACTTGAACTGGAAATTCTTTTGCAGAATTGCCTCAGCCAAACAGAGTAACTTCCTTGGGAATTCTGTAAAATTTTCTTTATCCTCATTTTTTGAAGTAAGAACTTCTACTTATGACTTGAACCAACCTCATAAGAAAGCAAAAATTAATGAGGGTTGATATGCATGGGGAGTGTTGTTGGCCTGTAGTAGTATTCCATTATTTTTTGTCTTCAGTATTTACATAGTTATATCTTTGGTCTAGTCTGTAAAGGCCAATATAGGATTATTCATTGTAATTTTTGTCCTAAAAGTACTCATTTAATGATAACACTGTTCCACAGGAGTATTTTATGTATTACTGTACATAATATCTACAGTATGTATTTTACTGTATTATGGATGGTGTTATAGCTATGATTAATATGTATTGATTAGGTCATAGTTGATAAAAATGGCCTCAGAGCTGTTGTCAGTATTTATCACTTGAATTAATTTGATATTAACTAGGGAAGCTGGAGAAGGGGACCTGGGGGTCTTGGTCGATGGCCAGTTGAATGTGAGCCAGCAGTGCCCTGGCAGCCAGGAGGGCCAGCCCTGTCCTGGGGTGCATCAGGCACAGCATCACCAGCCAGGCAAGGGAGGGGATTGTCCTGCTCTGCTCTGCACTGGGGCAGCCTCAGCTCGAGTGCTGGGGACAGTTTTGGGTGCCACAATATAAGAAAGATATAAAGCTATGAGGGTGTCCAAAGGAGGGCAACCAAGATGGTGAAGGGCCTTGAGGGGAAGCCGTGTGAGGAGTGGCTGAGGTCACTTGGTCTGCTCAGCCTGGAGGAGACTGAGGGCAGAGCTCATTGCAGTTACAGCTTCCTCGTGAGGGGAAGAGGAGGGGTAGGCACTGATCTCTTCTCTGTGGTGACAAGTGACAAGACCCGAGGGAATGGCCTGAAGCTGTGTCAGGGGAGGGTTAGCTTGGGTATCAGGAAAAAGATTTTTCACCCAGAGGGTGGTTGAGCACTGGAACAGGCTCCCTAGGGAAGTTGGAAGCAGCACCCTGAAAGAGTTCAGGAAGCATTTGAACACTCTCAGGCACATAGCATAATTCTTAGGCCTGCCCTGTGCAGGGCTAAGAGTTGGACTTGATGATCGTGATGGGTCTCTTCCAACTTAACACATCGTATGAGTCCATAATTTTATGATATGAGAAGTTTTCTTCTGAGAAGTTGTGGAGGGAAGAAAAAGATTATTTAGTAGTCAGATTATGGTAAGGTGTCTACAAGTGATCCGAGGAACCAAATGGCAAAATAAAAACCACTGTGCAGTATGTAAAAACTTTGATAGTTGTTCATGAAAACTGATTTTGAAAACTTCATGGCAATAGTTGATAATTGTTCATTGAAAGCTAATTTTGCCAATAACCTTCTGGGCCAAAGAGATAGGTGTTTATTGTGATTCAAAACTCTTCCTGGAATATAGATGCTTATTAACATCCAAAAGGATCATCTGAAAGTTTAAACCAGTGTAATTCTGTTGACAGACAGTTGATCCTCAGCAAGGAACCAGCTTCTTCAACAGTTCCTCAAAATGCCACTGCTAGATTAGTTCAAAAACAATGAGACTTCAGATTCAGAGTGAAGACTTACACTACCATCTGCTATGTCTGTTTCTGAGATGTTTCTCACAAGCTAAAAATTTATCATATAAAGATAGAACAGTTCTGTAGATCCATTGTATATTATGCTTCACAGTGACACAGTCAATTGTGCCTCTATACTGGCACCAGATTAAGGGCAGAACAAATTGTCATTTGTATTGGAAGTATGAAGGTCAGCTCTTTTAAGGCAGAACGAGAAGACACATGTCTTCTAGTGAATAAGCAGAAACCTGATGATGAAGCTTGTATTGTAGAAGCTGGGCATTCTAGCCTAACATTTAGCCTTGTACAGGCTTTCTCTATAGTCAATGAGACAATGGCCAGGGTAATGGTCCTCCTGAGGAGGCAAACCATCTTCTCTGCAGAGGTGGAGTTAGCATGAGGGTCTCCCAGAGGGCATACTTTCTCTTCCTGTCTTTATAGCTGTATATCCAGAAGCTGCATATCTATGCAAATACCTATACACATTATAGGATATATACAGAATATACAGGATATATAAAGCATAACATATGTGCATTTTTATTTGTTATATCTCTTAAGCCTCATAAAAACTGATAAATAATTAAATAAAATTGCAATATATTTTCTTCCTCTTTCTTTCAGCTACAGCAGATGGAGCCTTTCTGATTACTTAGACTAGATGGCCACTTACATGACTGAGGTTATGTAAAGGAACTCCAGCCAAACCTAAACCTATTATCTTGAATGGGACAAGAGCCCATTAAATACAGGGAAAAAATCTCTTACATGTGCTGTGTATTAATAATGAGCATGCATATTTAGATTAGAATTCTTTTCATAACCATTATTACTAATAAATAATTCAAAATAATATATTATCTCACTATTTTCCGAATCACTAGATAAAGAAATAACATATTCATGTGCTGAATAACTGCTACATAAAATCAGAGCATATAGCATATAGGAAAAGTGGTCATATGAAAGTTTATCCACAATGTGCATTTATTTACATATATTTAAAATGGATGTATTTGGCTTATATAATTATTTAAATGGATGTATGGGACTTCAGAATGCATAGTGATTGCTCTGGCAGATAAACACTGTAATAACAAATGCCTCCTTTCCTCCTCCTTTCTCTGAACTTTTATGGTTGAGCAGGCACCATATGGTATGGAATAACCCTTTGGTCAGTTTGGATCAGCTGTTTTTGCTGTGCCCTCTACCAAGATCTTGCCCACCACCAGCCTGCGAGTGTGTGTGTGGAGATGTTGAAGACAGCACATTTCCAGCTACAAATGCAAAACACAACCCTGTGAGGGCTGCTATGGGAAAACTGAATTCTATCTCAGCCAGGCTTCATACATACCTTATATAGCAGAAAATTCTCTCCCAGAGGTTGCCTATGAATTAAAGAAAAAAGACCATGTTTTAGGCACAAAAGCAGCATATATATCATTGAGGTGAGCAAGAACACAGAGCATAATGCTGCCAGGAGCTGTCAGATTCCTTACGTCCAGCTTCCCTGTAATCACAAGCAATCAGGTTGTGTAGTATCACTGATATGTGTATGAAGCTTCTCTCCATCTCCTGTATTGTACTGGAAAAAAAGCTGCATAATCAGCTTTTTTAAAAGAAAACGTATAAACCCAGCATGTAGAAAAATTTTATTTAAACACTCAGAACACACAGAAAGTGAAAGGTAAGACAAATGGCTTGCTTAGGTACATGAATAAAAATAACCTGCTCTCTGATGCACAGTTTCATTCCTGGCAAGACTAGTATGATAACTGGTATGTGTATTGAAGTGGTGAAACGGCAAGAAAACTTCTGCCATTCACTCAGTTTCAGGAAAACAGCATGTTCCATCTTCTATTTTTTGCTTATTTCATGGACAATCTCACAGCTGTTTTCTAATGGAACACTGTATTGGTAATTACTCCTCCACACCATTTCAGGAGCAGAAAGGAAGTCTCAAGCTCCCTGTAGTTGACAGTTATGAACATAAAGGAGTGAAAAATAATATAACTCATTGTACCTCTGTTAAGATGTAGTAGAACTTGGTGAAATTCAGTTTCTTGAGGTGGATCTACTTGTGATTTCTTGAAATGATCACCTTAAAACCAACAAAAGCATGTTCAATCTCTAATTGTAAATTTTAGTGTAACAAAAAAAAAAAGCTAGGGGTAAGGGTTTTAAAGAGAAAAACTCAGGTTTGGTAAGAGAGATTAAAAGAAGAGGTATCTTTTTTCTAGTCCACAGAGCTCTTGCTGGTCTTTTTCTTTTTCTAAACAGCAACTTTCAATGGCTCCTTGAGTTGTTATAGTCTCTGTATATTAGCAATTTTACTGGATAATTTGGGCTCAAAATGGTCTCAGAAGGTCTCAAATCCAACTTGCAGCTCAAAACAGGGTTAGTTACCATATCTGTCAAAGTTTTATCCAGTCGGGTCTTGGCAATCTCCAAGGACAAAGACTGTGTGAACTGTTTAGGCAGCCTACTCCATCACCTAACAGTCCTCATGTGGAAACAGTTCCTCTTTCCATCCAGGCAGAACCTCTTTTTTTTCAAAATATGTCCCTTGCCCCTCATCATTGTGCCATGCACCAATCCTCTGTCTTCTTATGGGGAGGTTGGCAAGAACTATATGATTCTTGCTAACCTCCTCATAGGCTCTAGAAAGGCAGCTGCCAAGTCACTCGTCCCAAAGTCACCCCTTTTCCAAGCCCAGCTCCCTCAGCATCTCTTCAACAGGTGGGTCCTGCAGCCCCTTCTGCGTTGGAAGCCTTTTACTGAACGCACTCCAAGTTATCAATGTTTCTCATGTCCTAGAGGATAGAAAACTGGACATAGAATGCCAGATGCATTTCAACAAGTTCTAAGTCAAAGAGTATCATCATGTCCCCCGCCCTAGTAGCCGTACTCCCCTCTGTACAGCCTCTCTGCTGCTGGGGCTCACTGCTGGCTTTGCCTTCAGCTTGTTGCTCATCAGGATCCCCAGGTTCTTTTCACAAGAGCTGCTGCACAGTTACTCAGTCTATCCCCATTCTGTACTGTTGAGCTTAGTCCATATTTGATGCAGGACTTTGAATTTGTCTTTGTTGATTTTAAAATGGGTCTCTTGGATAATCCCTGCAGCTCTGAATACCTGTCCCTGCTCTCAAGCATATTCATTGCCATCTCTACATCTGATGAGTTTGCTCACTCTTATCTCCTCCAGACCATTGACAAAGTCATTAAACAGGGCAGGTTCCATATAGACTCTTGCAGTACCCTGCCTCTGGGTTGATTAGACTTCATTAATCAGTGACTCCTAAGCTCAAGCACTTACCCACTTTTTTCCATCTACTTTTCTGTCTACCTGTACTGTAACCCTCCAACTTGAATGCAAGAATATAAGCATATTGTGTTAAAAGCCTTGCTAAAATCAAAATTGTCAAATATTCTGTACCTTTGTCAGTCCTCAAATCCCATAAGGGCAATCAGGCAGGTCAGCCATGATTTGTCCATTGCAAATTTGTGCTATGCCATTGCTCAGAAACTGGATGGGCATCAGTTCTGTTGGTGGGAGGTGCTGACTGGTGATTGCCTTTCAATCTTTTGGTTTTCTTTCTTTCTCCTTTACATGTGAAACTGTCTTTTTCTCAACCCGTGAGTTTTCTTGCTGTTTTCCTTCCAATTCTCCCCCCACTGCACTAGGGGAGAGTGAGCAAGTGATAAAACAGGGGCTTAGCTACCAGCCAGGGTCAACCCATCACAACCCTGTGATGGGTTGACCAGCCAGGGTCAACCCATCACACCAGATGCACAGGAAGAATTCTGTTGCACTAATTAGTTGTAATGGCTTGTATTGTCATCCTCATCCAGAGTGACAGTGTTTATAATCTATATGTCATCTAAATTTTTCTGTTTCCTGGCCAATGTGTGCTTAGTTACTCTGCTTTAGGGATACTCATTAAAAGTGTGCATTTCAGTACGTGCTGACTTTAAAATAATTTTTTAAGAGACATCTTTCTGTGGTTTTGTGTTTAATACATTTACTAATGGATATGTAATAATGATCAAAATCTTTCAAGAATTTAATGATTAGAGAGATTATTTCAGAGTTTGTACCATTGACATTGAGAACATTTGCAAAGCAGTGTGCATTGCTCCTTGCATCTCTGCTGTGCTAATCTGGGTGTGGTATCTACTACTTAAGGTGGAGTAGGAGAGGAAGAGAATCTTAACATGCAGCAAAGTGCTGCCAGGCACTGCTGTTATTAGTAATTTCAGTGAGAGTACAGAGTTTAGCACAACAGATACCTTGTTAGAAGTATGGGTCTCTAGGTGCTAAAGCAATACAGCCATAAAAGGATGTTTCTCTGTACAGATGTGAAGACAAAGAAGAAAAACAAATTGATTAAAGCATCCTGCTAAAGAACACGAAGCTCTCTCTGTGGTCTCTTCTGTCAGTCTTTGGAACTTTTGTCCCATTTTTCATCTTATTAACATACCAAACAGACAAATATTCCCTGAATGCAACCCATGTTTATAAATATTGTCAGCTTTATTGACACCTCACCACTTTCAACCTTTCATGAAATAATGAGTATGTACACCAAATTCTATCCTAGGAAACTAAATTAACAGCTTCCAGGCTGCTCCAGAGCTGTACAGGCCATAAACTCACCCAGAATGCCTAATCAAGGGCACAGGTGAGTTACACAGACCTGTTGTTCAACTCCTGGTGATCTGTTCAATAGCAGCCAGCAGCACAGTGGTGTTCTTAGATCACAGAGCTGTTTTCTCTAGCTAAGCCAATGCAGCAGAAGTTGGAACTCTCCTTTCTGACCACATCTCTGATTGAATATAAAAAGAAAAAAAAGGAATTGTATGCCAATAATTTCAAATAGAAGATAATTCAAAGCAAATTTTATTCAGTAGGGCAATGAATTGGAGCAAGCCTGAAGCAGCCAAACTGCAGGTACTGCATATGGCAGGCCCATCAGCAGTTTCTAAGCCACCAGCACAGCTGCCTGAGGAACCTGCCAAGAGGCCAGATGTCACTTTTGGAAAGATACATAACACAGCTTGAAGTGCGAATCCTTTGATGGCAAACCATTTTCACTGGGTCACATTCTGATCTCATTTGCATTGTTTCAAGGCTGAGATTTCAAACAAAATAAATGGGAACAGAATTTCTTAAATGAAAATATAAATGTCAAATCAACTGAATTTCTTAAAAGAGAATTAGTGAGACAGAAAAAGTGTTTAAAATTAGATTGCAGGTTTGCAGGAATATAGCTTTCCAGTAAAAACAAACAACTATATGTTTAATTTAAATAATGAAAGCAATAAAAGTAATTAAAATTACTGCACATATTTTCCTAACAGGGTCTTAAAAATCTTATTGCAGATCCATGTAAATTACCTTTTATTACCATTTGATGCTAGCAAATAGGTGTGTTACTAAAAATCTAATGAGTGTGAAATGCTCAGCCCTGAGTATTTCTTAAGTAATTTTTTTAATAGTCTATTTATGAAAAAGTTCTCAAGTTACGACTAAAGGGGAAGTATAAAGGAATAGGCCTAGTAAAAACAAATTCAGACTCTCAGCAGCAAAGTTTAACCCCAGTATGTAAGCCTGGTGATGGCTCTCATATATGCACAATAAACCATGCAGTGAACATAACAAATTAATGACAAATCAGCGTCACTACAACAAGATTCCACACCTACACAAGACTTAATGAGAGAAATCATGATGTTCAACTTCTAGGAAGGTAAAGGACCTGTAAAATTTTTAAAGATTATTTAAAGATTATTAAGCTTTTTTTTCAGAGGTAGTTCCTATTTAAAAGTCTGCTTGTAGGGGAATATTTCTTTTTCTTTTTTTTTTTTTTTTGTCTGGTTTTGTGTGGAAACACAAACAGCCTGATCTGCAATGCTGCCTTAACCTCCCCAATGTGCCCTGTGATAACCAAAACACATTATCATTGTAAGTACCACTTTGCCCATAAATACTCATAAGGCTTCAAAGCTAATATGAGGAGCACTGCAGCCCAGCTTTGATTACACAGCACTAACAGGTTTTGCTTCTGTGCCTCTCTCCATGTCTGCCAACCAAAGGCCTCTAACAAGATGACATTATGTTTTCTGGAATTATATGGTCCAGATAGCATGGGAAAGACTCTCTCGGGCTTAACGATAATTAACATTATTTTCTTCAAGAGGAAAACCTGTTATGCATTGGGCTTTTTTAAGACCAGTGGGTCTATATTATTGTCAAATCTATGTTTTGTGAGCTAAGATCAGTTCTTTCCTGGATAAACTAAAAATATAGGACTTTTGTTGCTTAGCCAGATACTTTACCACTTTAGTTTTTTCTACACTTTCTAAGACAAAAAAAATTTACATTCATTACACTATTGCCAAAAGTCTGTGCAAAATTCATTAATATAATTCAATGAGCTTTATTTTAATGGCATATATTAGAATTCATTGTATTTATTGTGTGTAAAACCTGTAGTTTAGTATTAAAAACATGAGGGAAGAAAAAGGGGGTTCAGTGTCATATATCTTGTTAAGCAATTAACAATATGCAACCTCAGAGAAATAATTGCTATTGCAAACCCAGAGACATGAAATACAAACTGAATTTGTTATTTTTAACATGTAAAATTGATCCTTTGTTTCCATTCAGCTTTTGGCGGCAATTTAAAGGACTTCTTTAAATTTGATAACAATCCTTTTTTTTATAAAATAGAAGTTTATTTGAAATTCCATGGTTTTTAAGATAATTTTTTAAACTAAATATTTATGGAAAAACTAGAACAGAATCTAATTTCTGTCAAAAATACTTTTCGAAATGATTTTTTGCCAAATTATTACAAATTCATATTTCAAACAGGTTATTTTCTGTAGAAGAGAAAATTAAATGGTTATCAAAAAAACCCTAATTTTCAGTTATATTTTATGGTTTTGTTTAAAATATAGGCTTTTGTGTGCCATTTACACCATTTTGCTTCTCTGTAATACCTTAGTTTTCTCAACCACATTCTGGTAAACAGGTTATTTATATTCTAGTTAAGAGATTGCAGTAAAGAGAACATGCCTGAAATTTCAACAACAGAAAGAATCATACAGGTCATGATTCTGTTTCACAATGGTTAAAAGGGTTTCAAAGTAGTTCATCCATCTACTCTAATCCTCTGCCCATGAGCAGTTTCACCCTAACTTGGGCTATTCATAGCAAACATTTATCCGAAAAGACTTTTCATTTTCCAGCTAAAGATACGAGTGAGGGAAGATGTTAGAGAGGCCTGAGAGTGGCATCAGAACAGTGAATAGGAAAATATACTTAATTTCCTCTTTCAGGAGAAGAAGCTATGGGCATTGAACAGAGGTGCCAGACAGATGGCTTAAAACAATCATTAGGACATGGTTCACATAAGGCTGTGAAAAGTGTTTGCACTGGACACTGTGCAAGCTAAAAATGTTAAACGGGTTCACAAGAAAAATTCAGAGGAAAAAACCTAAGACTATTAAAAACAAGTCAAATGGTCCTGGTTCATTGTTCTCCCAGTCAAAAATTTCTGGAGGTTCAGTGTGCGTTATAGTGGAGGCACTTATATCCACTGCCACAACCTAACTTACCCCCACCCCTCCAGGACTGCATGAAATATTTTACCATTCACTGTGGAGTAATCTGCTTCAGCTATTCTTACATTCTTATATCCCTTAAATGTCTGCTAAAAATCTCCAAGGAAGTAAATTTCAAAATTTCCCCTGGATTGACAATTTCAGTGCTTCTCAAAGTATTAGATTTTTTTTTTTTTTTTGGTGACATCAAGAAATATCTTTTTACTGCTAATCAAAGAGGATACGCTTTTGTCTTTGCTTTAGTAGACTTGCAAAACCCTTGATTGTAACATATAAAAATCCAAAAGGCAATTATCAGGTCCTCTTACACAGTCTTCTATTTTAGTATTTAAGAATCTGTACAAAACAAATCTTAGATCATATCTCCTAAATATCTTTTTCTGCTTTATACCGTGTCTGGTCTGTCTGCATCAGCGTCGCTCCCAAGACTGGATATATTATTTCAGATGAAGCTTTCCCATTACTTAGGGCAATAATTTATTGAGTTTTACACAGATTACTTCTTGGAGAATAATTCTGAAATTGTATGATAGCCTTGAGTTCAATTAGCTTTATCGTAGAGATCCTTTGTGTCCATATGACAGTCAGTAGCCAGGTTGTCTCTATGCTGCATTGATGATAGATTTCTTTCTTCCTGGGAATGGTACTTTGCAGTTTTCTTAATTGAATTGCCTCCTGCTGATTTTTTACTATAGTTCCAATTTGCAAAGATTGTCCTGAAATCTGGTCCTCAACCCAAGGATATTTTTTTCTCCCCTTTTGAGGTGCACATATTCTCTTATTTAAGTTGGTATAAGTATGGTATAAAATCACACTGAAACAGCCCAATATAAAAGTCCTCTTGGACTAATCTCATTTAGATAAAGAATTGAGGAAAAAGCCCTGCTTTTTTTTATTTTCTCAGAAAAATAGTTTCTTTTAATTTGACCTGTATTTTCCTCATTTTCTTATGAGAATATTCTATATAACCTCTTTGTAAGAAATGCAATAAATCATGAAGTATTTCCCATTAGTCCACTAAAACATCTATTCTTACAAAGAAGGAAATTACATCATTATTGACATAAGGATGCTGACTCTTTTTTCAGATCTTATTATGTCCTAAGAGTTTACAAAATGTTTGCTTTAAAAAGAAAATTAGACCTTCTCCATGCACTGAAATCAGACTGGTACCTATAACTTTCTGGTTCTTCTTTCACCTTCCTTTTAAGAATAAATACTGTGTTTGGCCTTCTTCAATACCCTGGGACTTTTTTCATGCTCAGTAGTTTGTCTAAAGGAATGACTAACGATTACAAGATTGTATTAGCTAGTTCCTTAAGTACCTTGGGGAGAATTTTATCGGAGCCTGTGGATTTGAATGCATCTGATCTATGTACACTTTTAAACCAATTTTTTTACACATTCTGCCTGTGTCTGTCTCTATGTTAAAATTAATTTTCCTTAGAGTCTGGTCATAATTAATAGTCTTTTTCTTTTTTTTCTTTTTGGGAGGAGTGAAGTGAGACAGCATTGACTACTTCAGCTTTCCCTGCAGCGTCCATTATGTTTACTTTTCTCTCAAATATATAATAGGACTAAGCTGTCTTCTTCTTCATTCTAATGTGTATGTGGAACTAGATTTGTTGCTTTGTTTGATATCATGGTAGTTTTAACAAGCTTTCATTCCTGGACTCTTTTCATACTGTCTTTTCAAACTGCACTCTTTTTTAATGCATTCATATTCTTTTCTAATGCATTTGCTACTTAGTTCAGTTTTATATGACTACTTGCAGATTTAAAAGCCTTTCAAGACTCTGGAGGTGATCCAAAGGACACAGTTCTAGGTGGATTTTTTTGTATCTTTATTTATATTACACATATACACAGTGGGATATATACATGCATTTATATTTTTTGTACCAAATATTTATTCTAAACCTATTTAGCTGATTCTAGCAGACATAGTGGAGACTTAGATCACTGAAGAAGTGTGTGCTTCAAATGCTTCATCCTTGATGTTCACTCTTATTGAAAATTGTGCATGTGCTGGAGACCATTATGTAGGATAGAGACCAGCCCCTGCAGTGATATAAACAAATACGACTCATTATGTGGGTGATAATGCCAGAAAACAGAGGTAACAACCCAACATATGCAAATATACCTTTGTGATAGGATCTGATGCAATCCATTAAGCTGTGATTTTCTTTGAATTCCTAATAAAAAGTTCTTTAAAGTTTCTTAGAATAAAAAATTATCTGCAGTTACCTACTGACTCCCACACCCAAATACACACAGCCAACCTAGTATACACTTGAACATAACTTTAGAAAGTAAAGAAGTTACTATTGAGGTGGCTAACAGTTTGACTGTAGCAGAGAGAACATGCACCTGCTCTGAAAAAAAAACCTCTGAAAGAGCTAACTATAAAATTATCTTCCAGAATGATGGTTAGAAAATGTCCTGATTTTGCTAAAATATCACTGAGAAAAGAAACTGAGGACACTGCATTTGAAATGTAATTGAATTTGTATTTGGACAAGTGATTGGACTCAAAGCTTTCTTCACCTACATTTTTGCTAAAAAAAACCCTTAAAATCTTGAATTCAGTGGGTTTGGACAAAGGTTTCTGTCCTGAAAACCCTTTCCTTCTTTTTTTTCTCTCACGAATATTAGCTGAAAGAAGGTGGTCTTACTCACTACAAATAGATGTGTTTTACAGCATTCTATTTCTCATTGTTTATTTACTCAATGCATGTTAACTTATTAATTTCACAATTACCATGTAGAATTACCTGCTTGGATATGAATTAACAAATCTCTATAAATTATATTAGCTGGAGACATTATAATTCTGAGAAAACATTTTAAAAAGCCTCTAGAAATGCTATACATCATTGTTTTCTAACTTTTTCTTTCCATTCTTTTTCTTAGTGACATGCACTTTATTTTCTTTTTGTCAGTCATGCACATAATCAAGTTGCAAACCACTGATGGGACCCTGCCTGTTACAGGCTTTCATGTATAATAAAACAATTGCATACTATATTGTAATAAATTGCTTAAAGGAGTGACAACTTAATTATCAAGACAGAGCAATGGGGTAGAAACTGAAATACCTCATACCTGTGGATAATGACACAGTTAATCTTATCAGAATAGTATTTGGAAGACAGCAGTCTGATTTTTGACACCCAAATTAATCACCCCAAAATATCTGCCTGAAAATGCAAACAAATGTTGATATACCATTAAGAATGCAGGTACATGGCCACAAGCAGGAACAGAGATATGGTTGTAGCATAGCAGATACAGTGTAAAACAAAGAACAAGGGAAATGATAAATGATATCTTAATATACACTTTGTGGACTCAGCTCCCTCTCTTTTTTTTATCCAGTACCCTCCTACATCGTATCTGAGTTTCTTGGAAATAATTTTTCTATTGAATCCACTAAAATTTCCATAGAATGAAAACCATTAAGAGTGAGACATCATTGCTTACATAATGTATATGAGAAAAAAATGTTGCCCTGTATCTACACTGACACATGTTTTTCCAAGGAAGTGACAGAACAAATATTGTTAATCTCCCTATAACCAGTGATGATGGTATCCCTGAGCTTCAAACTCCGATCTGCTAACATCTGAAATTTGAACTTGAGGTTTGAAATAACATTATTTACATGTGTGTTTTGCTTACATGACTACGACATGTACTTTACTTTCTCCCTTTCATTCTTACTCTGCAGCAGCCATAAGAAGAGATGTATTGCTCAGATCGAGCTCAGACGCTTCATCATCATGGATTCGCTACTGCAGGCCAATTGGTGTGAGACAAAGTAAGGCAAAGGCAAAGACATAACTGATGCTATAAAAAATGAGTCAAAGGCATGGCAGATGGAAAATTTCTTGGCTAAGAAGTTAAAAAGTAAACAGCTACTAGGTTTATTCAGGCTAGTGTTTGATAGGACATTTAAACACAGTCAATTTCATGTAAAAGGTAGCCTACTCTGATTATGTAAAACACTGTTGGTGGATTGAAAATGGAATACTTCAGCATTGTCCGACACTTTCAGATTAACATATTTCAGGTTCAGAATTAAGTACTTAACTTTGCTAGTTTATAACTAAAAATACATGTTTTGTTTTCTAGACTATGCTTTCTTGAATAACACAGGCCATATGCTTAATGCCAGATTTTTTGTCTTTGGAGTCTCATCAGTTTAAGGACTATTATCTAGAAGATATCAAGTCCTGATTTAAAACCTCAGAGAACAGGAGTACACTGAAAGTGGTAGCAGAAGTGTCAAGGTAGTGGGAAATTCTGTGGGAAAGTTTTTACTTATCTGTAATTTAGTGATATCTCTTACACTAAGCCAGCAGGAATTCTGGGATAATGTTACTCCATTTAATTTTTAGTTGTTGCTTTTTAAGCATGAACTATTGGTAATACTAGCTGTTAAGAACTATTTTTCATGTAGATAGACAGTTTCAGTAAAATGGTAAAATATTTATTGATTATTATAGAATGACATTATTCTACTGAATATTATAGGATGACATTTTGAAAGACAGGAGCATGAGATAAAAGAACACCTTATATTTCTTAATTTAATGTTCTGGATGGAACAACATGATTCTAAAGTCTTATTCTAATACGTGTAAACAGTTGCATATTACTTTTCCATTAAAGTTATTTGAGCCAGCCCATTTGAAAACTTTTGTTGCTAACACTACAATTAATTGCATTAAAAAATAGTCTAAGGTTGTTGTAGCGTACATGTTAATATTTAATAATTATGTCTTATTATTTAATTCTGCCTGAACAAGTTAAAACAACCTTAGAATAGTTCTGCAGTTTGGGAGGAATGTTATATGAGGATAAAATAATCTTTGAATGTGAAATTCCAATTCCACAGCATGAAAGATCAAAAGAAAAATCCTAGATTTTTCAAGGAAAAAACAACTACAAAAGAAAATTTTTGCCATACTTTGGAAAGTCCAAAATAACATTTGACTTATGCTGACTATGATTACGATGAAGCAAATTTCTCAGTAGCAAATTATTGTCACTATGTATTCACATCACAAATTTAAAAAAAAAATATTGTAGCATAGATTTATGACAACTGCATTTGGTTACAAAGCTCCCAGCTTATTAACAAGAGATCTGTTCTCACAGAAATACAGTACATGGTAGAGATGTCAACATTACAGGCTACTTGTGATTATATGCTATTACATTGATTAATTCATGTATTTCAGAGAAGAATCAGATCCAGACAGTATATTTTTCTTTTAGTTTAGCAATGGAGCTCGTGTCATATGCAACTACCACTGAAGAAACATCAAAAGCTCATTTAAAATATCCCAAGCCCTGATTCCTTTATTTCAGAGAAAAGCTTTTGAGTCTTGGCTAAAACTATGTAGTTCAGATATCCAGTAATTATTCTAGCTACCACAGTTATTTCTGCCAGCTGGGCAAATAATTTCCTGTGAATATTCACTGTTAAATGAATTCTTTCACTTGTACTGACGGCTTTATGTTCGCCTTCTTGTGAATATTCTAGCAAATGGGTTGTTGGAAGGACGATGTTCCAATGAGAATAATTTTCTATAGCAATGACAGATTATTCAAATGAAATTAATAGTTAATTCAACAACTTAAATATTTATACTTTCAATTCTGGGCTTCTCAGGCCCTGGAAATTATTTGTGTTTCAGAGAATTTCTAGTGTGTCCCAATTGGCTCAGTTGTTTTGTCTTCTACTCACAGATGCAAGAAGATGATTTTTTTTTCTATGGATTTGTACCCATGGAAATTAGAATTGTAATTTTATCTTTAAAATACATTCACAATCCTTATTTTGTGAACATGTTATTCGTCACTCACTACAGAAAATAGTCTTTGAATAATTACTATATTTGAGAAATATAGTTGTGAATAATTCATAGAGAAGAAGGAAGATAAATTGGCCCATATGTCTAATACAAATAATTAATACCAGACTCTGAGTTTTTTGCCTGATTAGAAAAAACATTGAAGACAGCATGATAGTAACTGTTGGTCAACAAGAATCATATAAGAAGATTCACCATTGGTGGGAACTCTGTGGCTGTATTTGCATATGTAAATTTTAATGTTTTTATTATTATCTCAACTCTTCTAAATGAAATAATACATTTTTTACCATTAGATTTTCTGCTTTTTGAGGATTTTTTTAAACTGAGATTTTCTTTGTTTACAGGAGCGCTAATAATAATAAACTAACAATTGTTAGGTTGAGTTTAGGAAAAATGTTAATTATTTATTAAGGTCACCTTTTTGAAAAATTACTTGTGGTGATTACAAGATTAAAGAAAGAAAATAAATATGCAGGGATATGTAAATTAAATTTACATTGGTTGCATTTCTCTGCATGACAAGGACTAATGATATTATTTTAAAATGAGACAGTTACTCTTGAACTAGTGTTTCACAGCTGACTTTAATTGTTGTGGTAATTTCATAATGAAACTTAATAATGTTACGTTCACAATATCAGCATGTCTTTCAGGTATGTGTGCAAAAATATTTTGTTATTACTCTCATGACCGTGTTACTTTTTTTTGTATACAACAAAAAAGAAAACAGAAACCAAAAAGGCCTTATTTTTTTTTCAGAAACCAGATATTAAACAAGGGCACATTTTATAAAAGAGCTTTTAAAATGTATGATGTCTTTGTTAGACTCTTGAAAATTTTTCTCACTCACACTTGCAATAAGGATGCTTTCACAAAATCCTCCCTCTAAATAATGCAAAATGATCTGATTTTTCCTTCATTTCTTCTGATCTGAGTAACGACATGGCCAAAATTAGAAAAAAAAAATCACAGCACCAGACATATATAAAACTAATTTTAAAGAAATTTACCAATCAAATATAAAGTCTTAATTTAAATGCAACCTTCATTGATTGGGAGAATGTGCAACTGTCCCAACTGTAGAATAGAAAGTCTGCTTGTAAAGCCTATGGACATGAGCAATTTTTGTATCCCCTAAAAAGGAAACAGCCTTGTTTTAGTATAACAAAGTGTATATGTTGGAAGACAAAGAAGTCTTGTGGGAAGTAAACCTTCTGTATTTCTTCCTCATTTAAAATGAGATGCACACAGATGCTGAGCCATTAGCAACTGTACATATAAGATTTTTTACCTTAAATTTTAACACAAATTCTGGTATTTGCAGATTTTTGCAAGAAACGTTTTTTAGTTTGTTTTTTGGTGATATTTACACATGAAAATACTGATAAGTATTGGAACACCAGTCCTTTAGTTCAGGTAGGTTACTGTGATGGTTCTTTAGAAAGTTAACCCCTACAACATTTGTGGAAAAAAAAAGAACCTATCACAAAAGGTTAAAAAAGTAATATTCAAAGTATTTCCCCCTTAATCAATAATAAACACATATAGATACAAACTGCTCAGGTAAGCCAAAGCTTCCTATAACTTTAAATGTAAAGTTGGTCTTGCAACTACTTATTTTTTTCTCTTAAAGATTGTATTCTCAATTTTGCTGAATAGGTGTAATTGACAGATGTGCTAAATGCTGTCAAATTGATGCATTAAGGTTAAAGGCATCCACAACTCCCCCTGTTTTGATTAATCTGATCTTTAGAAATTTTCTATCTTTAGAAACATTTATCAGTGACAGTACCACTGGAAGAAAACCTCATACACTTAAGATTTCATTGTGATGTGAATATAGGAGAGCTTCTCTTTTTTCTTTCTTTAATTTACACCTCTTACTTTCGCTTCCAGCCCTTAGGCTTAAGGAATATCTCTTTAAAAAGATAATGAAGTTATCGTATTCATGTTCTCTTTTCACAGAAATGTCTTGTTTAAACAAGCTGAGAACTTACCAAATAAAATGAATCTGTTCACAATAACAGATGAATGTAGACTGAACACTTGACACTACCTTTTCTGCTAGAGACACTGCTGGCAGCAACACCCTTCTCACTTACAGCAGTGCATCCTCCTGTGATCATAAGAAATAAATAAAATTGCAAATCTAGATTAATTTTCTGAGCCAATTTTGGCAGAAAAAGATAAGCAAGCTTCAAGGATATAAAAGTTCCTCAGTCTAGTAATCTATGAAAGAATTCACTTGAAGCAAAACAAAAACATCTCTAAAATCCCTTAACATGACCAACCTACATACTCATCCAGTCCCTGATGCAATTTCCCACTTGTGTGGGCAAAGAGAACATAAAAATTATCACTGTAGGCACACATGGGAATCAGTGTCTAGAGAGATATAATACATCCTAGATTCTATTTCTGAGAAGGCATGCTCCTTAAAAACATTAGTTGATGCTGGATGATTCCCAGTTCTTCTATTTAATCCATTTTCACAGTTTTCAGGTTGATACAGACACCAAATGTCATGCAGCAGCAAGAACAGGGCTGCTCCACCTGTGGGAACAAGCCACAAACATGAGCCCAGCATAGTGGTAGCCTCATCAAAAAGCACAATTCCCCAGGGTCTGAACCTTGTGGCAGTAAAGGAGTCCATTAAAATCCAAAGCCTCTGCAGTGGATGGAGCCTGGGCACCTCTCTCTATGGGCCACAGATCCTGCCAGGAGCCAGCTCCAGCACAGACTTCCAATGGGGTCACAACCTCCTTCTGGCACTCACCTGCTTGGCATGCAGCTCTCCAGGAGCTGCAGGTGGATCTCTTTTCCAATGCCGACATCCATGGGCTACAGAGGGACTGCTGACTCACCATGGGCTGCAGGGGGAACTCTGCTCCTGTGCATGGAGCACCTCCTCCCTCTCCTACTTCACTGACCTGGGCACCTGCACAGGTGTTCCTTTCACATATTCTCACTCCTCTCCGAGTTGCAGTTGCTGTTGTGAAGCAACTTTTCCCCTTCTTAAATCTGTTATGCCAGAGGCATTACTACTGTTACTGATGGGCTTGGCCTTGGCCAGTGGTGGGTCTGGCATGAAGCTGGCTGGCACTGGCTCTGTTGGACATGGGGGAAGCTTCTGGCAAGCTTCTCACAGAAGCCACTCCATAGCTTCCCTAGAGCAAAACCTGTCCATGCAAACTCGGCACAGAAGGCTGAGCTTCTGGTAGAACTTTCTGACTTATTTTTTGGTTTTAATCTTTTGTATAGCTGAAATATACAGTGTTACAGACTTAGAAATTTATTTTTACCTTTAGGTTCCTTCAGGAACTTATTTCAAAATGTTTTTCTAAACTCTTATGGTACTTTGTTTTTCTTAATATATTTCCTACATAGTGTACTAGGTTTATTCTGATTCCATGCATCTCTTGGGCCTATTTCAATTTCTTCTTTTATCTGAGAGGTCTTTAAGCCTTTCAAGGGTATAATCATGTCCAAGAAAGACATAAGACCTTTTCATTGCTTTTACAGAGTAAGGAGTCAGCTTGAATTTGCTTTTGGCCATAGCATACAAAATAAGCCTAGGCTTCTCTCTACCTGCTATGTAAATATGTCCCTAGGACAAAAATTGGCAGCTACCAGCATAATATTTAAGAGCCTTAGAACTGGCAATGGGTTTACTATTAAATCCAAGTAGAAACCAAATTGAATGTGAGTTTTATAGGGAATTGCACTACTTACTCAGGGACTGTGGCCAAATTTGTATGAAGGTTCTAAAAATTGGAATATGTGAGAAAATTATTTTATAATATTCTGAAATAAAAATTGTTATACTCAAAAGATTAATAATTAAACTGAATACCATAATATATTCCCCTAAGACATCTCAGCTCAAAAAAAATGGAACTTTGATCTCGACAACAACCTCACAAAGCTCTAGAAACATCTGTAGCCCCATAATCCTAAGTAAGAGAACACAGTCTTTACAAGAGCAGCAAAAGTCTCAGGATCTATCGGACTTTCTCTGAATTTCCTTAGTCCACTTGGAGAATTACCAGATGGTCATTAGATACTTAGTTTAGTTGTAAATAATCTTTGCCCAGTGGTGTGAGGTGATGCCTTCTGTTACCATAGTGTTGATATATTTATGTAAGTAATGGATTGCTGTAGCCTAACCCAAGCCAGCAGTTCAGCTTTGTCCAGCAACTTAGTCCTCTGGGGGACAGGAAAGGCAATAAAAGGGTAAAAGTGAGAAAACCTGTGGTTGGGATAAACAAAATGTAACATGTAAAGGAAAAGCCATGCACACAAGCAAAGTCAAACAAGGGGGCTGTTCACTATTTCCCATGGGCCGGCCAGCATTCAGCCATACCCAGGAAAGTAGGGCTTTGTCACAGGTAAGGGTGACTTAGGAAAAAAAAATGCTGTCACTCCCAAACATCTTCCCCCTTTCCTTCTTCTTCCCCCACTTTACATGCTGAGGATGATGCCAGATGGTCTGAAATATCCCTGAGGTCGGTTGGGGTCAGGTGTCTTGGCTATGTCCCCTCCCAGCACCTTTGTGCATCCCCAGCCTCCTCACTGCTGGGGTGGGGTGAGAGGCAGAAAATGCCTTGACTCTGGGTAAGCTCTGCTCAGCAACAGCTGGAACATCCCTGTGTTATCAGCAGTTTCCAGCACAAATCCTAAACACAGCTCCACACCAGCTACTGTGGAGAAAGTTAGCTCTATCCCAGCCAAAACCATAACTAAAACCAAATTGTAGCTATTGTGTGCATCAGAACAAACTATCTGTGACACTAGAAAAGGACCGTAGCATAGCTGAGTGGAGTCAGGGGTAACCACAGGGGCCTTCAAAGTTCCCAAATCCTCAACTCTAGGAACTAAAAATGGTTAGCAGATGATAAAACCAGCTTTAGGGTATAAAAGACAATAAAGAAATAGTCAACATACAATAAATAATGATTCTATGATATAATTGAGGACATATGAAGAACATACAAGTAATCTGATGGTTTTGGCAAGCCTATAAAAATAGTATCACGTAGATGCAAAAGCAAGTTGGCATCCAAAGTTAGTAGTATCATCATACTCTTTTTGGATTTGTGATACTGATATCTGGCTTTATCAACACACTGGAGGAGTGAGAATAAAATAAACTAGGATGATTAACTGTATTATTAGTGTGAATTAGCTGTAATTAATGTATAATTTGGAATATTTGCATGATCATTAGTTTAACTGGACTAATAACTTTGATTAAATTATCAATAATTTCTTCACTCTTCCTTGTAGAGTCTGTCAACTGCAAGTGGTGTAGTGCAACACACCAAAGAAGCATCTTTTAAAAAACAAAAACTCCAACCCTGTGTAAAAAGAAGGGAACATAAATTAAGTGCTATACAAAGGACTAAAAAGAAAATACAGAGGTATAGGAATAAATCTGTTTCTAAATTTATAATTGTGATATTCCTCCTCAGGACTATAGGAGGTGAGTAAACTGGACTTAATAGAATTTAATAAACATAGCTGCCATAAAAAGACATTAAAACTACTACATATATAGATGCACATATCTAAAAGTTTCAGGTGAAAGAAAATCTCAACTACTAAGTAACATAACAATAATAAGGGAAACCAAATTACAGCTTTGAATATTGAATTAGAGTTCCAGTTTGATGACCCTTTACATTTTTTCAAAAAATAAATATGAGAATGTGAATTTTAAAGAAATAGCATTAGACAAGTTATATTTTGGCAGAGAACATAAATATATAGATAACACTATGCTTATTAGCATTTACTTAACTCCTCTAGACCTCAGCAATAGTGTTCGTGCTTAAAATTTGGCTGATTGAATTGGCATTGTCTGATTATATTGGTTTCATCAGAAAAATTCCAAGCATATGTAAATAGAATAAATGCTGAAATAAGTGCATTGTAACTTTTGAGGAGAAAGACGTAAGTGCCATTTAATTCGCGCAATGAAGATGCCTGCTTAATGTACAAAAGGAAGACAATACATAGATTTACAGGGAAATTAATAGAAAACAATGATGGCAATATTATATTGCCATTGTGAAAAATAAAAGGCAGATTTTGCTTTTGAACCTCCCAGTCAGCATATCTGCTGATATATCTTTTCTAGTCTTAATAAGTTTAAGGAGAGTAGATCACAATAAAACTACAAAGAAAGAACATTATGTATTGCATGTGTGTGTTAGAACGAGCACTCCCTTTTTGCATCACCAGCTCTGGTACAGCTGTTCTGAAAAATAAGCTAAGACAATTTTTGTCTTTTCTCTTTCTGTAATTTCCCAAGCCTGCAACACAGCAAACCTAATCTCCAGTCCTCTATGGCATAAAAATGAAAGTGTACAGCTTTTTATATTTAAAAACTTCTAAGAAATGTTAAATGGTGGAATACAGTTGTTCACAGACTTGTACAGTGTCTCTGCCTGCTTTGGTTCTGCAGCAGTATCTGAGTATGACAGGCCTGAGAAGCTGCAGCATTACCTACCCTGGTGTAATCCTGTCTCATTGGGCTGCCATATGCCAAAAACACTCTCATGGAAGAACAGAAGAAACAGGTTTAATCCTTCCTGGTAAAACCAACATCAGAGCCATATACTCTCATTTTCCTTAGTGAATTTTTCATTTTCAGTGATATCAAATACTACTCCATCTCAAAAGATTAATATCATATGAATTTTCCATTTGTCCAGGCTTAACACAATTGAACTTGAATTTATTTTTTTTTTTTTTTTAAATCTCTCTATGTTTTTCAGTCTTTAGCTTCAAGCAAGTTATTCTAAAAGATTTGACACTTGGTCCATACTCAAGGTTGTTCCTGCCCTGTAGTTTTATTGGATTCGGATTCTACAGAGCTTGGGGTTTTTTTGTGTATGTTTTCTTAAGCACAAGAAAAGAAACTTTACAGCCTTCTATCCAGAAAACATGGAAGTTTTAGCTTAAAAT
This sequence comes from Leptocoma aspasia, assembly GCA_013399835.1. NCBI lineage: Eukaryota > Metazoa > Chordata > Aves > Passeriformes > Nectariniidae > Leptocoma > Leptocoma aspasia. The sequence continues at coordinate 545,718 of VXAX01000259.1, forward strand.
ATTTTCCAGTATTTTAATACAAAAATGCTAATTTTCTTGATCAGATCTGGCATTAGACGCTATCAAAACTAGCAACAAACCTTCCCCCCAATCAGTTTTATGAAAATGCTTCAGAGACTCAATTTATCTGCTTTTGCTTCCAAATATTCATAAAAATAAATCCACAAACTTTCTAGGACTTTTGAAGTGATACAATAACAGAAACTAAGGTGAGACAAGCTGGAAGTTGATATAACTGATAAGAAAAGCAGCAGCCAAATGAAGGTTGCTGTCTTGTCATTCAGGGTGCCCAGTGCATTTTACTAATAAGTTCTCTCTTTATCAGTGGCAAAGCAATACTATTAGAAGAAAAATAATGGTTGTCAGAGCATGAAAAAATGGAATAGCCTTTCAATCAAAAAGTTTAATTGACGTAACTATCTGATTTTTAAGTGGGTCTTGACAAAGAGGTGCAGTGGACTAAAATGATATAACTTCATGTAAGGGCTGGCCAAGGAGATCTTCTCCAGTTCTTTGTTCCTTGTAGCATTTTTGGATAAGTGTAATATATCATCAGTAATTTTAAAAAATGTGGAAACTTAATCTCATATAAGCAGTTTATTGTGGTTGCAAATGTGGTTGTATTAAGTTTTGAAGTATGAATCACAAGAATTTTTAGTGGTTTCCACATTCTTCCATCATTCAAGCATTTAGTGAAAGCCTCTACAAGGTTTGCAAGACGCTGATACCTTGTCTATAAATTAACATTGATGGTCGGGCTGTAAATATCTGTCTCTTCTTGCTCTGAAATGAACTGACACGGTGAACTAATTTTTCCTAAAGACTCCCTCAAATGAAACACAAGCCATTTCCCTTGCAGTGGGAACAACCGACTGAAACATGCACTTAGAAAAATTCAGAGTCAAGGCCCTCTATTATGCATCTGTTAGGGCAGAAATTGAATTGAATTGTCTTTTGCCACAAAATCATGCAAGTCAAAAACTAATGTTCTGGGATGAGAATTACCAGTTAGAGTTGTTGAAATACTTTATTATTTGTTTACTAAATAAATACTTTGTGACTCTGTGTGTGTGTGTCCTTGCTAAATAAATACTAAAAAAATGCTGCTATTAACTCAGAATATCTTTATCTTTTTCTAGCTGAAAAGAGGAAAAGATAATTCTCTGGTAACTAGGTATCTATGGCAATGGGCTAGTAAGTAGCATATTTTGAACTCCCTCCCTTCTCCACAATATATGAAATTATTTTTAAAGGAACAAATATGATAGGAAAGCAAATCACCTCTGCAGATCCTGAAGCATAGGGAATTCTTTTGGGAAGTGAGATAATTAGTTATTCCCTAACATTAGACGGGAGAGGGAAGGAGGACAGGTTGGGGAAGAAGGAAAAAAGATAAATAGAAGAACAATAAAACAAACTACTTATTACAGATATTTTTTAGCTCCAAATATTTTATGGTTTTTAAAACATTTTTACATTATTTTCAATTGACCAAGAGCACAATTTCAGTGAATGCACTATTGAGTATAAATAAGACTATTGAAGAAAAATTGCTACTCCCCATGATTAGAACTTACACATTTAAACCTGAGAGGTATTGCTGTGGTTTGTTCATTAACAAAGGACTCTTGACAATAATATTAGAAGGCTAAATATGATTTATTAAAATGACTCCATAGTTCAGAGGATTTGGGCTATAATGTGCTCAGGTACAGAGCCCAGATGTTTACTTCTTCAATGCTCTGTACTAGAATGTTAGAATGCTTACAATATCAGAGACATAACAGTCTTTCACCTCATAGGTTGAAAGAGAAACTCATATCTCTCATTATCAGGAAACAGGCAGAGAAATTCAAAATGTCTTTGAAACACAAACCAGAGATTTTGTTTACAGAAACTTATACAGAATAAAAAGACAGTAAAAGATGCTTTCCCATGGGAAGATTTTTCTGCAGGCTTGCACACAGAGAAACTTATAATATGTTCTTGCAACAGAGAGGAGCTGAGCTCCACTGACAGGAACAACAAAATTGCAAATTAAATATTATAGATGAGTGTGAACTTTGCCTGAGTAGTTTGAAATTGGTTAGCATAAAGCTAAAAACATATAATAGTCATAATACTTTTCAAATATGCACTCCTAAAATCATAAGAAGAGTATTGTCTTGTTATAAAATATTTGTCCCATATTATTTTGATACTATTTAAAAATGGACTGCATTCTGCCCTGGAGTTGCAACTCTGAACAGAGCCAGTAATTTCTGTTTGAAGGAGTCAAAAAACAGATATTGTATTTTAATTAAGATGCAGTATAAGTTAAATATATCAATTATCCAATACAGAAGGGAGTACACTTGAGATAGAAATTATATAAATATATTAGGAATAGCCTAATTTCCTGTGAATATAATTTTTCCTCAATAGTAATCAATAATAACATCACTGAAGAACATATTTTCATCTTTTCTTTTCCCCCTTTTTAATGTATAAACTCTATTTCTTTCGAATCTGTTACAGTTTTCATGTATTATGGGTATATAGGGGTATATAGATCTTCCAGGGACTATGCATGCCATATGGGTTGGCATATGGCTATCGTCTGTATTTCCCCATTTTTTCTCTATAATTTCTTAAAGATTTTTTAGAACAAGTCTTTGATTTTTCTGTGAGCCAATGACTTGCACCCTAGAGATAAAGGCTAGATTTTCATTGCTGGCATTATCAAAAATATTTAGCATAATTTTTATGCAACATATGCATCTTCTTTTATTTTAAAAATCTTGTTTGTATTAAAGTCATTTACAAACAGTTCATCTATGTGTATTCTACAAAAACTTCAAATTATCCTGTTTGAATTCTAAAGAGAATTAACTTCAGTCTTCTAATATGTTCTTTTTCAACCGTTAGCTCTGCATCTGTGTCAATTGCTCATTTGACTTTATATGAGTAACAAAGCAGTCAATTTGTACTGTAACTAGGAGGTAACTCCCTGAGAAGGCTGCAGTTCTTTTTCCTGAGAAGAGGTTTTTGGTATCACAAACTCTATTGTGAGTTTACCAGCTGAGCTCTTACTCAGTAAAATTAGCAAACCATGCAACAACCTAGATACTAGCTTTCTTGTAAATATACACATATTTAAGATGGTATGGTGCTTCCAGTTACATTTCAGAATTCTGAATCATAAATCAGTAAAAAAACAAACTTCAACCCTGTTTTGGGGGGGTTTTGTGGAAGATTTGTGCTGGGTGAAGTTTTATGTGCAAATGTTTGAACAAGTACCATACTTCTTGGTACTGCCTCACACTCTGTTATGCCATAGACGTTCAGAAAATTTGGTTACTAGCCATAGCAGAATAGCATATCAGCTATTCTGATCTAGGGTACTTTGTTGTAAACAGGCAATAGAGTGGAATAACATGAATGAATTATTACTAACATGAATGAATAATTACTACAAACCAGGTCAAACTTGTATGTTTGCCAGCTGGTTTCAGAATGGAGTAGGTAAGACTATTGCAGGTCCTCTTCTTTTGCACCTATCTTTCCTTCTTCTTCCATGCTGCCATCCTAAGATGCCTTAGGATGCCCAGTTATGTACCTCACTAACCATTTTTTCATATCTAGTCATGATGGCAATTCTATCACTCTTGGCATATCTCATTCTCTAATATGTAGTACTACATTTGATTGTGGACATACAAGGCTCTCTGGGTCAGCTGGCACCTGTGAAGCTAAGGATATAGCAAAAGGGTGGAGAAGGTCTTGTCCTGTTACTGCAGAGCCCATATATTCACTTGGTCATATTTATGCCTGATAGGGTTCCAAAATCCAAAGCTGTGCTTTAAATGATACTATGTCCTTGGTCACAACTATGTGGGCAGTGTGTTTTCTCCTTCCTCCTACTATATTACCCAGACTTGTGTGATTAATACATGAAACAATTGTGTTCTAGTCTGTACCATCTCTACCTTGTTTCAATGTTGAAATGACTGAGTGGCTTTATTGGACTTTACAAGTGTGTCCTACAGTTGCTCTATGATGAGATATGATGAGATATAGATACAGAAAAATATAAATCTAAACCTGAGAATAAACTATATTGACTAGATATAATTATCTATTGTCACTTGAGAATTTTCAGGGCATCATATCTGCACTCACATCACCCTCTATAGAAGAGTACAGACCTTTTTTAGGTCTTTTGTCCTATCTGAAGGACAAAAATTATATTACATCTGAAGATATGATATTAGATAATGTAACTTACCTATATCTAGACAACTTAACTGTGTTGTATGTGTCAACATCTGAGTTAAAGTCTAAATTTTCATAGTAATCAGTGTTTTTGTGAATACAGACCTCCAGAGAAACCTCCATGAAGTTGGCAGATGGGAAACAGGACTAAAAGGAATCTTGTGGTTTCTTGATGTAGCTGAAGATCAGGAAGAATATATCATGTCATTTTAAACATCTATCTTAGGCAACCAAATTGCTTCTTTAGTCCATTCGATCAATTCAGCTAAGAAGATTTGCCTCATCCAAAAGAAAACATTTGGTGACCAATCAGCTCAGCATTTCTCTATGGCTCCCTGACAGAACTGTGTGTCTCCTCACTGACTGTTATGGGAGCCCTTAGATTGTGATGGCATCTAACTTACCCCTACATTCCAGAAAGGAGATGAGAGTTTACATGCCAGAATCTTAAACAGAATCACAGCATGCATTACTGTCCTAGATACTGGAAACCAGGTTTTAAAACTATATGTGCAATATTCTCATATTTGTGAATCTGTTGTGGATTTAAAGATCTGTGAGTTTAATGCTGTAACAGGAAATATACTTTATCTCTTTCAAGACAGAATTAATATTGAGTTAGGAATGAATGACCTCTACAGGGACAGATGCAAAAAGGTACCGAATCTTTAGTCATAACAGTATCTAACTGGTGTTCTTTGTGAAACAGTGCATAAAGCCAGAACAAAACAAAACACCTAGCACATCTTCAGCTTTTTGTGACTAGAAATTTCACTAGGAACCAACTTAACGCTGTTTATCCTGATACAAAGTTAACATTTTCCCACTATATGAGCCCTATGCTACATTGTGCACTATAAGGCTACTAACTGCTTCAACATCTCCCTAAATTTATGCACATGAGTGATCTTAGCCTAACTCCAATTGACTGCACTTATACGCAAAATCAAGCATGTCAGTTTTAGGTTCATTTCACCTAATTCCAATATCTGTAGCAGCTCCAGAAGGGCCCCAAATCAGTAAACCAGCATGACCACAACTCCTCTCACCAGCTGGTGACCTGTACTAGTTGTCTACATTTGATCTACTTATGCTACTGAATGAAGAATATCTAATAAATACAAAGCAACAACTTCAGCTTCTGTACTGAATAATTACATGCTCAATAATGCAACAATTCCATTGCTGTTTGATAATATTCTAAAATAAAAGTCAACATTTCTATGATAGCTATAATATGTAATATCTCTGTGGTGCCAGTATCTACACAACTAAGTGTTGGTTTCACATAAATAAACTTTAAACTGTTTTAATGTAATTCACCTTGACATTTTTTCATAGGAGTGTTTGAACATACAAACCTGCATTCAAGGAAAGCAAACAAATACCTGGGTAATTTATTTCAGTGGAATGAAAACAGACTTTACTGATCACAGTATTTGACTGGGAGAGTCAAATACAGAAAGAGCTTGCATTTGGTTAGGAATACCAGAATAAGAATGTCACTACATATTGTAAACTCCAAAAGAGTAAATCAGAACTAAAATAGACGTAGCTGATTTTATCAAGCTCTTAATATAAAAATAAGATGCTGCATAACTAAAATGTATTATTTCATGCTTCCTGTTACTATTAAGACATACTCCGAAAGCAAAGGTGTGCGAATTTATTACGCTAAAATACAGTAAAGGATGTTCTCATGGAGCAACCTAAAATGGTTTTTTCTGATTGTGATGGCATGAATTATAACATCTGTATTGTCTCACCCTTCATATAAGACTGAAAATAGAATAAAAGGTTTTTAAAACGCCTCTCAGTTGCCCCATCTCTGGGTCAGAAAAGGGCTAAATCCAACATGAAACAGTATAGAATAAAAAATAATGAGACTTGAGAATCACAGAAAATATGGTATCAATATATATGCATATATTAGTCCATTTCCACTATTCATATCATATATTTATGTGAAGAAACTAATAAAGACACATGCCACTCCCCCCCCAAAGACATTCTAATTATCTACAAGGCATTGTAGCAGAAGATGACATATTGCTAATCAAATCATTTCTGTAAATGAAAACAGCCAGTCAGTTCGTACCTGAGACCCTGCCTCTTGGAAAATAAATTCAGCAGCATCTGAATATAGCATAACAGAAAAATGATTGACTGAGACCTGTGGGGCATAAGTCTACTCAAGGTCCAATGGGATTATCGCTTCCTAGGTTGCTGGTGGAAATAAAGGTGCAGAATATCTCAAGGCATCTCATGATTTAGTTTTGGAGACACCAATTTATCCACATTGCTGGGCAATGAACCAGAAAATGTCTTAGAGCATCCTTCTGATTCAAATTCCAGGGTATTTTGTGCTTGGAATCGACAACATTTCAACATAAAGGGCATTCTTACAGCAACATAACATGGCATTTTAAACAAATTGATTATATTCTTTATCCTCCTCTGCTTTTCCCCAACAGATATAATGAAGTTTATGCTGGTACATTATTTCGAAGTATGTGGCCAATTGTAACAGAAAAAGAGGCAAAAAATAGTATTTTTCTCACATCTTTCTATATATCAACTTGTTCCCATAGTATTATATCTTATTTTAGTTACAGACATCTATGAGAGACTTGCCAGAGATTTTGCTGAGTTTAGATAAGACTGGACATGATTAATGTCACTCTTCAGCTAGGTACTCAGTGTAGGGATATACGGTCTGGATCAGATTCCAAGCCTACACAAAGAATTTTCCTCCAGTCTTCCTTGCTGTCATACAAGAAGATAAAGAACTACTTCTGTTAACTCCCTCCCTGATAGCTACTAAGATCTTTTGCTTGCCTAAGGAATTAAAAAATGCATCTCAAGGAGTGAAAACAGAAAATAAGACCTGAATATCTAAGTGTTTTCACTGGATCTGATCTGGGCTCCATGTAACTCTGTGCTCTGACAAATGAGCAGACAAGAACTGAACACCTGAAGGGAAGGTATAAAAAAAGCAGCCCTTTTCTAGGTAAAAATTGACTAAAATTATGAGTGATATCCTTATATCCAAAAATAGCATTGAATACTAAGGAAGTTTTGTTGGCTTCTTTCATTATTTTAAGTTCTTTTTTTAAAGACTCTACCTTGGTTACCACCTTCTGTGACCTCTGGCACATGGATCTCAGGTATTTAGTACCATTTCTAATACCCTGGTATGCTGGAGACAAACATTTGTGGCAGGGATCCACAAAAGGATCCCTCTACCCTTTTTTTTAAAGTCCAGTTGATCTCCCCAGAAGTCTCTCCATTATTCATGGAAAATTTCATGTTATATATATATGTCATATAACATTTTACATATTTCATACATACAAAAGTGCCATGATTCATGTTAAAATATTGTCTCTATCTTTTTCTATCCTATTTCTTGCTCCTCTCTCTTCTTCCCCTTCTGGCCACAGCTGTGTGGAGGATGTTTACACTGTGCCTAATAAAACTACATAAATGTTTCAATGAATGTATTGTTGCTGTTGATCCCAGCACTAAAGGTAAATGTTAGACCACTACTTAAGACAAGCCTAGGTACCTGTTTCACATATTTTCCAGGAATTCAAGTGACTACGCTAGTGACTATGCTAATTTTTTTTCTAAGGTTATTACTTTATATTTTTAAACCATAAGATTCAAAATGGTTTGTTTAATAATCTTGCTGTTGTTTTTGAATGTTACACAAAGCCCCAGAGAACAAGTAAGCATGGATAATTCAAATAAAAATAAGTACATAATTCCTTTAGTATGAGGTAAAACTATCACAGTGAAGTGTGACATTCTTTCCATGAAAATTGGTCACGCAAATTGGTCAATACATTAATAGCTTATTCAGTATATATTTAAAATGCAACCTGTTAGGTCAAAGCAAGTAGTAGATATGCAATGCAATCTTTCCAGATTTTCCAGCAACTTTTCCAGTACAATGCAGAAGCTAATGATATACATGATTCCAAAGTAATCTGCATATCCCCCAAACATAATTAGAGAACCCAGTGAAAATTTGCAATTACTTATGGCACTGAAAATATTCAATATACATGAGCCTTTACTTCTGTTGAATACAATTACAGAAGGTGGAGATTTTGGCAAAGATGGGCTTCAAACAACACAGTCAAAAAGATAAATTATGCAGCTGTATGGTCTTATATCACACTCGTGAGAAGGAGCTGTAGGAGGCACAGGCTCCCTACCTTTGCTCGGGAGCTGTCTTGAATCCTAGACCTTCTATAAGTTATGATATAACCACGTGTGTGCCTAGACATGTACCTTCGGATCTGTGGATTCAGCTTCCCAACACAACCCCAGACCTGCCAGGAAATCGCTGGGCTGGCTGTGCTCTGCTGCTCTGTGTGGCTGCACCTGGCCATGCGGGCATTGCCTCTGCCACACTTGCTCTCAGGGGAGGGCTGTAAGCAGCAGCTTTCCCTTGCTGATCCCTGACACAATATCAATGAAATAGGATTTTTTAGTTATGCTTGTTTTTATTTGGGAGATGAAGAAAATTAAATTTTGAGGACACTAGGACTTTTTCAAGGTGAAAGAAAGCACCACAGCTAAAGTAAGCCTTTAAAGCTTATGACTTTTGAAAGATTAAACTGAAGTCTGCAAGCCATGCATTTATTACTAGCATTGTTTGCTGAAGACTTCAGGTAAATTTTGTCATAATTAAAACAATTATAGTTAGCTGAGAAATCTAAACTGTGAGGTTCAAAAATGACAATGGTAACAATGGATAACATGGATTGGAAAGAAAAGGTTTTGCTAAATCTTTTGTGTTTGTCCTACTTGGCTATGAAGCAAGCAGAAAGGCAATGCAGAATATGAGAGAGAAAAACATTTTTGTTGTTTTATATTTTTTTTTGTTGGGGGTTTATTTTTGTTTTGGTTTTTTTCCTTGGAACCTAGCCAGGAGAAATGTAATTGTGCAATTAATTTTCATTTGTGTTATAAAGCTCTTTTGGTTTTATAGACTGCAAATAAAAGGCCATAAAGATATTTATGTTCTTGGTATTTGCATGTGATGGGGCTGGCAATGACTATGTTCCTGGACAATATTTTAGCTCATAAAGCTTGCAGTATGCTGAGCTGACCAGCCACTGTATGTAATAATCAGCTAGGATTGACCATGGCATTTGGATCTGGAATTTGAATAGCCATGCAGGTGTTCAGAGTCTTTTTTGATTAATTTCCTAATTAAACCTAGAGACTCCTTCCCAGTTCTGAAAGTAGTTCAGAGTTTCAATTTTGAATTATTTGATCCCTCTAAAGGTTTGTCCTTATTCATTTTCTTATTTATACTTATCTCACCATTCACTGAGGAATACAGTGTGAAAACTGTCCAATAGTTCTGGTCTTCGCCTATTTAAAACACAAGTTTTTGTGGTGGATCCAAAGAGCTCTTTCTGGGATGTAATGAGGTGAACAGAGAAAACAACCATTTGGTGTGCAGCAGCAGTTTGGCCTTTGTCAACTTTTCATTTGTCTGCCTCTTACCAAGGTTATGGGGAGGGATGTAGACAGAATAAATTTGCAAGCTTCAAAAACTATGTTAATATTCAAGAGGGAAACCCTTTTGTCACTAACGCCCAGGCTAATCAACTGTGACGTGAAGTACTGAAAGTACTAGTTATGACCTTTTTAATTTTTTTTTCTTTACCTGTAAATTAGACTCAAGACTGGAAAAAAGAAGCATTTTTTGCCTACTCATTTCACTTCCCTAATGGGCAAATTTATGAATACACTGGATACAAAAGTTAAACTTCATGTACATATGTATTCATTTCAAATCTCACAACAATCCTGATGCATAATTCTTCCTCGTTATTCCTGATGCATGCTTCTAAAAACACCTTTGTGGCAAAAAGAGATTAAGACAAAGAATATAAACAAATCCTAAGACTTGTATCTAGCTTGGTGCAAGACTAAATGAGGATGACAAGTGTCTTCAACCTACTTTTTTTCTTTTATTTAATTTGATATAGCAGCTCCTGCAGCACCCTCCTAGACCTTAAACAGCCTCAGAGCAAACCACAGAAAATAGTCTGAATCCACTAAGCACCATATAGAAGTCTCCTGGATAATCCACTTGCCATGAGGAACATGAGTTGTTTTACCACATGATGTTATGTACATGTCCCCAGGGCTCACTTATTTGGGCCAGTTATGTTTCATATCTTTAACAACGAGCTGTACAAGGTTATCAAGTGCACCCTTAGTGAGTTTGCAGAAAAGACCAAGTTGGGTGGGAGTGCTGATCTGCTGGAGGGTAGGAAGCTGTGCAGAGGAATTTGGGCAGACCAATTGCATGAGGTTCAACAAGAAGTGCTGAGTCCTGCTCTTTGGTCACAACCACATGCAGCATTACAGACTGAGGCAAAAGTGGCTGGAAAGCTGTGTGACAGAAAAGGATCTGTTTGGCAGGCAGCTGAACATAAGCCAACAGTGTGCCCAGGTGTCCAAGAAGGCCAATGACATCATGGTTGGTATCAGCAATAGTGTGGCTAGCAGGACCAGGGCAGTGATTGTCCCTCTGTACTCAAGCACGTACCTTGACTCCTGTGTTTAGTTTTGAGCCCCTTACTACAGGCAAGACGTTGAGGTGCTGGAGTATGTCCAGAGAAGGGCAACACAGCTGGGGAGGGGTCTGGAGCACAAGTGGAGGAGTGGCCAAGGGAGCTGGGGTTGTTTAGCCTGGAGAAAAGCAGTCTGAGGGGAAAACTTATTGCACTCTACAACTTCTTGAAAGGAGGTTGTGAAGTGGTGGAGTTTGGTCTCCTCCCTGGCATAGTTAAGACAAGAGAAAGCAGCCTCCAGATTTATCAGTGGAGGTCTAGATTGGATATTAGGAAAAATTTCTTCACCAAAAGGGTTGTCAAATAGGCACAGGCTGCACAGGGAAGTGGATGAGTCACCACCCCAGAGGTATTTAAAAGACATGTAGATATGGCACTTGGGGCATAGTTTAGTGGTGGACTTGGCAGTGCTGGGTTAATGGCTGGACTTGATGAACTTCAGGGTCTTTTCCAGCCTATTCTATGATTCTACCCTCAGGAATTTTATCCTGGATACCTTACAAGATCTTCTTGCCTAGGTAGCTTTGGCACTGCTAAAACTAGCTCTTATGATAAAATAGTTGCACTATCAGGAGGTTGAATTTTTTAAAAAGAGGTCTCCACAATCCATTTTTTGTCTCATTGCTAACTCATGATAGAACTTCTACAACTGTGCTTCTTTCAGAAGTTCCCATTTTGATTGTATTTGGTATATCAACCAGAAATACACATGCTAAATGCTTCTGGTATGTTCAAGTTAAATTTCAATGAGATTTCAATGCCTCCAATCTTTAAGGATAATCCTGAAATAATCAGTGAATTCTTGAGGCAAGACCTACCTGTGGGGTGGGCAAGGAAGGTCCTCCTTGGCCAAACCTGGCAGGTGGTGGAAAAGAGAAGATCTGCCCTGTCCACCCCACCCTGGGAGTGATGGCCTCAGGCTGGGCTGAAATGGGGTTTTGGACCATGGGCAAGTTGGAGGGAGGTTCCAGAAGAACTAAGAAACAAATCTTTCAGAAATGCTGCAAATTCTAAAATAACATTAAGTTTACTCCTACTTGTGACTTGTTTCTTTACTGTTCCAGGTCCTGTTGAAGAAGTGTGTTCAAGTTTCTTTAACTTACTTCTGTATGTAATTGAATTAAGGCAATAAATGCTTTGTTCTTTTATCTTAATGGGTGACTTCTTTGTTTGGTTTGATTTTTTTCTTTTTTTTTAACATGAGATGTACTGCAGTGAGATGAAAACTAACATCATAAATGTCACCATAGAAATGAAGTATGGATTACAATTCTAGGACATGTTAGAAAATTGGATTATCCAGATTCTTTCTTGTAAGAGACAGAAAATATTTATATTTACCGACTTAACAGCAGAAAAAAAGAAATTATACTGTAGCTTAAATGAACACTGGACTTCAGCCTGTTAAAAATTTGGGGGTGAATATTAAAACTAAAGTAATTTTTTTTTCTAGCTAAATTGATATTAGAAAGCCATACCCACCAGATTTAAGATTTTATCTTATTTTATGTAGAGAGACACAGACAGAATAATTTATCAAGCTAAGGTTGAGATGGCTGTATAAAGTTGAAGCCATAAATATATTTTGCTGACAAAAAGCAACCTTAATTTTCTTTCCCCACTGTGTTTCTAAAAAAAAGTAAAAATATGAACCTTCACACTGCACTCTAGACTGATGCTTGTCATTGCGCAGCAGTCTGTGCTAAAAAACCAACTGCAATAATAAATCATGAAATCTATCAACCCTTGGTAGGGAAAAAAGCTAATGGATGCTGGACTGCTTTAGGAAATCTAAAAGAATATTGAATGAAACTTGGAAAGAAAACTTCTAAGAAAAGTAAGCTGCCACATTTTGTGCAATTTATTAGGATATTGTTTGACCTCAGAAGTACTCAATTTTTAAAATATTTGCCTTTTTTATGTCCAGTAAATTGATAAAAAAAAAAATTATCTGTGCTGGTACTAATTTTCCTCTGATCTTAGTTCAAGGTCACATTAGGACAGAAACCTTTCCTAAAGTATTGTTTCTATGGTATAGAGTAGCATAAGATGAGTATTAGAATACATGCCAGACAGTGTACAATAAAATATCATGACACTTTATTTCCAAGAGGACATACGGTTCACATATACAATTTAATAGCATATACATATTTTTACAATTGCATAGGAACTGTGAAGGATGGTTGCTATACATGTTTACTGCTGTGTGCAAAAGCTAATTCACAGTGTGTTCAAATGAAAACATATGGACCAAGGTTTCTTCCGGATAACATTAGAACAAAGTCTTTTATTCCATTTGACATGCAGCATAGCTCATTCCTGTTGTTCAAGGACAGTTCTAAGGAAGTTGTTACACTTTAGAATAGAAAATGCTTGAAAGACTTTGCAGGGTACTTTATTTACTTTACTTTATATTAAAACTCCACTTTATATTAAAATTGCCAAAAAGTGAGACATCCATAACTGAAAATTGAATTCCTGCATTAAGAAGAGATGTTTTTTCTTCATGACAGTTTGGATTTTTCTTTGAAATATAAACTGCTGCTTTGAAACTTCAGCCAGATGACCCATTAATTCCATAAAATTTAATACTATTTAATTTTATTTTAGTATTTTATTTTATTTTATTTTATTTTATTTATTTCCTGTTTTTTGGCAGATTGAGAATTCAGTTTGGAGAAGTTTGAAAGCCTATTTAAATGTGTGATAAAACTTAAGAGAAAGGAGATTACATTTTTCCTCTAATAGTTAGAGAAGTAGTTTAGCATCAGACACTTTTGAAAGAAAATTGAGAGACTAAGATTTCTCAGATCCAATTAATAAAATCATTTTAAATAGCCCACCAGTCATGATGCACTTGCCATCAAATTAGACTCTCTGTCCCCAACAGAGAGTATCACAAACTGCAGGATTCTGCTGGTGTGTGTCAGCTGCTACTACCTTCCATACAACCACTGCCACAGGTGGTAAGGGTAGAGGTGGTGGAGCACAGAGAAGATGTGCATGAGAAGTGCAGGTTACAGAATAATAATCTTGATGATCCTTTGGAAATATTAACATATAGAAGAGTGCATTTAGATCACCATGAACTGGATTGGAGACAGTGCCAGAAACCTCACCCTATAACACAATTAAAGATAAACTGGACATTTAAAATTACTGAAAGTTGTTGTATTATTATTTAAAATAAAGTATTATTGCTTCATTGTAGTTTTTTATATTATTAGTATACTTCCTCAATTTTTCTGAGGAAGGAATTAATGCCAGGAAAGATAAAGAATTAACTCCTCATCTAGACGAATTTGAGGGCATTGGAGAAGGGAAAATGATTCTGAAAGAAAAAAGAACTGTTCAAAAAATCCACAAGGTCATTACTAAAAAGGAATGCTCTAATGATTTAGATAAAGAGATCAAGGACAAAAAGGTAGCTAGGTGTTCCAGTTGCCAGATGTTCAGTAGTAAGGCTGGTTGGATGTAGCAGAATGAAAGAGCTGAACCATTCCACTGTCTGACAGAGCTACAAATAGGATGAAGTGTGTACAGTACCACGTCTTTTCCTTTACTCTGGAAATATCAGACACTGCTAAGGTGCTGGCTAACAAAAGCACACACTATATATANCCTGTGCACATCAGCAACTGCAGCCAGAGAGAGAAGTGAAAATATGTGAGAGAAACAGCTCTACAGACACTCCCAGGTCAGGGAAGGAGGAGCGGGAGTGGCTTCGAGCTCAAGAGTGGAAGGGGTCCCCCAGGTCCTGGGCCTTAGGCCGTGAGCTGGACTGGCTGGCTGTCTTGTTCCTGTTGCCGTGGGGGAAGGCCGAGCTCTGTGGCTCCCTGGTGTGGACAGGCCTGTAGGCCACTGAGGGTCTGGGAGCCTTTGTGCTCGCTCAGCTGGGTGGGTTGGTGGGGAGTGCCCCGGAACTGGAGAGAAGGAGCNAAGAAGCAAGTGGAGCTTCTGATGGAGATGCATCAGGAAGGGCAAAGTCCTTTTTGACCTTTCCCCAACCACCAGATCCAGACCCGCTTCATGGAAAGCATTTGTGGATCTTTTCAGTTACTTAGGAGATTCTGATTTGATAAACATGTCTGTTGTGATAAATGTTTGTAGAGTGGGAAATTGGGTTTAACCTTATTAGCCCAAAAATTAACATACTGTGAGTTGGATTTGTATGACCAGGTTTTGGTAGAGGGAATGCTACAGGGGTGGCTTCTATGAGAAAATTCCAGAAGCTTCCCCTATGTCTCAGAGGGCCAAGGCCACCTGTGTTGAAGATGCACCCACCACTGGCCAAAAACGAACCCATGAGCAGTGGTAGTAGTATCTCTGTGATAATGTAGTTAGGAAGTGAGGGAAAATCCTGTGCACATCAGCAACTGCAGCCAGAGAGAGAAGTGAAAATATGTGAGAGAAACAGCTCTACAGACACTCCCAGGTCAGGGAAGGAGGAGCGGGAGTGGCTTCGAGCTCAAGAGTGGAAGGGGTCCCCCAGGTCCTGGGCCTTAGGCCGTGAGCTGGACTGGCTGGCTGTCTTGTTCCTGTTGCCGTGGGGGAAGGCCGAGCTCTGTGGCTCCCTGGTGTGGACAGGCCTGTAGGCCACTGAGGGTCTGGGAGCCTTTGTGCTCGCTCAGCTGGGTGGGTTGGTGGGGAGTGCCCCGGAACTGGAGAGAAGGAGCCTCCCTAGGCTTTGGGGACCAGGGCCACCATGTAAGTCGGAGCCAGCGCTCTGGAGTCTCCGGCACTTTGCAGTTTAGGGAAATCAATTATTTTTACACTATTGTATATATTTTACACAAAAAAGGTGCCTCCGTATTTATTGGCTACAGATTAGATAACGATTTTTTAATTAATACTCAAACTTATATTTTCTAGTTTTTTCTCCCATCTGTCATGCTAATTTGTCTGCATGAGCAGTTCTTCCTTTTGTGTCTGCGGTTCCTTCTGAATAGGTGGTGAATGAGTTAATGATCATTATCTCCCACTGCTGATACTACCTTTCCCTAATTTTTTCTCAGTTTTTCTGATTTCAGTCCTGGTGGTTATCATCCAGAGAACCTGTATTTCCTGGGGGTGTCTTCCCTTTTCTTTATAAGAAAAGATTAGCCAAGCATCCAATGTTCACTATGCAATTGCTTAGACATAACTCTCTAGCTGTAGCTACTGTTTAATAATTATAAAGAAATGTAAAACTTTGATTCTTAGATCTTCAGGTGATCAGACCTTGAAGGGATTGATATCACTCATATATGATTAGTAATAAACCTATTTCCCCACATTTGGTCTATTTTGCTGGTGCTATAATTAGAAAAATTAGAAAGCGATCTCTCCCTGTCTGTATCCTGACCCAAGAGCCTTTTCTTGTATTTTATCTCTGCTGTTCAGCTAGAGAGATGCTTTGGTGGACACCTGGGTTCTAGCCAGGGTCAGCCCAGGTCATCCTCTGTTGTTAGAAGAGTTGTGTTTTGTGATTCAGTTGTATAGGAACACTCTGTTAAATTGGGTTTTTAGTCTTTTTGCTACATAATCATTATTTTTAAAAAAATAGTGACCTAGAGAGAGAGAGAGAGAATTGGATAGTGAACTTCTGACAATTTTTTACCATAATAAAGAAATGAGAAAATAGTCAATAAGATCGATATTATGAAAGAGGAAGTTAAACTGTGTAATAAAGTATTCTTCCCCTTGCTTTCTTCACAGAGATCTATCCTAGAAAATTCCCAGGAACTCTGAAGCTACAGGTGAAGGTGAGGTTTTAATATATTGTGGATGCACCTAGCTACTTACATGGCCTTGTGTCCAATGAATGGGTTGCTGCACAACATGCAACAGAAGCAACTTTTATACTCATTAGAAGAATGAAAAGTACACATTGAATAACTCTACTAACATTTTGAAAGTTTAACGGCAAACATGAGTTGAAATCAGTGTTCTATATTTCTCTATGGCACAAACTCCACATTGCAGATTTCTTGTATATATGTGTACGGAGACTAATTTGATTTTTTTATAAATTTGAACAATCATCTTTGATGGGAAATAAAAAGTATTTTTTCTTCTATCACCTTAAGTTTCATAGCGTTAAAAGGTCCAACATTATTATGATTTTTTCAGAAGAGTTTATGTTCATTTGATTACAGGCTGCAATCTTCTAATTGAAATGTATTGGTTAGCAGCATAGCAAAATACAGCATACAACTCATAAAATTCCCTTTTTTCCTACAACACTTGTTGATTAATTAAATGTCTAAAAGAAGAAAAGATGGTGTAGTAGATGTAGTATATGTGAAGAAATTCAAGAGTTACTTCTCAAAATCTTTTGATTTAGTGGCCCTTTATTAGGTTAATTATTTATTCTTTTGTATTAAATGATTATTAGAAAAGGCATCTTGTTAATTTCATTAGCTATTTACACACTGCTATATTCATTTGATGTTATCACAGAATTCTATATTTTTCCTGAGCATTTGTGAAACTTCTCTGTCTTTTTTCAAAAAAACCAACCACATATCACCATATAGCTTTACGCAGACCAGTAGAAGCATTCTCCTAGAGAATAGTCGCTTTTATCTCAGTTTTGTTCTGGTATGGAGGTATATGAATTACAGACCACTGATATAAAAATCCTGGCTTTCTGTAAATAGGCAAGTCTAAAATATAACTTTATGATGTAATTTACATTCAAATGAAATTTTTATGAACAGAAAAACAGCAGCTAAAAAATTACTTCTCAGGATTATTGGGGATTTTTTTCTTTGAATATAGGACTGCATCATCTATAAGAGAAAGCTGTTTAAATGGTGAAGTCAGGAGAGACAGAGGGAGTTTTGCAATCATATGATACAAAATGCTTTAATGCTTAGAAAGGAACTTAGCAAGTTTTCTTCTCCTTGCAAAAATTACTTTGGAGTGTAATGATTGGTCTCTGCTTATCTGCATGTTACATTTATATCAAAGCTCAGCTCACACTTTCAAAAATAAAATGTTTTACTCTTTCTGAATAAAAAGCTTTTACAAACCCTTACCTTTACCCTTACCTTTTCAACTCTAGACAGATAGAGCTTTTGATTATATTTTTAAATAACATTCTAATATCCATATGATTTAAATATTATAATTTCTTATGTAATCACTCTTCACATTTTTAAAAAAAAACTTTGCATGGTTTTATATTTCTAATTTCCTCTTCCTCTGCTTTGCAAGAGAGTATTCTGTGATGTAAGATGCCTGAGGATAGAAAGTATAATTTCAAAGAATTTAAAACCTCCTTCAAACCTACTTCAAGTTTTGAGCCAAATGCAAATGAGAGATTACAAGGAAAGATGTCTTCCAATTAACCAGGTGTTCAATTAAAAAGAGGGTTACCAAGATAAATGTGTGTTTTTGTGGATCTGTGTATATATGTATCAGCACATATATATATATTTCAGTATTTGAAAAACAGTAATTAACAATTAATAGGGCTGCTTTACAGTTTTGTAATACTGACTGGAGTTCAAAGCCAGAAAATATTTTAGGAGTGTCTAAGCCTTGTGAAGAAGCTAAATATTTTTCTGGTACTTTGGTTGCCCTAATGAACTGGAAGTTACTGAGGCTTATTTTAATCATTTGTGACCTGCAACTGCAGTTATTAACCAGAATAAAGTGTGCATAATGCGAGTTTCAAGGGATTGAGGCTGCCTGAAATGGAAAGGAAATTTTGTTACTTAAGACTTTGGCTCAGTGATGTTTAAAATGTATTTATCTCTGCACACAGATATTAAATGGCCCATGAATGAAGTCTGATTTTCATAGGGAAGGTGGAGGAGGAGCACTTGCTGTGCTAGTCATGCACTCCACACTATCTTGTATTGCCCGAAGAGATAGGTGTCAATTGCATACACATTCCTGAATATCCAGCTATGAATCGCTTAAATGATCAAAAAGATAAACCTCAACATTTAAATGTCTAACGGCTCAAGACTTTTTTAACACCAGTAAGTGTTTAAAATACTTTCACAAAGTAATACTTTCACAAAGTATCTTTAACAGATCCCAAAAACAGCAGGTGGACTGGTAAATGGGAAAGCAGTTTCTATTTGCCAGGATGGTAACAAAACTCAGTTTTCTAAGGGAACTGTCAGGTGTCATCATGTGACAGCAGTTCTGAGGGACTAAGGAGCCCAACTCAGTATGTGTTAAAGAGCAACCTCCCCCAATCCTTGCATCTCAGTGCTCAGGAAAACAAGTGACCAAAGTTTGATGCAAAGAGGCAGTATAGAATAGCTGGAAGCAAGATGGGTTTGACACTAATTACTTGACATTGTACTTGGCATTACATCTGGAATACTGTGTCCTGTTTTGGGCTCCACAATTGAAGACAACTACAAACTGGTGCCATTTCAGTGGAGGGCCCCAAGCTGCTTGGAAGCTGGAGCACTCACTCAGAGAGGCTGAGATTCTAGTCTTGTTCAGCATGAAAAGAGGCAGCTTCAGCAATACATAACAGCAGTCTGCTAGTATGTAGGTGGATTTTATTAAGAAGAGAGGACCAGAAACCACAAGCCTACTGAAGCAGGAAAACAGGACACTAGTCATAAATTACAACAACAAAGGTACAAATTAATATTAAAAAAAAAAGAAATCACTATGATGATAATTAAACATTGTGACAGAGCGCCCTGGGAGTCTGTCCTTGGAGTTTTCAAAAACTGATTAGACAAAGTCTTACACAGTCTGGTCTGAATTCAAGGTTGATTCTGCTTTAATCAGGCGGATGTACTGGAGTACTCCCATGTTGCCTTCCAACAATAACGACTGTGATTTTGTAATTGAAAATCTGTTTATACATAACCTAAAGGTCACCCAAGAAATGGGTGACAGATTTCAGATGTCATTTATAAAATCAGCAGATTAAGTTCCATGAAAGTCATCACCTATTAATCCATGCCCACACTTCTGCTAATGACATTCTGCACTGCATTTGTCTGTGTTATCTTGGTTCATGCTTTGGAAAAAGGAATCAAGATTGCCTAATGCTAACAGGCATACATTCCAAATAGATGTGTTCATTAAACTGAGAGTGCTTGGCCACTTATAACATCAGGTTAGGAGCAGGCAACATCATTTTAATACTGTTCATTTTTTAATACACTGTAGTCCATATGCTGTCATACCTCAGTTATCCTGAATTAAGAAGGCAGAAGAGTTGAGTTTGTCTTTGCTCACTTTCTGAAATTTTGTTTCTTGAGGAAAGAAGAAAAAAAACAGGGGAAAAAAAGAGCCACTTATTTTTCTTCTGCCTCTGCAGAATATGAGGATCTCATTTCTGTATTTGTGCAGAGATGTGACGGTGGAGAGAGAGCTGAGACCTTATCTCGATTGGGGTTGTGATTTTGAGGACAGTGGGAATTAGCCAGTATTTTGAACAGAGATAATGCTCCAATATATAATTAAAACAAACTTTCAGCTATAGTAGAGCACAAATGGGAGTTTTTATTAATTTGTTTGTTTGTTTCTTGTGGGGGTGTTGTTTTATGTTTGGTTTGTTGTTTTGTTTTTTTCAGTTTAGTTCTCTTCATTTGTTGGTTGCTTGTGTTTTTAAAGCTCCTGGTTTTATTTTTACTTTAATTTCAAGTTCATACAAAATTAACATGCTGGGTATATAGTTCTATATATATAACTAGTGTATATAGTGGTATACAATTTTTAATTTGGGCTAAAATTTAACTTTGTGAATGTAAAGACAAAAGTAATTTCACCTTAAAAACTGACACACTTCAAACTTGTCCACACAACAATGGCAGTGAAGAGCACAATGAAAATGGACTTTGAGAGTTAGTCATTACTAACCACTTAATGACTAGGTTTGTCACTGGAAAGCTTGACCAGGAGCCAATCTAGTTTGCATTTCAGTGTCAATGGCCCAGACTAGTTGTGCAATGAAGCTGAGTGATGACAACTAAAGTCTTTTTAAAAAAGTCATTAATAGATGCTAAACTGTTCAGGCTGAATCTTTATGAATGAATGCCTGTTTAAACAGAGAAGAGTTATGTTTTCCCCTTCTTAACTGTTTTAGCTGTTTCTGAGATAAAAATTTAAATTGTTTGGACATAGTTTCCCAAAATATAAAGAAACACCAGTCAAAGAATCAGAAAATTCCTTGGGTGAAGCAAATTCTTAAAAGTCAATCTTTAAGTTTTTAGCCTAAATATCTCTCAGCAATTTTCCATCATTAATGCTCAGTGATTGAAATAAAGAAGACCAACTAATGCAAGACCAAAACTACCCAGTTTAGAAAATACAGTGTAGGGGACAATGCATTATGGGAAATACTATTATACGAACTTTGTCATGTTTCAAAGACTATGACTATGTGGTCAGATGCTGCTGATGTATTAACCAAAACTATTAACTCCTCAAATGTAAGGAACTTATCTTCAAGTAGCATGATAGGCCAAACAAAACTTAATGAATACTAAGGTGAATTCCAACACTGACACAAGATCAGCAAATACCAATGCTGTTATCCTGTGTGGTAAATGGTCAGAATTGTGCAGTGTTGCTTTAAAATGATGAAAAATTGATGAGACTGGTTGAGAAAAACATGGGCTGTGCCTCTTCCTTATCTTGCACCTGGCTGAATTAGGGCCTAATAACTGACTGTTGTCTGGAGTGAAGTGGAGATCTGGCAGCCTGGTGTTGTTTCAGTGAGGCACAGAGTAGCACCACCTGGCCTCTGCAGCAGCTAATAGCCATATTGACTTCACTGAGAAAAACAAGCCTTGTTAAGAATCTGCTTCTTTAAGGAGAGAAGGATGAACTCAAAGACCCTCTGATGGCCTTTACTGCCACTTCATTAGTGGAGAGCCAAAGTGTTTATTCTACCTTTTTTGTCAACTATAAATTCTGACCCAAAGTGATATACTCATTAAGCTTCTTTAACATGTTCACTTGCACATGAAGGAGAACATGGATGTGTAATGCATGTATGACCAAAGTCACCAAACTCCACTTATAACATGTAATTGTTCCACTCCCTTGGGAAAGGCCAAAATTTATAGTATGAAAGGGGAGTTTCAGGGTGGAAAAGGTGGGCAGAGAAAACCCCTTTGGAGAGGGAAAACATCTCTGCCTGCTCAGTATGTGTCAATAGGCTGTGTCTTTCCTGAGGGAGCCCCTGTTGGTAAGCTTTGAGCCTGCAAGGGCACTGGAGAACACACGGGAATTCATTTATATGCATATGGAGCTATTAGATTCTCTCTTGCTATACTTTCTTTGTAACACACATTAACGCTCTGTATTTAGTCTATCACCAGCAATCCTGAACCTGCTTTCCTGTTGTTTCAATAAGCCATAGTAGTCATGAATCTAGATCATGCAAAGTCCTTGTTGAATGTGATCATATGTATACTACAGTGCAGTTTACCAGTCCTGTAGTATACATATTTTGTTTGCACTTGTTCATGCAAGTTTTTCTTTTGAAGTCAACCAGATTTACAGTGCTTAAATTGGCCATAATTAGAAATTAAGCTCAGCAGCGCCCAGTTCCTTTGATCTCTGAGGATCAGCTGGAGTGGATTATGTTCAGCTAAATTCTTGTACCCATAATGAAACACCCTGAAACTTTTAATATTCTTTATCAGAAGCTGTTGAACACATTATTTGATAGAATTTACCAGCGTCCTTAAAAATGACAAAAGCTTTTCCAACCTTTCAAGTGTCATACATTTCTATATATGACAGTCTGAGACGTGGTAGCTGTTGTCCTCATTTCATTCAGACACCAAATGTGAATGTCATTCTTCTTTATATTTTTTTTACCTAATCTTACCTACGTTCTTGTGTGACTACTCCTTGTTGAGTTTTAGTTTATAATCTGTTGTTGCTCATGTTACTTCTAATGACCAGATTGTGTAGTAACAGGATATTCCCCAGTTTCTGTGTTTAACTTGAGCCTTTATTTGAGTGTACTGGTATGAAATGAAGCATCCTCTGTCCATTTTTCATGAAGTAAACAAACCCTTATTCTTATGATTTCTTTTTTAAAATGTTTGTATGCTTTTCACAACATTGCACACTGTCTTTGCATATTTTTAAGAACATAAATTTTACATTTGTATTTACTTTCATGTCCCTTTTTTTTAACATTTTGCCATTGGGTGAAAAAAAATTTCTTCAGGAACTCTCATTCTTTTCAAATTAATCACCAAGGGCTGTTTTCTGTCACAGTGCAATGCAAACCAAAATAAACAGCAGGAGCACATAACTCTTTTTTTATACTTCTGTGATGTTAGCAGCTGCTCTTCAAAGTGTTTTTTCCTTGTTTGTAAAATCTGACACTAATAAAGCATTTCACCACATATGACTGTACTGTGAGCTATGAATCCCACTGAAACAGAGGAATAAAAGCCACAGGAGTACGTTTAAACAAGAACATATTTGATTATTTTTAGAAATTATTTAAAGTGTATTCGGGATAGAAACATGGTGACTCAGTTTATTCTTTAAAATAAAGGCAGACTCCCAAGCATGTTCTACTGTAAATTGTTGCCCAGAATTGTTGAAGCCAGACATGATGTTTCTTTTTTGTCTTTTCTCATATTCAGGATGAAAAGAGGAAAAAAAAGTAGCAATGTTAGGTATTAAATGTTAATCTTTGTGGTGATTTAATGGGAGGGGGAACTTTCAGAAGAGATGTGTATTTCTGGGTTGGCAAACACCCAAAGTGTCACAAGTAGATGCTAGCAATTGCTCTGGAATTTCTTTTACAGTCTGACTCCAGGGTAATTTTGCTCCTTCTGTTACCTTTACAAAGTCTAGCTATATACCAGTATCTACTCTAAAATTAATGTGGTATTTTCTTTCTAGTTTGTTCAAAGATATTCTTTCCTTAATAGCATAAATTTGTAACTGTATTTTGAGTCCCCAACATACAACCTAAGGACCAATTTTGCTAGACAGGAAGTAGCTGGTTTGCCCCTCTGTCGAATCTTGTTTCCAAGCATAAGTAGAGAGTTTTTTAAACTAGGTTCCCACATTCTCTAGTTTTAATTCAGCCTATTATAAAGGGTATTTTTAATTGTGTGCTATTATACTTGTCTCATAATATCCATATATTAATACCAGCATACCTAAACAGTAATAAATATGAAAATATAGTATAAACAATGTGTTAAAATTAGTTAGCTTATAAATAGTATTTGTTTCAAAATGTTGTTTAACCATTGCTGAGAGGATTGCACTTCCATAATGTCTCAGAGGCAATATTATGTGGACACTGTACTCATATCCCAAACAGACAAAATAATCTCCCAAAAACAACACCTGCTTTGATGTCCCATTGATGCTATTGTCCCACATTGACCAGGAAACATTATATAAGATCAAACCAAAGAAACAGAAGACTACTCACAAACAACAAAAGAAATACCATATATTATTAGTCAATTGTTAAATAAAATGTGTGCAGATGTGCTTCTGTAGTGGTGTGTTCACATCAGCAAGTTCTGCTGGAGAGGTGGGCTCTTTTTAGCCATAAGTTCATTTTTCCTCCAGGAATCACTATC
The DNA here is from genome assembly GCA_013399835.1 of Leptocoma aspasia. Classification (NCBI taxonomy): domain Eukaryota; kingdom Metazoa; phylum Chordata; class Aves; order Passeriformes; family Nectariniidae; genus Leptocoma; species Leptocoma aspasia. Next base: position 570,124 of record VXAX01000259.1, read on the forward strand.
AGATCCAGCACTGAGAAACTGAACATATAAGGAAATTCTAAAAAAGTGGAATTTTCTTCTTGCAAAAGTTTCATACAGCATTCAGATTTTATGACATTTCAAATAAAAGTTTATACTTTTTTAAAAAGTTGAAAATATTTTTGCAGTGGAAAATATGTCCAAAGAAATAAAAATTTTAAATCGTTCAAGAACTGCATTTTTCATTACCCTGCAAATTGTTGTAAAATTAAGACATCTTTTAATGAATTTTCATAAATTTTACTGTTGATGTTTAAATGGTAGTTTAGCAGTTTTTGCAGCTGCTGCTCTGAAGTGTATAATAAGTCTTGTAAGAAACAAAGTGCCTTGGTGGTAACTGGGAGACTCAACATTTTTAAACTGATTTGTGTTTCTTTATTCATGGGGTGATTCCAGCATGCACGGTATCTGATTCACTGGTGTTTCTTACCTGCATGTCAGAAATCAGTTTTCAACAGAGCTGATTTCAAATTTTCTCTTTTGCAAACCACATACATTGTGAAACCTCAGTTCACCGCCAAGACAATGCCAGGTTTTTTCATGAACTGTTGTTCTAAATAGGCCTATTGATTTCAGAGGTATTTAAAAGGCATAGAACATTTTTCCTTGATCAAATCAGTAGCTTAAATTTAATTACTGTCTTCCTGCTGAAAACGTATAACGTAAACGTTAAATACCCAATTCTCCTCTTTTCTTTTTTGTTAAATGTGCTCAATACTGTTGAACCCATCTTCTGCATGTTTGATCTATAAACGGATGAATATAAAATGGACTTAATAAATCACTAGTGACAGGTTCAAGAGAACCCTGCAGTTCTTTTTAACTGAATGCTAAATTAGTATGGTTAAACATATAAAAGGCATTTGTTAATGAGGTTGTATTATTGCTCTGAACTGCTTGTAACCTTTGCCATTCTTTTGTAAATTTTAATACAAATGTAGTACTGGCTGTGTCACATTAAAATCAAAATGATCAAACTGTAGTCAGTTTACCTTTTTTGCTGGTGTTTACCTGGTTTGTATGTGCTTCTTTTTTTCTTAACTCAAGTGAAGCCAAACTTCAAAACTTACCTGTTTCTTTTGAGACACAGCAACTTCTGCTGCTGCAAACAGGCAGAATGGGGTTTAGCCCCAGTTTTAATTACCTGAAGTTGGCATACCCTACAGGGTAAAATACCCAAGTTCCCATTTCACTAAATGGAGATGCAGACTCAACTCAGTCACACACGTCCAGCTCCAGTCTTTCCATAAAGGTGTGAGTCTTCTGTTCATCCTGTCTTTTCCAGTTCTGGGCAAATGTCTCAGATATCATGGGGGCATTTCACAAACCTTTAGACGATAGCATTTGGGCAAAGATCTCAATCTAATGTAAAGAGCGCTTGAGCGTTGGGCAAATGTGCAATCATCCTCACACAAACACCTCAATTTTATGTCATTCATATGAACTGATTCCCCCTTCTCGAGGTCAAATCTGTGTCGCCTTGGATTTCAGTTCTTAAAGTCCGAGATGTGTTTTATCATGAGGTCTATCAACTGAGAACAAGTTATAAAAATTATACAAAATATTTTTGGACCAAAATTTCTGTTCAAAGAAATAAACAGTGGCAGGTAAAGATCATCCTGCCCAAATGTCAATTCTTTTTCAAGATTTGTAGGTTTCTTTCATATTTCAAATGCTGGAAAAAGAATCTGCATTTTTTTCAGACATCCTTTAAATCCTAATTGATCCTATTTCTTTTCTGCTTTTTTGAGTATGGGTAAGTAGGATAGGAGAGAGCAAGTAATTTCATGATTAGAAAAATGACTCAACAAACAACACATTCATCAAACAGGGACCTGCACTTCCACCTCTACGGAGTGTTCTAATGATAGGACATGAAGTGGGAAAGTAAAATTTATTGTGATTAATGTCTGTGAAATCTTCTTAAAGGCAGAGATATTCTTGCTGAACTTTCTTCTCAATGCATTAACTTTCTTTTCAAACTTCATTCCTTCTTCTTCTTAACACACCATGCTCCTGGGTAGTTCCAAGGAGGGTTCTTTGGCTAATGTTGGAAAGTGTTTCAGCATTGGACAGAATCTCTGCAAGTTGCATTCACATTCTTCTGTATTATCCGCCTCATATTTTTCTTTTTCTGACTAGAACTTCACTTTAAACAAGTCTCATACAAACATTTCTTTACAGATATTAAGTCACAAACAGCTATTTAACAAGTTATTGCAGTTACAGGATTAAACCATGTTTCACGTATCCAGAAAGATGCCTCTTTTTCTAAACACTGAAAGTTGACATAAAAGCTTCTCATATGTAACCTCTCTGTATTACAGAGGGAAAATAGGCTTTGAAAACTGAATGAGAAGTTTTTCAATAGAGGCAGTAATGAAGCATGTCTTTCTCTGACTGTCCATTTCATATCTGAATTGTGATGTTACATTGTCCTGTGTTAAGTTTCTTATATCCTTCTCTTACAGCATTTTAAGCTATCTTCGGTATTCCTTTCTGGGATTCTGCCAGTCTTGTACACAATAATTTGGCCTGTTAATAAGAAGTGCTGATTGCCTGTCTGTCCTCTGCTCTTGACCTCTGTGTAAACTCCACAAAACACTTCACCTCACAGCAGCTGATAAGTCAAACCAATGACTGTGACCCTGTACAGGCTCTGTGGAAATTCAATATTTTACAGACGTACTTCTCTGACCAATCTTGTAAATGTTCTGTAGCTTTCCAAATTTTGAGGGGGAGAAAAGGAATGGAGCAAATGGATAGAATGTATCTTTATATTCTGATACATAATAATTATGGGTGCATAAGTTTTATTTTCCTTGAATTGAAGACCTAATCTCACAAAGTCAAATTAAAAAACAAACAAACAAACAAAAAAAGTGTAGTAAAACACTTTAAAATCTTATTCTATATTGGACCAACTCATAGCTCTGAGGAAATTTATTTTCCTTCCTTCACTTTACTAGAGGCTCCATTTAGCTGCTCAGCATTCAGTTTTAGTTATGAATACACTTAACTCTTTCAGATTACATAAAAATGTGTAAGCATCCTAACCAAATATGCATAGAGTCCAATATTCTTTTACTATGACTCAGTTTTTTTGACCTATATAAAACTGATGTAAAATGCTAGAAACCAGAATCTTAGTACTGGGGACTAAATTTGGTCTTAGTTTTACTCAGTTAGATAGATGTCTTTTTTTCTCAACTCATCTATGGGGAAAAAGGTATCCACATGTCTTGCAACATGCATGTATTTGTCTTTCAACAATAGTTAGCATCAACCTGTTGAGTATTTGAGAGGAGCAGGAGAACACATTAATGCAGACTGAAACACCCTACTTTATATAGTACAACTTTCTTCTGAATAATTCGTTGAGTTACCAAGCAGAGACAATGCCATGTGACTAGGCACTCCATGTAAAACATTAACACTAAATGGCTGAAGCAAACAGTTGGCAAGCACTCATATGCTAAAAGGCAGAAATGTTTGGTTGGGGTAAACTTTTGCAGTTAGAGTACTGCAAGCAAGCATTATGACAGACAGTAACATTATGCCAATGGATGCAATGTTAATTAACTATCTTTTGGAAGAATTTCCAAACCAAAGTAGTTGTACTTTCAGCATTCATCAGGTGAGGTGTCTGCTCTTGCACAGAAAACTCAGCTTTAACTAGCTAACTATTGGTGTTGGGTACAAGATGAATCAATAAAAATTAACAGCAAGATTATTGAGATAATCCTCAGTTCCCAGAAAGGCAAATTATTTTCACCAGCAATAATTTGTTTCACTAGCAATATATCTGCAAATTTACTTTTCTCACTAGTATCTGTTGCTGACATTTAACAGTTATTTGGGTTTCACATAACGAAATAGGGTAAGTAATTCTTTAATAATTATTCAACCTACTGGAGATGACACTGCTGAAATATTCAGTCAGCACAGCGTTAAAACAGGGGGCAAATTTATTGTAAGCTCCAAATCTGTCATTTTGCTATGTGACTAAAGGGCCCATAGATTGAAGACATAATAACAATAATAATGAAGACTTTAATAAATGTGGTTTAGGGAAAGGGAAAATGATTCCCTTTAAGGGAAGTTTGTTTCCTCAAAGAATATGTCAACTATTATGAACAAAGCTAAAGGTGGCAATTATCTATCTTAGCCTTTTATAAAATTTCACATTACTCTCACATTTCAGAAATTAAATCAGCAGCAAAGTCACTGAAAGAATTTAGAGAGTTTCTAATACTCTTGGTTTGAGAAAGGAGCGGGAAAGCCAAAAACTTTTCCTGGATTATAGTCACCTCATCTCTAAAAAAATGAAAATGTTTTGTTCCAATTCTTTCTCCTAGCATCCCTTTTACTGTGTCCTAAACTTCAAAAATAACAAATTAAAACTTTTGCAAATTTCAACAAAACTGAATGGAGGAGCAGAAAATAGCAGGCCTGACTGATAGAATGGTCAAAGGAAGATTTCATACCCTCTTCTGCACAGCAATCCATACAGAGGGTAAATTTTTCAGCAACAGGTAAACCTCCTATCTTATTAGATACAAGCCTGTGCCAGTCAATCACAAGCCACAGCAGCACTGGAAATCAAGTCAGTTTCCAAAGCGCTGCATTTTCTGGTTTTTTGAGGTTTGCACTTCTGGTTGTAAGAGGTTTCTGCCTCTTACGAAACAAACTCCCTTCCCTTTCCTGAATTAGTAATTAAGTGTCTGAAATTTGAAACCCAGAAAGGGAAAACAGTCATGAGCCTGTTCTCTTTTTCAGTTTTTCTAGAAGCTGTATGGATTTAAGTGCAACATTTAGACTGCCCTTCAAAAAGTCCATGTGTTGGTGTGTCTATGACATCTATTCTTACGTAAATTACTCTTAGTGCTTTAAAATTAATTTCCCAAGCTTGAATTCATCCAAGTTCATCTGTCAAGTGTTGGAGATTCTTATGCCTTTGTCTGCAATTCTGAGCACTCCCACTAGTGGATCTCTTTTACTTGAATGAGGATCTGTACTCTGATTAAATCACCTTTAACCTTCTCTGTAGATGTGTTAAATTGATTGAATTCTTTAAGCCGCAGATAGTAAGACTTTTTCTGATTCCCAGAGCCCTTTCATATCCATTCGTTGAACTATCTTCAGTATTTTCATATTTGTCTGGATGTAGACACTGGCAGTAGACATATTCTGGCAGAACTTGCATACTAAGTCAAAATTATTGCCTTACTTTAACTTGACAGTCTTCTGCTATGTGGACAATGTTAGGTCTTTTGCTCCAGTATGAGATTAGAATGTTACATATATGAGGTTCTGTGATGATTTCAAGTAGCTTTCTGAATCATTACTTTCTGGGGTATTGTCCTCTTCTGTAGGTGTAGATGTAGTTATTTATTTCTTTTGCTACTACCCATAATGAAGTGTGCTAAAATACATTTTGGTGGGTTGTGACCATTTGGTTTCAGAGTGAGTCAGGTAACTGATCTCTTGCCCTCCTCATTAGCTGCAATTCCACACCTAAGTATGTCTAGCATACAGTTCATAACACGGTCTAATATAGACACTTAGTAAAAATTTCTATGTGTGGAATCCCAGTCAAAACAAGTCCATTTACTGATCCCTATACACTTAGAAATACTAGGTTTAACCAGCCCTTAAGGTGGTTTTAATCTATTTATTATGTGCTATCTTTATTTTCTACAATTTTTTAATCAAGATATGGTATGATTCAATGACAACGACCACTTTATTAAGGCAGAAATTTCTCAGACTGAGCTGCATTCCTTATAATAAATACATAACTAACACAGGCATTGCTATGAAACTGAATCCAATGTAATTTGTTGCATGTCTGATCTACTTTTAGTTACCAGTATGAATGCATACTTTGTATCATATTTCTCTGATCTCTGTGTTGATAAAAGGATAACTTAATCCAGCTGAATTTAACAGGGAAAAAGTTACTGGTTTTATTGGAAAGAATTTCCCTGATACCTTGTAAATTTATTTGTCCAGGCAGTCAAACTTGAAGTTGTAGTGGATCTAGTCCAGTGCCATTATCACACAGGCTTGGGAAGAAAAGGCCAATAGCAGCATACCTCTTACAGGGGAAAGCATGCTAGAGGAACAGGCAAGGCAGCTCAGCAATTCAGAAAGTGTATAAATTAGCCCATGGTAACCCAAGAGCTCTGAGGGACTGTAAGCATAAATGTCTCCTGGAGTTTTAGGTGCCAAACTATTTGTGACTAGATGCTAAAATATAGCCCACATCACGTCAAAACAAGATCAGCCTACTCTTCATAAAGTAATCTTACAGACACAAACATGCATATATCCAAACACCCACAACCTGCTGGAGAGTTTCTGAACAAAACAATGCACACAAGCATATGTAGATACTCTGGTCATCCCAGGTTTTTTCATGGACTGAGCCTTGTTTAGTGACTGAGCTAGAGGCATAGGGATCAAATATGCAGGTTCCAGTTACTTGTTCTCTGTCTATTCAGGACATGACTTTCGAGTATTATATAGCAGATAATGAAAAGGCAGAAGGATTTAACTCACTTGAGTAATCCTATTTCCTAACATTCATTATCAGTAACTTCACAGCTGCTGTATGGCTTACTTATTAAAATAAAAATTAGGAGGAGAAATCTGTTGATGTCAGATTTATTTTGAGTGGCAAGACTTACCATCTGACGTATCTAGGTAATTAGAGGGGGCCTTTAACAGAAGGTTAGAACTCAAATATTATACAGAGTTTATTGCTTGTCATGCTGAAATGAGTCTTGGCTAGCACAAGAATTTTCTTGGTAATGTTCTGCACTAATATTATGAAGAGACGCTTGAATAGTTTCTCTCTTTGGAGTCCTCTTTTTTTCTTCAGATAATTATCTTCCTTTATTCTGTCTGTCCCTGAAATGCCAGTTCAGCAATTGATCCTTAACTAAGAATAAACAGATGCATGATTAGACAGAACCACACTTTTTTCAGAGGAAACATATAGGTGAGGAGAATTTCTGAACAGGGATGATATCAAGCATATCCTTATATATTTTACTGATTTGGAAGTAGCATCATCAGTTATGGGGTTTTTTTCCTTTCATTATTTTGTTCTTCCTTTTTCTGAGGAAAAAAATTGGTTTTTGAAAAAATTATACACTCTATAGACCTATCTAGTTGCCCTACTGGAAAGAAGAAATAAATCTGAATTGATCCAGCATAAGCTTCTTTGCTGTGTATTACTCACTCTTCTGAGAGTGATGTCCTGAAGAATATAGGTCTTCAAGGTCCTTGAATTTTATACAGACATAATAACAAAATATGGGCAGTATGAACAAAGTACTTGCAGGAAGAACAACCTCCAGGCATTCTAGAGGTCATACCTTGTCCAAACTCAGTCCTATGCATGGCTTTGTGGAAAGGCTATTTAGCCTCAAACATTTGTCACTGGTCTTTGGATTAGCACAATAAACATTAAAGTGGGTGCAACAAGGCCTCCTTCATCCCCCGTGGTGCCACATTTACAACATTTATTTCAATCTTGTCTGACAGGCAGGTGCCAATCTGTTTATACTCAACTATGTCACTTACTGACGTTTACAAAATAATGTGTATAGATGACAAGAAGAACATCTTTGTTATTTAGGTTATCAAAACACTGCATAATAATGTTTTCATACTGATTTCCTTCCTTCAGGATAGCAGAACATTTTTCACCAGCAGGATTGAGACAGGTTTTTATAAAAAGATACGAAACTCACAATTTAATAATCTTTCTTCAGTAAGCATCTAATTCCTACTGCAAAAGAGAAGAAAATTATAAACCAGCAAAATACTTTGCTGTTTTCCTGGAGGGAACAGTATAATAGAGTGGACTGTGTATGGTAATAGAATTTTCCCCAATATATAACTCCTGCATGTCCCCTGTGGTTCTATAAAAACATTCTAAGGAATGTTTCAGTAAACAAAATAAGAGAGTGATAATGAAAACTGAATCAGCAATCATTTGGACAGGCAGCTGTTTTGGGTTAATGTGCATGCCAGTTTTTGGAGATATTCCTTCTGGTTTATTTGAGCACACTTAGTTTGCCATCCTGTCAGATGTTTGCAGTCTAGCATCCAACAAAAACCAGCAGAATGCTGTGAGTATTTTTGAGCTGCAGTTCAGCTCACAGCTGACCCACAGCATGCAATATCTGATAATGACTGATTTGTCTTAAATGTGTTCATTAAAAGGAAGGAATTAATCTCTTATTAGCCTCTTCATTGACACTGCTGTTCGACAAAAAGAAATTTAGTGTTTTGAATTAGCAAAGTTTGGGGTAGTGAACTGCTGGGAGTAATGCTTTTTTGGTATAAATCTTCTGATCAGGTTAACTCGGGCTTGTTTTCAAATAGCATAAATAAAAGTTACATGGAAATATTTCTTAACATGACATATTTTCTCATCCAAACAGAAATGTGTACCATCTGTCACAGCAGAGAAAAAGGCTGATGTTGAAGAGCCATTGTGGTTTTTTTAACTGTAGTAATTCAGGACTTTTAAGGGTTCATTTAGTATTTGCCATGTAGGAAAGTGCTTTTAACTCAAAGAAACAGTGATATAGTTCCTTACATGAAGTAAGGGATACAAAAATAAAAATTTGAGTGATAGGCCAAAGAAGGACAATATTTTACTAACAATTTCCCTTTCCACTCCACACAGTATGTCAGAAACTACACATGATCTCACAAAGCAGACATACAAAACCAAATATGTTAATAAACACATCTTTTATACATTTAGACTCATGAACATTAAGGATCAGGTGTCTGCAAAATAGTAAAGTTGGATATCTTCAAGTTCAGCTATATCCTTTATTATTAGTAGTAGAGGACTTGAATTTTCAAGTATAATGCAAGTATATTCCAGAGCTGAACTACGTAACTGACAAAGAAGAAATATGAACTCAAAAGATCTGTGTTGAAAGCTGTGCTCTGTGTTGTCCTGGTTAAGATGTCCGGCTCCTAGTGTCGCCAAACACTGTATGTATATTCATGTGCTCTCTGCAAAGGTAGAAATTGGTTTCTTCTTTTTGAACATAGTGATACTCATTAAAAGAGCTCCTTCTTACTTCATGATGAGCTGTGGTTTAGAGATAATATTTGCTCCTACAAATGAAACAGAGCATTTTTCTATAACAACAGAGAGAATATTACATAAAATGGTCCTTTATGCATCAACACAGAAGAACATTATAGACTGCAATATGAGGAGTATCTCTGCACCTTAATTAATCAATGCATCAAAAGAGATGATGGATGGGAAGTATCATCAAATCCACGCCTCCAATGTCTTTCCAGTATAATTTATTTTTTTTTAAATTTAAGTAAGGCGTATACACCAGACATATTACAGCATTAGACTTATACATTGGAGTGGAGATTTAGCAATGACAGAGGAGCATAAAAGATTAACAAAAAGATATTAAAAATGTGTTCATAATTAGGAAGAATAGACTGACTTCAGGAAAAAGCAAAATCCAACATAAAAAAAATCCCAAATAATTAGAGAGTTATTTTCTGTGAGAAAGGGGAACATGGAAGTAATTCTTGTCAGTAACATTTAAATTTATATTAAATTAAGCTTTAATATTTACCATAAAATTTCAAATACAACAATAAAATCCACAATGCAAGATTAAGTTCTGTAAGTTATTGCATTATTTTGCAGAAGAAAAGGCAATGATTCCTTTTACAGTTGTGACTGGAATAGTGAAGCTATTTGTGTGCTTCTCATTAATAGACCGGTAATGCATATAAAATTTACTCCCCTGAAATACCAAACACTGGTACCTGTGCTGGCAAACAGACTTCACAGATGTACTGATACAGTGACCCATGTTGAGCAATGAGCATATACTCATGGGTCATTGGAGAGAAATCACTGCAGAACTGCCTTTCTGGGCCATGGCCATGAAATAGGGTGTGTTGACATGTGACATTTCAAGGAATAAGTTTGCCCTTCCTGTTAATCCATATCCACCTGTTAGCTCACTCACTATTTACAGCAAATGAAAGACACAGCTGACAAAGCCACTTTGGAACCTTGTTCCTGACAAGGAGCACATCTTCCAGCAGGCTCTTTATTGGCCACTTTGAAATTCTTAGGATGATCCATAGCATTGCTTTGATTCAGGCCAAATCACATGTTTCAGAGCAGTTCCTCAGCAGCAATCAGGAATTACCACTGATGAGGCTATTTTGCACATAACTGCTCTCTGCTGTAACTTGTGAAATGTTAATGATATAAACACAGGCCATGAGCTGCTACTTGTTCCAGTGTCAAAGACTGTCAAAGGCTCCAGGGCTGTTTGGGATCACTAATGTATCTCAAACCAAGGTGCATGTGGCCTGATATCCAGTAAGAATGTAGTAATTTCTACTTGAGTCTGATGCTGCTTTCCTGTGTACTGTTTTATGTGGCTTCAAGTGAAGTCAGTAGGGACTGACAAGCAAGCAGAGATCTGTCTAACTTGAGACAGGAATGTCTTTAGGCAAGAAAATGAAATAGAGAAGAGAATTCTTCCATAACCCCATTTATTGGGCATCATGGAGGCCCAAAACTGGTAAACTCCCAAATTGTCAGACAGACACTGATATTTTACTGCCCAGTGGCTAACCTCATTCCACTCCATTTCTGTAGGGGATTATTTCATTCCACATGGCTCTCTGGAGCACGTACTCTCACTCATATGCTCTTGCAGAGTGAAAATGGTAGCCAGATGAAAGGGGAAGCTCCTGGGGCCCTTGCCACCTGCCACCATCCCAAATTTAGCCTCTTTTTCCAACTGTAATAATTAACCAGCCAGGGACATTTTAGTGCCTTTTCATCACAAAGGTGTTTATATCTACCTTATGTTACTGAGTAATTCTATACTGAGAAGCAAATAAATATAAAATTTCTGTGAAATGTTATACTGCTATCCAAGGGATTTGGTTCAGAATAGATTTCACAATACAGTAATTCTCATGTGTATTTTAAATCTGAGTGTTTTGGAAACTATGGGATGCTGCATCTTACTGTAGACTAAGGATATAAGCATCAGATAATCAAAAACAGTCTGGCCAAAAATCTTATAATTTTAAGGTGTTTTGCTCAAGTATTTCAAAGAAATAAGCAACAGAAATTAATATTTTAGGATCCCAGAGTAAGGGCAAGAGTGCCTCTTGCAGGCAGGTGAGCTGGGAGCTTGGGAGGGCGTGGGTGTGGGTCTCCAGGGGAGGCTGATTAGGATCACTGGGGCCTCTTGTTGTTCTTAGGGCCATGACATCTCATACCTTAATGAATATAGGGAATTTCTCTCACATCTATGAATCTGAAGAGGAGAATTTCACCTCTGCTATACTGGAGCAAGGCTTGATTGTTTATAGCAACACTTACAGACAAACTTTCAGTGATTTTGACATCTAAGGAAAAATTGAAATAAATTGAAAATAGGCCTCATAGAGCAATTAATTCACCTCCAGGGTTTAAGAACAGATTTCTGCTTTCTGTATTTTTGTAACAGAACATACCAGTTGTGATACACACTGTTAAATCTCTTTACTTCTCATAGATGTGTTATAGTTGCTTCTCCTCCATCCACCACAAGCTGCCTTGTATATGATGGTGTGTTTCAATCAATGTATATACAACTGCTTGAAAATAGGTTTCTAGTTTTGGGCAGTCCACTAGGCTGTCCTTATATGAGGACTGATCATAGAACCAAAAAATAGTTGTTGTTGGAAGGGACCTTTAAAAGTAATCTCGTCCAACTCTCCCTGCAATAAGCAGGAACATCTTCAACTGGATCAGGTTGCTGAATATTCTGTCCAGCCTTGAAAGTTTCCATGGAGGGAGCATTAATTTCTTTTATAAAGAGTGAGACTTTCCATGTAAGCTTATTCTAAGGGAAATGTTAAAAAGAAACACAAAAATGCAGTCTAATTCTGCCTTGCCACACTTTTGCAGCCTCTCAAGAAACACAATAACTTTTTAGATCGCTAAAGTTATCTGCAAAAAGTCCTGTGTCAGTAAGGAGAATGCTCTCTCAGATTGATCAGTAAATGTTACCACTTGTCAACAGCTTATTACCTGAGGGAGAATCTTTCCCCTCAAACGTAGAATTATACTTTCAACATGTCTCAATTTCCATGAATGTTTTAAAAGAGTTATATTTTTCTTTTAGTTTGTACCAGTCACTTTTAAAATTCTTTTTTCTACCATAAATTTGTATTGGAAAGAATAAAAAAGTTTCTTATCATTTTAGTAGTGCGGATCTATCAGCAACAGTCAAAATACTAATTAGTAGCAGAACAGTGTAGATATTTATATGAAAAGTATTACATGTGTGGTTGCATTTGATGGAAAATAACTGGATTGACAATCCAGGAGGGCCTAGGTCACTTCTAATTTTATGAACACATACTGTTAGGAGAGGTATTTATCCTGACTATATTTATTCTACTATACCACTAGGTACAGCATGTTTTATCCTAGGTTTATTGTCTTACAGAGGTAACAGAATAAAATACCTCCCAGAGGAACCTAATTTATGACCTCAGAACACTCCTCTGCAAGAGGATTCCCTTTTTTAATACAAATATAAGCAAATCAGTCCACAGTTACTCCACAATGTAAAAGTTCACAATTAGGTGGTTTGGAGTCCTCACTAAAAATAATAATTGACTACTTTTCACAGAGGCTGATACAAAAATGATGCTGATAGAAGTGTCATTTTTCCTGTGAGATGATAGACCAAACAAAACTTTAAATTTACTGAGATGTCCTGTGAGAATCAGGTTCAGATACGCTGGTCTGTAGGAAACTAACTTAATTACTACTTTGAAGTTTAAGGAGTTTTAACTTCTTTCTTTTTTTCCTGATTTTCTCTCCTGGCCTTCTCCCAGTAAACAATTTTAATACGCTATTAGACTGATGATCAAGTCAAATTTACTCATAGCCTTCTTAATCCTATTTTGTCCCATGGAATTGTTTTCTTATAATAAAGAAAAGACAGTGTTTTTCCAGACATGTCATGGTTTTAAAAACAGATGTGATTTGCCCTGTAGTGAAGATATGATAAAGTAACATTTTCTGCAGTTGTATTTAAGGACCTACTATGTAGTTTGATTTTAGTATTCTGTTTTTCTTGTTTGGACTAATCTTTTGTTAGCTTGCTTACAAATCTTTGCTTCTACAGAGAGGCTAGTAGGGCTGCAGTGTCATTTCCTTAATTACAGCGTTGGATTTTTTCATTGGATAGTTTATGAAGTCCTTATCAGGGCAATGAACTTATTGTTCAAAGCAAACAGGATTAAAGTTCCACTGTACTTCAAGAATAAAACCCTTCCTAAACCTCCCTTCAGAACCCACAATTTTGCCTATCTTCACCAGGATTTTGCAAATTAAATTCTGATTCTGACCTTGCATAAGACCAACATTTCCTCTATGAAAGTTTCAACAAATCCATCTCAACACTTCAGCTCTGACCTTCTCTCTCAGTGGAAGAAAGAACATTTAGAAAAAATGTTAAGCAAATACCATGTGAAAATATGGGTGGTTTTTTAGCTTCAAATCAGGCAGAAAGTTGGAGCTTTGACTTTATGAGATGACTTTCTCTAGGACAGATAATGAAACTCTGATAAGGCTCTCCAGCTGCATGCTGTGTGAAATACAAAGGTAAGAATTTTAAACTTTTTTTTTTT